>JAQFVV010006358.1:549778-1124565 GCA_028023455.1 Epiperipatus broadwayi | reverse complement strand
TACATATTTTTTAAAGTGAACTTGAACATAATTTCTATAAAAGTGAAGATTATCTCAACGACATAAGATAGACTAAAGATGTGATAAATATGAATGTACTTGTATTTTGTAGAATAGTCTAAAGTCAATATTAAAGTTCGTCTAATTAATTAACTTACTGTTTTGTCTTCTGTTTTTTTTATTTTTTTATTCACTTACAATGATCAAATTAATAATAATAAAAAGATTACTGCTATTATTATTACCAATTTCCTTTCTATTAGCGATCTTGGTTCTCTGTAATTACAAGTATTTTAAAATCAAAATGGTACGTTTATTGTACTGTATTTAAGATTTGTTTAGTCTATTTTAATTAAGTTGTTTTAGACTAAATTGCAATAATTAAAGAAACAAATATAGCATATCAAAACATTTGTTTTTGAATCTTATTTTCCTTTTAATTCTTTTCACATTTTCATCATGATTTTAATACTTCCGTGTTTGCGGAAATTTGTTAAAAACATTTATTATATCATTTAAACTTATAGCTAGGTGATGACGCAACTCACCATGCAAAACATTTAACCTCTTGTTAATTAAATTAGTGGGAATATGTATCCGTAATTCAGGTAGCTGTTTACTAAAAATTTATATATATAAAATAATTCATCACTAACATAATTAAGGTTTTTTCTTTTAATATCAAAAGATAATCGACTTTTAACAAATTGAGTGTGTATAAAATATGTTAGTGATAAAATATTTTTACTAGGTAAGTTTTAGCTTTAAAGTGGCCGATATTAATTAATTAATAAGTATATATGCATAGACATAACACTCATATTTTATTATCATCATTTTCACCATTATCAATCTAATGCAAAGTGAAAGGTCTATCCGAGTTTAATTATTTCAGTTGCTTTTCTCCTCATACCAAACATTTTTTTTATCTCATCAACTATCTCACACAATTTCTTTCTAGGTCTTTTATAATCTCATAAATCCAATTTAAAATTTCAACTGCCTATAATTGTCATCTTTTCTAAAAGTATGTCAGCCTAACTCTATTTCAGCTCTTTTTTTTTTCAATGTTGTTACGTTGTTTGCTTGTTCTATCAACTATTCAGCCTTTCTTGTTATTTTCAATATACATATTTCCATACTTCGTTGTTATACCGTAGTTGGCATTCTTGAGATTATTTATCGGTTTTGTATTGGACACTACTCATAGCCTATTGCATACTTATTTTTAAATTTGATATATTTTATTTCCAGTTTTTTTATATTTAGATTTGTTTTATATTTTATTTTCAATAAGTCAATTTGCCATCTTGGTTAGTTTAATTTAAACATATCACATGATTTTAAATAATATACATAGGACATGTGAGCTGCACACCACCATTGACTAAAAGATAGAAAGAATTAGCAAAGATAAGATGCTCCATATAGATGTTTTATAATTGCATTCATCATATTTTCAGTGAGATTTATTCTGTAGCAAACTCCATACAGTAATGCCATCCAGTACAAATCGTAGTAATCAAGGGATGCTAGAAGGTTTGTGGATAAAATTCCAACTTAATGCCAACTCATCCTTAGACTAGTTTCTAGCTTGTGGCTTTTATCAGTGAGAAGTTTTGGATCTGAGAACAGTGCACTTATATCTTTGGATCTAATGCAATCCTTCAGCAGCCACCTTTTACCTATTTAGTTTATTATAAAGCTATGAGCCCAAAATAAAAACAATGTTTTCACTCCAAGCTAATTAGCTTCACTGATGAAAGCTAAAGCTGGAAACTAGTCTGCAGTTATAGGATGAGTAGGCACTAGATAGGGATTTTATGTATACATTTTTTTATTACAGCTTCATTTGGTAGAACTACTGTGTGGAAAGTTTGCTATTGTTTTAACACATATAAGCAATGGGAATGGTAGATCAGGTAATGTTTTATTAGTTTAATACCAATCCTACCCATAAGATAATGGTGATTATTGTCATTAAAAAATCAAAGACACCAAAATATATTGATACTGAACTAGGTTCAGATCTGTATGAACCTATAGTTAACTAAATAAGTAAAAAGATACCTGCTGGAAAGTTGCATTATATCCAAAAAGTCTAAATGCAGCACTCTCAGATCCAATGTTCCTCAGTGTTGAAAAGCAAAAATTAGAAACTAGTATGAGGATATTGGATGATTAGCACCAGATAAAAATTTTCTGTGCAAACCTTCTAGTATTCATTACTACTATGACTTACACTGGTTGGCACTACTGTATAGATATTTTGCTATTGTTTTAACAGTTTGGGTAAGTAATGAAAATGGTGACCATATAATGTTTTAGATATTCATTCTGTTTAGCCAAGTATCATAATCTAAGAATATCATGATAATTGCATTTAAAATTTTAGTTGCATACCATTTATAGTTGTGATACAATAACTACTAATTATTAGCATCCATCTTATTAAACATTTTATTAGTTCTGATTTTTGACATATTCAATAAAATCCTCCCATCCCCTCCAAAGTATTTAGATTGAAAAATTTATTTCCATATATAATATAATCAATTTATTACTTGAATGTTGAAATAAATTTATGCTTGGAATTAATTAATAATATTCATTATGTCTTTAAGGATATAGATATATTTTGGAAAATAATATATCATTAACATATATGAATTTCTATATAAATTCATAGATATGGAATATATAGATCTTAATCACCTGGGTTCAATGTATATCATTATCATCATTTTCAATATTCCACTTCAGGGTAAATATCTCTAAATTTAATGCAGTTATTCCAAACTCTAGCCTCTCTTCTCTACATCATTCCAGCACACTTCTTTTATTTAATTTATCCATCTTGCATGTGGTCTCTTTCTAGCTCTTTGACAATCTTTTGGAATTCATTATGAGATTTCAACTTTCAATATATTATCTTTTCTTCTAGAAATATGTCCAATCTAAAGTCAATTACACCTGTCTGTTTTTCCCCAAACATTTCATTTTTGATTCTTCTTATTATTCCTAGCATACATCTCTCCATACTTTATTGAATAATCTGAAGTTTCTGCACTGCTCTTCTGTTAAGTATCCAAGGCTCAAATCCATAAGTAAAAACTGGTAGATACATTTATTAAAACCTTTCTTTTCAAATGCATAGGAATATTTTCTTTGAATATTAAGTTATTTTTATTAGAAGCATTTCATTCAAGTTTAATTCTATGATTAATTTCATTCATCATATTTCCATCTATATTAATAATGATCTGATTAAGGTATTTATAGTAATTAATTTCTTCTAATTTATTATCCATTTTTATTTTCTTCTTCTGAGGAAATCCATAGTCTTTTTAGCATTTATCTTTAGTCCTACTTTCTTACTTTCTTATGATAACTTTTGCAGCATTCCATGGAGCATTATTTGTAAAATCAACCACATCATCTGAAAATTCAAGGTGTCTTAAATAATCTCTATTTGCTTCCATTCTCTTAGCTTCCCATTTAATCCACAAAATACTTCTTGCAAAACTATTGCAAAAGGTTCTTGAGATCATTCTGCTGTATATCCTTCTCAATGTTAATCTTTCTATTATCATTATGTAATCTAATCATTTCTGTTGCACTTTGATAAATATTCTTCAGAATATGACAACATCCTGGGTCTATATCTTAATGTTCAAATACTTTAATCACTGTAAAAATGCTTATAGAATCAAATGCCTTTTCATAATTTACAAATCCAAATAATAATAGCAACTCATATTTATTGGTCCTTTTTATAACTTTGTTCAATACTTGGATGTGATCCACTGTACTTAAACCACTTTTAAATACAGCTTGTTTTTTGGGGGGTTGGTCAAAATCCAGAGTTTACCGAGGATGAGTTGTAATTATCTTGGGATAAATTTTGCATAGAATTGGTAACAGACTGATAAGTAGTCTATCATTTCTAGTATCTTCTTTAATACTTCTTTTTAAATATTAATATAAATACAGCATTCTTCCCATCAACTGATCTTTTTTTATCATTAAGATATTTGGTATATAGTTTTGCCAACATTTTTTCTACTTCTTTATCTACTTCTTTTAAGATGTCAATTGTAATTCTATTATTGCCTGAAGCTTTTTTTTCTTCATGGCTTTAAATGCTTCTTCATTTAAAATTGTGAGCAGTTCAGAAGATATAGTAGTTGTATGAGATATTTTTTTCTTATTCTTTATTACTATATGATTCTAGATAAAACTCTTTCACACATTTTATAATATCATTTTTCTTTTTAGTTCTAACTTTTCTTCTTCTTGCAGAAATAAGTTTTTTATACTTTTAAAACTTTTACTCTCTTTAACTTTCCTTGTTAATTTACAATTATACTTTTTTATTTCATTATTAACTCTTTTTCATACCATTTTACAAAACTCTAGATATTCTATCCTTCTTAATGCATCATTTATATATATATGTATTTTTTATCTTCATAAATTTTTTTGTCTCAGTAGAAATTTCACTGGTCAATTGCTGCTTTTTGTACCAGCTATCTCTGTTGAGTTCTTAATAATATAACCACTATCTTTTTATTGTTTTTGTTCAAATCTGAACCATCTTCAAAATCTGGTAGTATTTTCAAATGATTTTCATTGGAATAGTTCTAAAGGTTAGGATTATTAATTGTGAATATTGTTTTTCTTAATAATTTTTGTCTATCTAGTTTTGCATTAACACATATGTTACATCTCACTAATCCATGATCATTTTTTGTGTTAAATTTTTAAAGAATGTATCTGTTAATCAAAATATATTTCAATTCTATTCTACTTTCATTTGTATGTTTTCATGTTTATTTCTGTTTAGCATTTCTCTCAAAGAATTCATAATGTAATAAAGTTGTTGTTTTTTTTTTCTGAAAATTTCACAAATATGTGTCCTCCCTCATTTCTATCAACATAATCAAATTTACTCACATCACTTTCCTCTTTCAATTGTGAACCAGTTTTAACATTAAATTCTCTCAGGACAATTTTTAAATGTTTGATCTGCTCAAAAGCCTTCATATAAAAGTCCTATATTTCTTCATCACAATGAGAATTTGTTGGTGAATAAATCTCAATTATCTGCATTTTATATCTTTTATTAAGTTGAATAACTAATCATTCCACTTTGTCTCAATTACTACCAATCTCCACAGTGTTGTTCCAATATCTATGCTTTTAAAGTACAATATTATGTCCACTTTTTAAATCAATTGTCTCTTCACCTTTTCTTCTAACTTCACAAAGTTCAATAATGTCCTGTTTAAAATTAGAGTTTTTCTTCCAATTTTTGCAATATTTCTTTATTTGAAAGTGATCTATAGTTATAAAGTACCTAAATAAATAGTTGTCATCAAATGGCTTCCAGAATTTACAATTAGGAGATTTTTAGCACCCTCCATTTTCACCATCAATAACTTCCTTAGTTGGCAGCCTCTTGAAAATAAAGGCTATAATTTAGCTTTGTCTGATGTGATTGAAAATATCTAAAAAAGTTTATTCACACACATATTCATTTTGACTTCAAGAAAACTCAATTCATATTTTAATTAAGAACAATCAGGCAATTGAGAAGAAAAAAAACGTGAAGTTTCTTGATTGTAAATTAGGAGGTTGATGTGGTAAATCTGTAGTACATATTTACAAACCTTTAAAATAGGGTTTGAACAAGTTTATATATGTTTATTTGGTCATCCAGGAATGTTAGGCACAGACATACACGTATAAACTTCACCCTGTTTATTCGAAATGGTTATATTTAACTAGTTGTGTTATTATTTTAGTTTAATTATATTTTATTTCTAAGCTTGTAAATTCCCTTCACTTAGATAATTGTGTATGTGTGTATATATATTACAGATACAAAAATTAATAAGATTAATATAAAGCTAAAGCAATGCCAGAAAGTCCTAGTAAGTATTATTGCAATTTAAAAATGTTAAAATGTCATTCTTATGTAATTATTTCAACAGTCTCAAGCTAACAAAATCATATCCTTAAAACTATTTCCAATTCTAAAAAAAATATGTTTAAATAATGCTTTCTGGAATGTATTTGTTTACATCTTCCAATATTGTCAAATTTCAAGTATAGGAGAAGTAAGAGTTCTTAGCACGTGCAAAATGAGCTCAGGTCACTCTTTCACTTGTGTTCTATTAGAGAGTGAAAACAAAATGAATTCTGAGCAGAGGGAAATTTACCTACCTGATCTTAGATCGCCTTTGTGCTGTTAAATTTATGATTTTCTTTCTAGAGTTTTAAAATCTCGTTCTATAAAACACTAACACAGAATTATGTATTTTAAATCTATCATTAGCTCTTAAGTTTTATGCTCTAGTTATTTTATTTTTATGTGGCAAAACTTATTTTAAACTATGTATTTATTGAATTAATTTTAGTATGCTAATGTTTCAATCTAGCGAACTTGGAATATTTAAATAGTTAAATGTAAATTTTTTTATTGAACGCAGTTCGCTCGATTGAGTATTTTGAAATATATGCTTAATGGCGGATTGTTAAAACTGTTGTATTATAGGATATGATCAACCTTTTGTTGTTAACGCTATTAATTTAAATGCATTTTATGTTCTCTAAATAAATCTTGATTATTAATCTATTTTAATAATTATTTATTGCTTTCATGCCATTGAGCATTAATTTTCTTATAATATACTATTGTTTAAGAATACTTGGGGCTTGTTAAATAGGAAAATAATATTTCCCCTCTTCTATATTTGACATCCTAATTTGCCAAGGTTATATGTACATCGCTGAATGGGTTAATATTTTGTCATGGCGTTATGTATGATATTATTATTACTTTATAAGTTTAAGTTAACGTATCAATCATTTAAGACTTTAAACTATATTCGCATTGCTTACTTATGATAGCATTTAAAAAATTTATATTATGCTTTATCATACTTATTCCTCCAGAAGTCTTGGATTTTCTTTGTGTAACTTGTCTAAGAATGAGGTTTGGTAGCACCGAACTCAGGACAAACGTTAGGTTGTTGAGGCTCTGCATGTAAAACATCAGCAAGTTTGAATCATGGAAACCTTACCAATCATTCCTTCAAATATCACCTTGTTATAAATACAAGTGGACTCTTATATATGATAAAGCCTTTCAGTCCAAAGATGGACATGTTCTCCATTTCTAGCACTTTCATTGTAGTCAGCACTGTGAGTTCTCTTTCTTATGTGTAGTTCCCATATTATCTATAAGATGTGGCACAGTGAGGTTTTTAAACCATTCACTTAATAATTAATAGAATATTTTTAGGATTGTCACAGTAAAGCTTATTTATGCGAATCCCTTCCTCATTTGTAAAGGCCCAGATGCACTCATGAACAATAAATTGTTCAACTGTCATGTTAAGAGTAAACCTCTCTTTGGAGGTGAATTTATAGTTGTCTTTTATCATTACTTTAAAGTAATGATCATAGCATTGATAACATTAATTTATTGTTATTTGTAACTCTCATTAGCTTACTAAGCCATTTGCCTATGTGCAAATTATTAGCCACTCAAATCTGTGCTATGTCTCTGATGTAAATTAAAATTGTTTATGTTTATTAAATTATTATGTGTTAATAATTACTCATGCGTTGTGTCTTACTGAATCTCATTTAATTCTTATAATAATATTAATATTTAGAATTTATAACTGATTACTTTAAATGGATATTTATCTCTGGGTTGTTCTATCCTTTCTCATTCTGGATGGATAGTATATTATAATTCATGTTTCTTTTGCAATGCTAGCTATTTGCAATTCATTTAAATGTGTAGATATTTCCTACACTTGAGGTATCTGTCTGAGCCAAGATTTGATATTCTTTATTTATATTAATTACCCTGTAGATCTCATGTTTCTCCGCTGTGTTTGACAGACCGGAATGAATAAAATTTCATCTGTTATCATCAGAAGTGTTGTTCATAATGTTATAGTTTCAGAGAAGAGCAAATAGGGCAGAATCCATGATTGCTCTTAACCTGTGTATCTCAGGCATGAGTGAATTTAGGGTACTTTCGCTTAGATTGTAAACCTTGGTAAAAGAGCATATAATTCTGACCGGTACAAGGTGAAATGTCCAATGAACTCACCATCTGGCTGATGCATGTTGGTGGATAGCTCAATCATGTTTATATATGAATAATTATATAGTAAGGAACAGCTGCAATAAAAGAATGTATAGTATGGATATTAGTAATTTTCCCAGCTCAGTTTCTTTAAGACTTTAAAGAGGAATCAAAGGATCTCCATTCATAGCCAAAAATAAATAGGCAAAAAGTTTTTAAAAACTCTAAAGAATCTCATGTAATTCTTTAAATTCTTCTATCGATCATATAAGTAGAGATTGTTTGTATTGTAGATAGAAGTACAGATAACATATTCTTAAGTTTTTATTTTGAATAATCAAAGGCATATTTTGAATTGATTTGAAACACATAATAGTTAGCAATAGCCTGGAGATTTGTGATGATGGCATTTAAGTTGTAGTTATATATTGGACGATTTATTTAAATTTCACCATTACATTCCACTGCTAGTAATAGCATACATGTTAGTAGATACACTATTATTAATAGTTGAATACAAATGGGAAATGTAAATAAAGTTTTACATTTTCTTTAAGACATTTAATGTTTAATGTTAGCTAATGGAAATTCTCCAACATATAAGTACAATATAATAATCAGCTTCATAACCTTAAATAATAAGCTGATTTTTGAATCTTGAAAACTACATAAACTGTTCTTTTTGTCTAAAACTTTATTTGATGATGAGACTTCTATTTGGAATTTTTTCAAAATAATCACATATATTTGTAAATCAATTTCTTCAGTAGTAAAGCTAGTGCTATCAATTATTTAATGGCACGAAAATATTGCCTTTTTGTTTTTTGACTAAATACAGGACAACTAAGTTCTTTAAAACACATTTGGATTTAAAATTACCCTAATGTTTGTAACAAGATTTATGCAACTAGTCTATATATCAATAGAAAATGAAATCACTTTCCAGAATTCTGTTAATTGTTATATACAGCTTTAATCTTTTAATTTTTTTCTGCTACAATTTTTTTCAGATAGAGAAAAATGCAGAGATGATTTAGAATCAATGCTATAGCAGTGTGGGAGGTAGGATTTTGCAAAGCTGTAGATCAGATGTTAAGTTTAGATGTGAATTTGACTTTCTAATTCTAATATAGACTTTTGAACAATTTCTTATGAGTGGTGGAATTTGAATTGTAGGTCTTTAATAATTTTATAAGAATGCTTGCCCTGTGCATAGTAATGTAATAAATAGAGTGACAGACTTAAGAACTAGTTCAATCTGTCACTTCACCTCCTGAACAACTAATTTAATTATTTTATAGAAGAGTTTCTACTGAATTAGTATGTATTACCGTATTTGTAGGTTATCCAAATATTTATTTAATTTTATTCCGTGATAAACTATTTATTTGGTTAGTTTTAAACATTTAGTATTTATAATTGATTGTAGCTTATTTCCTGGAATGCATGAAAAGATTAGTAGAATAATTTACAATCAATATATTTGTAGTTTGAACAAAGAAAAGCAAACATTATTTGTTTATGTGTGTGTTTTTGCTGTAAATTTGTATTAGGATATAGTCAGATAATATGCATTAAAGAAAAGCTTTAAAAAAGCTAAATTTAAAAATGGTCAGATTGTAGATTTTTACATTAGTTTGCAAATATATTGAACAGAAACCTTGATCAATTAAAAATATTATTACATAACAAAATGAGGATTGATAATTGAAGAATAAAAAAGGAATTGATAGTTATAGAAGTGGATTATTTTCAAAACTCTGCAGGAAAAGTTGAAGAGAGAATGCACTGGCAAGATTATTGAAGCAAATGTGTAACTGAATGCTGGATCTATCATTGAGAAAAAGAATAAATATCCAAAAATTTGGGATGTAGAGAAATTAGAAGGGGAAGTGTGGGAAGATATATAAACCGAGAGAGAGAAAGAGATACATTACATTAAGAATTGAAAGCTATCATAAATATATAGAACAAAAATAAAAAAGTTAGAAATGAAGAAAAGACAATCATTAGGAATCAAATCATTAGGAAGCAAAATGTGCTTTAGGAAGTAGAATGTTCACAGAATTGATGGATTTTCATTCTTAATTTATTATACCTTTGTATTTAGATTTTAAATAAAGTAATATCTGATAATCTGTTCCATATAGTACCTTTTTTATTTTAAGACATTTAAAATTAGAAATTAGATGCATTATGTATATTAATATTTTTGTTTATTACGAATAATATATACTGTGTATATATGTATAGCCTGGAGTCACTTTCATATAAATATTGCATCTCCATATCTTTAGATAAGTATAAAATAACTCATTTCAGTTGAAGGATTATATGTATATAGAAATGTTATATTTGAGTCACAGTGATAGCAGATTAGATTTCATGTTTATGACTTCAATTTATATTTGGGTTACGAAAACGGTTTGTTTTTTCAGGTTTTAATTAGACTTGATTTTTTTTTTTTTCAGGTAATTGTCTCGTCTCATAGGCAGACAAGTTAATTATTTAATATTTGTTGGTAAATGGGTAATCAGATATTCTAGCTATATGATGAAACAAGGATGGCATACAATCAACCTTTAATCATTTAGCATTTGGTAAGCCTAGTGAATAATGTCTTCTGTTTTACTATTCCTTTTAAAACGCAGTAATTTATGATTGACATATTGTAAATTTAAACTCCAATGTGAAGTACCTATATATTCGAGTATTTTTAATTATTTAAAAAAAATTTTTTTACTTATAAAAATAAGGTTTCTGGTGGAAAGATTAATAGAAAAGTGCAGTTAAGCAAACCAAACTGATAAAACGAAAAAATATGTTTTAATAAAAATGTACTGCAGACATTTGAATTAGAACACATGGAATTAATCAAGTCAAACTACAATCCTTTAATTGCTGAGTCAAGATCTAATTAAGTCACATGACCTTCTTTTTTTTTTTTACTTCTAAATTATATTTTAATGTTTTAAATGAAGTATTCAGTATTACATGTAGTTTTCTGTAATTTGTTTTAATAATAAAACTATTAATTTAATAATAAAAAGTTTATTGTTATCATTATTTTTAGCAGTTGTAATTTATTTAATCCGAATTAATTTTAAAAAACTTTTTTATTTATAATTTCCTAATGCTAAACTTAACTTACAGAAACCAATTATAGTTTTAAAGTGTAAAAAAAAATCCATTTTTTTAAAAAAAATGCATTTTAATTATTTTCTGCCCTTTAGCTTTTAATAAAAGTTACTATTTACTCAAATGTAGAAATTATGTTCTATAAATTATCTTAAATGTTTTATTCAGTTTTCTATCCAAGGACAGATAAAAGCAATTGGCAGCAGGAAATAACCATTAAGCAATAATACTTCATTATGTTTGGTACTAGATTTCCATTACTTATTCCTGTTATCATAATTTATATTAGCATCTGCTTGTAAAATTATTAATCCCCTTACATCATTAAGATGAATTATATAAGGAAATCTTATCACCCCCCCCCCCGCTTTTTCTCTGTTTTTAGTTATTATTAGATGCAGTTTTAAATCACTAGCAACAATTCCTGGTAATCATTTGAATGCTATTTTGATTATTCATAAAAAAATTTCAATATAATTTCCAGATATAATTTGATAATTTTCTCCTTTGTAACTTGTCACTAGCATCACCTTTTATCACTGCTGCCAATATATATATATATCATTAAAAGCTAGTCAACACTTAGATAATCCCAATATTAATAATAATCAATATTTTTAAACTGTTGTCAAGGTAACCACCTTTTAACAATATATACGTTTATAGTGCAGAGATATATATCTGCCTCAATACTTATAAATGAAGGTTCAATTCTGAATCCAGCAAAATTCTTTTTGAGAGGAAATTTTTTCCCCAGGTAGTTAACCATAGTCAATCCAGTAAATTATTAAAAATTGTCTGGTAAATGAATTCTTATTTGTCTTTAGCTAAAGAATAAAACAATTTTTTAAAAAAAAAAAAAAAAATTCAAGTCTTCATCCTGTAATTAGTAACCATTTCTCTATAAGGGGCTATTTTAAAGGTCTTTCTTTGGCTTGAAATATGTTAGTTATTAAAAATACTTTTTTATCTAATAAGATAATTAAAAATAAGCCAATTATAAAAAAACATAGCAAAATATTATAAAAAATAATGAATATATATATATTGTAACCGGACCCGCATACAACCGTTTTATTACGTCAGTTGTAACAATTTTCTGATGAGCATGTTGTAGGAAGGAGCTATCAATTGACATTCCTAATGCAGATGTTAATGCCTCCTACAACAATATTTCCTGCTCATCAGAGGATGTAGTACCATAGAGACTGGAAACATCTAAATATTTCTATGTTTGGTTTCCCAAAAAGCGCCATTAGAGTTCCGTCTCACTACAACCTGACTTGCCTTGGTCTAGTTATGTCAGACGTAGCTCAGAAGGCATGAGATTCTCATGAACAAGTGCTATAACTGATGAGTGATGCAATAGAACAAAACAGAATTGGACAACTGGATAACCAATTTAATTTTTAGTAACAACAACAACAAAAAAAAAATTTATTAAATAACAATTAATTTACAATTTCTAACAAAATTCATTTCTATTCACATGATAACTCATCTTCATTTTTACTTATGAAAGAGTTAGAAGCAGTTCTTTTTTTTTATCAATAGTTCATTTACAAGTTCATTTATGAGAAGACGTTTGGAAACAGTCTAATTCAACAATAGTTCAATTTTGAATTCCTTTATGAGAAGAAGCTTGGAAATATTCTAATTCAACAATAGTTCATTTGGATTCATTTATGAGAAGAAGCTTGGAAACAATCAAGCATTTATGGCTTATACAGCATTTCATTATTTTATGAATCATTATTGATTGGTAAACATTTAAACTTAGCAATTCTTGATTTGTGGAGCATTTATCATTTGGTAACCAAAGCATTTATAATTCAGTCAAATATAAAAGTATATTCATACACATAAACTCTGTTTGGCTTGTGGAGCATTTATCATTTAGTAATTGCAGCATTTATAATTTAGTCAAATATAAGAGTATATTCATACACATAAACTCTGTTTGGCTTGTGGAGCATTTATCATTTAGTAATTGCAGCATTTATAATTTAGTCAAATATAAGAGTATATTCATACACGTAAACTCTATTTGGCTTGTGGAGCATTTATCATTTAGTAATTGCAGCATTTATAATTTAGTCAAATATAAAAGTATATTCATATACATAAATTCTGTTTGGCTTGTGGAGCATTTATCATTTAGTAATTAAAGCATTTCTAATTTAGTCAAATATAAGAGTATATTCATACACATAAACTCTGTTTGGCTTGTGGAGCATTTATCATTTAGTAATTGCAGCATTTATAATTTAGTCAAATATAAGAGTATATTCATACACGTAAACTCTATTTGGCTTGTGGAGCATTTATCATTTAGTAATTGCAGCATTTATAATTTAGTCAAATATAAAAGTATATTCATATACATAAATTCTGTTTGGCTTGTGGAGCATTTATCATTTAGTAATTAAAGCATTTCTAATTTAGTCAAATATAGAGGTATATTCATACACATGAACTCTGTTTGGCTTGTGGAGCATTTATCATTTAGCAATTGAAGCACTTCTAATCTAGTCAAATATAAAAGTATCTTCATACACATAAACTCTGTTTGGCTTGTGGAGCATTTATAATTTAGTCAAATCTAAAATCATATTCATATACATAAACTCTGTTTGGCTTATGGAGCATTTATCATTTAGTAATTAAAGCATTTCTAATTTAGTCAAATATAAGAGTATATTTATACACATAAACTCTGTTTGGCTTATGGAGCATTTATCATTTAGTAATTAAAGCATTTCTAATTTAGTCAAATATAAGAGTATATTTATACACATAAACTCTGTTTGGCTTGTAGAGCATTTATAATTTAATAATTAAAGAATTTCTAATTTAGTCAAATATAAGGGTATATTCATACACATGAATTCTGTTTGGCTTGTGGAGCATTTCTAATCCATATAGTAAATACATTCAAATATTTTTATAAATAAATTTGTGTATAACTATTTCATAATTTCATTTTATAACGTATGATAAACATGTTCTAATATTTTACAAAATAAATTCTACGTAATTATTTCATAACTTCACTTTATAACATATGATAAAGATGTTTTAATATTTTATAAAACAAATTCTAGGTAATTATTTCATAACTTCATTTTATAACGTATGATAAAGATGTCTTAATATTTTATTAAACAAAACGTATGCAACCGTTTCATAAATTCACTTCATAACATATGATAAATATGTTTTAATATTTTATAAAAATAATTTTTATGTAGATATTTCATGATGTCAATTTATAATTTATGGTAAAAAATGTCTAAACATTCCTATAACATAATTACCTTCCAGTTTTGCAGTCTAGTTTACTCTAAAGAAGGCAGGTTATTTCATCTATGGAAAGTCATGGCATAGCGTGGAGTGAAGCTGCTAAATTACCCCATTGTTATTATAGTTCCTCTAGTAAAGCTTTCTTTTTCCATTTTCACGTTTTG
Source organism: Epiperipatus broadwayi (assembly GCA_028023455.1). Classification (NCBI taxonomy): domain Eukaryota; kingdom Metazoa; phylum Onychophora; class Udeonychophora; order Euonychophora; family Peripatidae; genus Epiperipatus; species Epiperipatus broadwayi. The sequence goes on along the minus strand of JAQFVV010006358.1, from coordinate 1,109,850 downwards.
TTAAAGCTTTATTTTAATGTATCAAAAGAATTAAGTAATACACTTTTTTTTTTAAAAAATTTTTTATATGTTCTGCTTCTCTGTGTAAGACGAGAGAAAAAAAAGGTTCTTTTCTTCCGATGACGTGCCTGATTTGAATACTGCCTCAGTTTAACTCAAGTATCTTTTTTCTTTCTTTTTAATGATTGGATAATTAATTTCTTTTCTTTTTATTGAGACAGATAAAAAAAAAATAAGATGACTTAACATTTTATTCAATTCCATCAATCACGAAATTAAAAATATGATTTTTTTTTAAACAAATCACAGCTTTTATTTCATTCCCAATTAGACTGAATCACGCTAGACATTTTTAAATGGGGGGGGTTATTGAATATTTATATGAGGAACAGCATATCTGTTTCATTACCCCTCACCAAATTTTGGGATGAAATCGCCTGGAAGTACGATTTCATTCCATATACTATACACATTATTTCTCAGTACTGCTTGGTTTTAGATATGCTGATGAATGGGCAAGATGAGTTGGAAAAGTGAATACATGAACCATAGCCTCCAATGCCAGGATAAGTAAACGGCCAAGCGCAAACTACCAGTACACACCGCCTCATGATGTCACGAGAAAATACCTCATTTTTAAGCACTACCTCTCTTGTACCTAGAAGTATCATCCAACCAAAAATAGGAGCCAGAGAAAAAAAAAATTTGGCACTCAGCCAACCCTGCTCAGCTTCGGTGAGTCTTAGGGGCTATCATTGGCCTATCCATGAGACCAAGGCCTATATATGAGACCTATATATACGCACTGCTGGACTACTCTTAGAGCACAACATCCAGGTCTGGATAGTGCCGAGCATATACTTTGGAGCATCATAACACAATGCATCCAAGCAGCTCCGCTCAATCATCCACCATCTCAACATGAAAAACACAAGTTCATGCATCACTACACCACACTCACAAACCTTTCCCTTCAGCTATCTCTATTTTATTCTGAATCATAACTGCAGCCTGGTTTGGGAGACTGAGAATCATGGTCAGTTCTCCTATAGTCCTCTTTTGTATTATGAAGTGGCATACTTCTTGATCGTCTCTTTGTTGAAAATTTATCATGTTTAACATTACTGTGATGTCTTGCTTCTTCACTTCTGTATTTTCTTTGGAGATCATTGTTACTGTTTGATCTTCTAATTATACGCGTCCGATATGGACCATGAATACCATCTGTGAATTTTCTCTTTTTCCTTTTCCATGGTGGTACTTCATTTTTACATAAAAGTTTCCTTTTAAATGGTTCTTCTGCCATAGTAATTATTTTTTTGGTATTTGCAAAGGTTTCTTGTTGTTTAATTTCTTTCACACTGATAAATCCCGAGTTTTGAGATTCCTTTTTGGTGTCTTTTCCTGCGTAAGCAACTATATTTTTAATAACTGTCTTTATATATATTTTTTCTGTACTTAATTTTTGATTTGAGTTTATTAAGCTTTTGTTTATAATTTTTATATATAGCTGAGGACTAACACACTTTTCTTTCCATTTTATGGTTTCTTTCTCTATCTCTGTTACTATTTCATAGCATATATCAGACAATTTTTCTGAAACATTTTCTTCTATATTGGACAGTTCCTTAGTTATATGAGAATTAAGTTTTTGATTATGTTCATTTTCATGTTTTTCATCTTCTTGAGGATCAGAAGATTTTAATTTTGCTTTATTAGATTTATTTTCATCCATTTGAAACTCTTTTACTGTATTTGATACAATTTCATTCTCAGCTTCTGTATATACTGTTTCTTTATTTTCAATTTTAGAGGTACATTCCACAATCAGAAGTTTTCCTGAAGGTAGACTGACAATTTTAAGATCACTCTTTGTAATTTCAATTTCTTCCTTTTTAACAATCTCAAATTTTGCTTCATCAGTATTTTGTTTTTCTATTCTTTGGTTTGCTTCTATTGCTTGCTTGTTATATTCTTCTCTTTGTTTGATATCTTCTTCTCTTTGTTTATCCCATTTTTGGTTATATTCTTCTCTTTGTTTGTCCCATTTTTGGTTATCTTCTTCTCTTTGTTTATCCCATTTTTGGTTATCTTCTTCTCTTTGTTTATCCCATTTTTGGTTATCTTCTTCTCTTTGTTTAATATCTTCTTCTCTTTGTTTATCTCTTTTCTTTTGGTCTGCTTTTATAATTTCTATTATCTGAGCTATCATAGCTATCTTTTCTGTTTTCTGAGCCTCCATGTTTACTATTTTTCCTTTGTTTTCTGAATCAGTAAGCTTCTCTCTCCATCCACACCATGACCTTACTCCATCTTCTTTGAAATGCCTGTTTCATTCTTTATGCCATTCATTTTGTGTTTTTCTTTTAGACTTTTATTTTTCCATCCTTCCTGAACAAATTACATCACTACATCATATGCACTGTTCATATCACAGAATCGTGATCTGCTTATGCCTATGAGTAGGCTAGCTAGATTGGACCTCACAGTAGGGTGGCAAATTAACCGGCCTATGAGTATGCTAGCCAGATAAGGCCCCACGTTGGGCGCCAAATGTAACCGGACCCGCATACAACCATTTTATTACGTCAGTTGTAACAATTTTCTGATGAGCATGTTGTAGGAAGGAGCTATCAATTGACATTCCTAATGCAGATGTTAATGCCTCCTACAACAATATTTCCTGCTCATCAGAGGATGTAGTACCATAGAGACTGGAAACATCTAAATATTTCTGTTTGGTTTCCCAAAAAGCACCATTAGAGTTCCGTCTCACTACAACCTGACTTGCCTTGGTCTAGTTATGTCAGACGTAGCTCAGAAAGCATGAGATTCTCATGAACAAGTGCTATAACTGATGAGTGATGCAATAGAACAAAACAGAATTGGACAACTGGATAACCAATTTAATTTTTAGTAACAACAAAAAAAAAATTTATTAAATAACAATTAATTTACAATTTCTAACAAAGTTCATTTCTATTCACATGATAACTCATCTTCATTTTTACTTATGAAAGAGTTAGAAGCAGTTCCTTTTTTTATCAATAGTTCATTTACAAGTTCATTTATGAGAAGACGTTTGGAAACAGTCTAATTCAACAATAGTTCAATTTTGAATTCCTTTATGAGAAGAAGCTTGGAAATATTCTAATTCAACAATAGTTCATTTGGATTCATTTATGAAAAGAAGCTTGGAAACAGTCAAGCATTTATGGTTTATACAGCATTTCATTATTTTATGAATCATTATTGATTGGTAAACATTTAAACTTAGCAATTCTTGATTTGTGGAGTATTTATCATTTGGTAACCGAAGCATTTATAATTCAGTCAAATATAAAAGTATATTCATACACATAAACTCTGTTTGGCTTGTAGAGCATTTATCATTTAGTAATTGCAGCATTTATAATTTAGTCAAATATAAGAGTATATTCATACACATAAACTCTGTTTGGCTTGTGGAGCATTTATCATTTAGTAATTGCAGCATTTATAATTTAGTCAAATATAAGAGTATATTCATACACGTAAACTCTATTTGGCTTGTGGAGCATTTATCATTTAGTAATTGCAGCATTTATAATTTAGTCAAATATAAAAGTATATTCATATACATAAATTCTGTTTGGCTTGTGGAGCATTTATCATTTAGTAATTAAAACATTTCTAATTTAGTCAAATATAGAGGTATATTCATACACATGAACTCTGTTTGGCTTGTGGAGCATTTATCATTTAGCAATTGAAGCACTTCTAATCTAGTCAAATATAAAAGTATCTTCATACACATAAACTCTGTTTGGCTTGTGGAGCATTTATAATTTAGTCAAATCTAAAATCATATTCATATACATAAACTCTGTTTGGCTTATGGAGCATTTATCATTTAGTAATTAAAGCATTTCTAATTTAGTCAAATATAAGAGTATATTTATACACATAAACTCTGTTTGGCTTATGGAGCATTTATCATTTAGTAATTAAAGCATTTCTAATTTAGTCAAATATAAGAGTATATTTATACACATAAACTCTGTTTGGCTTGTAGAGCATTTATAATTTAGTAATTAAAGAATTTCTAATTTAGTCAAATATAAGGGTATATTCATACACATGAATTCTGTTTGGCTTGTGGAGCATTTCTAATCCATATAGTAAATACATTCAAATATTTTTATAAATAAATTTGCGTATAACTATTTCATAATTTCATTTTATAACGTATGATAAACATGTTCTAATATTTTACAAAATTAATTCTACGTAATTATTTCATAACTTCACTTTATAACATATGATAAAGATGTTTTAATATTTTATAAAACAAATTCTAGGTAATTATTTCATAACTTCATTTTATAACATATGATAAAGATGTCTTAATATTTTATTAAACAAAACGTATGCAACCATTTCATAAATTCACGACATATGATAAATATGTTTTAATATTTTATAAAAATAATTTTTATGTAGATATTTCATGATGTCAATTTATAATTTATGGTAAAAAATGTCTAAACATTCCTATAACATAATTACCTTCCAGTTTTGCAGTCTAGTTTACTCTAAAGAAGGCAGGTTATTTCATCTATGGAAAGTCATGGCATAGCGTGGAGAGAGTGAAGCCGCTAAATTACCCCATTGTTATTATAGTTCCTCTAGTAAAGCTTTCTTTTTCCATTTTCACGTTTTGTTAAAGCTTTATTTTAATGTATCAAAAGAATTAAGTAATACACTTTTTTTTTAAAAAAAAATTTAATATGTTCTGCTTCTCTGTGTAAGACGAGAGAAAAAAAAAGGTTCTTTTCTTTCGACGACGTGCCTGATTTGAATACTGCCTCAGTTTAACTCAAGTATCTTTTTTCTTTCTTTTTAATGATTGGATAATTAATTTCTTTTCTTTTTATTGAGACAGATAAAAAAAAATAAGATGACTTAACATTTTATTCAATTCCATCAATCACGAAATTAAAAATATGATTTTTTTTAAAACAAATCACAGCTTTTATTTCATTCCCAATTAGACTGAATCACGCTAGACATTTTTAAATGGGGGGGGGGGTTATTGAATATTTATATGAGGAACAGCATATCTGTTTCAATATATATTGTAACGAAAAACGTTAGGATGGCGACCCAACTCGGGCTTCAATTTAACAACTACAACCTGAGATGAGTTGTAATGATAAAGAACATTACAATGATGACTCAAAGAAACTCACAGCCAGAAAATAAATTATGATTTTTTTGAAAAAAGAAAAAAATTATAAAAAAAAAAAACTAACTAATTAAACCCTGATTATTAAAATATGAAAGAAGATATTTTTTTTAATATGACTTCCAGAAAGAAAAAAAAAATGTATATTTTTTTATATATGTCTAAAAACACGATCGTGGCTGATGTAGACGTAAGTCACAAGTATTTGACTGGGTAGGCGGTTACTGAAGAGGGGAATAACATAGCCCCGAGTCCTTATCTGCAGTATATGAACATAAGACCGTCTTTAAATGCTCGTCAGACTATTTCTAGCAGAGATCCCAATAAAGGGGAAGGCGGATCAAGTTGGACCAAGTTGCCACGAGCCTGTAAGACTCAGAACGATGAGCAACGCTCGTTTGTGCTTATAACTTGGGCTTCTTATCGTTAATATTACACTAAAGCGGATATGACACAGAAGAATGTTGAAATATTTTCCATTCCCACCGTGTTAGACCTAAAAGTGGGCGTTAAAGCCGAACGTCGCTTGTTGAATGAGTCTACGGAATATATCAGCACGCTACTACAAAAAAAAAAAATAATAACACGAATATGAATTAAAAAAAACTTAAGAATAAAATTAGTGTAAACCCCTATTTTATTCTCATCTCCTGGCACTGGTGGTATTGTAACGTTTATTTATATACGTTGCAAATATATTGGCATTTGGTAGAAGCTAAAAAATAAAAGTAAATTTAGATTTTTTTTGACTAATTTTTTTTTTAAAAAAATAACGTACAATGAAAGTTAAATTATTCTTTCGGTTTTTTTTTATGTAATTAGAAATAAAAGTTAGAATTGGAGAGAACAAAAGACACAAATTACCAATCTAGATAAGAGAAAGTAAAAATATTTCAACTAATTAAAGATGGCAGAATTATGCTGAAAAAAATAGAGACTTTGTAACATAAATTTTATAAAGAATATATAAGATTATCAACGGATATTTTGACAAACAAAAGATATGCGCAGAAGTCGGAAAACTGGGCCTCTAGAGAGTATAAAAGGCAGAGATCAGTTTGAAGGACATCTTGTTCGTTGGTTTCTCTAGTTGGTCTTGGATAACAATAATATATCCAAGATCACTCTACGCTGAAGTAATTCGGCATGTCGGAGTGAACTGGAGCTTCTGAAGACATCATGCCTGAAGATGTATACCAGAAAAGCTTTCGTGACCGACTAGGAGAATGGACCACAAGATCAAATAATAACCAAAAAGGCCGAGCTCATTCTACCCAAAAAACTATGCATAGTTATCTACTACTGAATTCCCAAAACTTACCGGTAAGTTATACTTCATTACTCCTGATTGTGACCAAATTAAACGTTTTCAAACAATTTCTAAAAGTATGTTTAAACAATCCCGATAGAGACATTAATTTTCTTGTACAAGAGACATCCATTTTTTTTAAGGAAATTTCTAGAAGAAATTTAGATATGAACAGTAATTGTAAAATTGTTTTTTTTTATTAATTGATTCACGTCTGAAATGTGTTCTCTCTAATTTACTCGATAAGTAATTTATTTCATATATTTTTTTTTTATCTATTAGAATAAAAATATTTGTAATACCAATTTTCATTTGTGTGTTATTAATAATAGTTATTATTTTTTATTATTAAATCTATTAGTAGTTTAATAAGATTTAAAAATGTAATTTACCTTTGCCCATATGTTTGAATAAGCCCAGGAATAATAATCTTAAAAAATTAATTCTCGTTACGGTATGATGTAATACCGATTAGTTTAAAAGTATTTTTTTTTATTTGTGAGATGTTATATGACGATTTCAGCAAATTCTTAGGAATTCTGGTGCCCAGATTAAATAAATTAAAAGCTGATTTCGTCAATAGCACAATTCTCAACAATTAATAGGCCGAGTTGATCAGGAAATATAGCTATGTTTTTAGAATAGAAATATAACTTTCTTCTTTTTTGACATAGCTTGATCAACTCACGCGCAGTTTATATTAGCGTGTAAGAGGCCTAGCAAAATGAAAAACGTTACAATATATTGCAACAATAGAATAAGAATAAAAATGTGATCCAATGATCACTCAATTTAACATGTGCATGGACAAATATAGAAATAGAACATGTATCACAAGTAAAAATGTCAAAATAATTTATTTATCCAGGCTTACATATATTTCTAATTCTTGAGCCCCATGCAAATCAGGATGTGTGCCCTGCTACATCCCTCTAACCATTACATTTGGCTCATAATGATTAACATATCAGAAACATAGATCCTAAGATTGGATTTAATTATTATATTAGTAAAACTAATAATACCATGATGAATTATAAGATAGTCCACCATAATAATTTTAAGTTTTTGTTAATCATAAAATAAGATACATAAATGGATGAATAAAAGAGTGAATTAAAACAAGAACCATTAAGTAAACAAAACAATTAATTTATTTACACAAATATATTAGTAATGTAACTACAAAAGAAGTTGAATAACAACTATACAATAAATAAATCACTAAATATCTAATAGATACACAATTTAAGCTCTTCCTACTATATTGTTTCACATAAAAACTATCTAAAATCTTTATTTAATGTTTTCTACTATTTTCAAAAGAAATGAACATACCTGTAGACTAATAAATTAAATTAGCTACTGACAATACACATATTCTAAATTGCACTTTCAAATCATCCTTTTTTTCAGTTGTATTTGATGCATGATATTATTTGAATACTTGTGAATTCATTTATAAATTTGGGAAGAGATATTGAATGAATATTTAAACTATTTATTTCTCAAATATTTCCCTTTTAAAACACTAGCATTGCAAAACAAAATATTTTCAATTATATCGGTGCTTTTCTTCAAATATAAGACAAAGAAAATGTTGTGTTTGGTTAGGCTTTCAGGTCAGATATGACAGAAGATATACCTGCTCAGGATATTAATATGACAAGCACATTATAAATATTGTATATCTAAGTTCAATAATGAAACTAATTTATTCAATAATTACTGCCATCTCCATTTTTATAATGTTATATCTAATATAACATTATATTTTTCATTAATCAAATTAAAAAGATTTTGCTAAAATATATATATATCTGTCCAATTTCAGCAAAAATATATTCTAATTTAAGGCAGAGAGATAATGTCAATATTTTATGGATTCTTTGGTAAATGCGTACTCGTTATGCTTTGGAATATGCATTAATAAAACTTAAATATTTATAACTGCACATTTTTTTTTTTGCTTGTACTAAGTACTACAAATAATATTATCTTTTTTTTTCCAGTAATTATGCACCAACAAAATGTATGCATTTTTTTTCTTTGAATTTAAATTTCCAATATTATCTTTAGAATTAATTCTCTTTATTAGTATAGCTGTGGTGACATGTATTAGACCTACTACTGCCTGTTCGCATTCCTATCAATCCGCTGATAATTTTGATATTACCAAAATAGCCACGACACACCCTTTTTTTAATATTTGGGGCTTTCAAATGAAATGCATTCAAATATGTATAAGATTTGTCAAGCATCAGTGGTCAAGAGGTCAGCAACAGCTGCTTTACAAGCAGTTGTCCCAGAATAATGGGTTCACTTTCCTGCTGATGCTATGACACATGAGAAAAAAAAAATATGTGTACAATTTTGATAATGCATCCAATCAACAAAAAATTAATCAAAATGTACCAAACAAACTGTAAATAAATATGATTTGTAAATAATTTGTGTAAAAATTGATTAAGTAAACAAATAGTAAATAATTATGAATTTAAAATAATTGATTAAGTATATTTGTATGATACTTACTAAAAAAAAAAGTAAATGACACATTAAAAATAAAGACACTTTTATTTATTTATATTTTACTTATGCTGGTGGAAACATTTCTTTCATATTGTTCAATATTGCCATGAACAAGCCATTTTTGTGCATTTTTTCCCACCTAAATTCTGATAAGTAAGAGTCCAGGTGCTGCCTTGTTGTCCCTCTTTGATGTTTGTTTCACCATTTGGCTGAACACCACAGCCTCTCAATATTTTGTGTGTGCACAGGGTTGATGAAATTATATAAATGGTTTACCTGAAAATGTTCGTAACTGGCTTCATGTAATTCATCGAAAAAAAAGCTATTGCCAGAAATAAACTAGACAATAACTGAAAATGTCAAATGATTGTAAAATTAGTAATACATTGTGCTGATAAGGGTCGCAGATCATGTGCTGATAAAGATCACAGGGATTATTTTGTGAAAATAACACATTTATTGTGGAAGTGAAAAAGCCGCAGCAGCTATACTAATAAAGTAGCCTCTTTTTTTAAAAACAATTACAAAACATTTGAATAAATATAAGTTGATTAATACAATAAGTTCTTCCATGTTCTTCATAGACCATTAGTTAGTGGAATTGAGTGTACCACTAAAGATCATAAAAAATATAAACTTTAATACATATATGAGAAAAAAAATCCATATACCACTGACAAAAATTATAATGAATAATTTTAATTTAAGAGCCTTATCAAATATACATCCAATAAATAAATTTATGAGATTTTTAATAGTTTGTCAATCAAATCATGTATGAAAGACCACCAAATTATTCAATCAAACTATGCAAGATATTTTATGGAAGAAATCTGGCATAATAAAAAAGATGCTGACAGTAAACATCACATGATCACCATCTCTTATACTAGGACATACTTGTTATTAAACAAGACAAAACTCTCCATACAGTAGTGCCACCCTGTGCCAATCAGCGTAATCAATGGATGCCAGAAGGCTTGTGCATAAAATCCATATCTAGCTCAATTGCTAACCATAGCCACCACTATCCTATTAGGCAGGATTGGTGTTAAACCACTAAAAATCACATGATCACCATCTCTTTTCTAGCACATAATTGTTATGAAACAAGGCAAAACTCTCCATACTGTAGTGCCATCCTGTGCCAACCAGAGTAATCAATGGATGCAGATTAAAAATATTATTGTGTTTTCAATTTCATTCTCATAGTTTTGTAGTTAAGTAGAGATAAAAGATGACTGCTGGAGGGTTGCATTAGATCCTAAGATCTAAGTGCAGTGCTCTCAGATCCAAGGCTCCTCACTGGCAAAGACCACAAGCCAGAAACTAGTCTGGGGATATTGAATGAGTAGGCACTAGATAGGGACTTTCTGCACAAGCCTTCTAGCATCCATTGATTACTCTGGTTGGCCCAGGGTGGCACTACTGTATGGAGAGTTTTGCCTTGTTTAATACCAACAGTATTAAAAAAATGCACTGAAAGATCAATATAGTAAATTGTATGACATTGTTCAAGAAGACATATGAGAGATACTAAAATTTCAGAAGTTTAACTGGGTATCTAACAACCTGGTTTGAATAACTTAATTCCCAGAGATTTGAAGAACAATATGGCAACATCCTAATGGGAAATGAGGTAGATTAAGCAACCTGGAAATATTTCAAATATCAATACACTGATAATAAGCTATCATTGTGGAGTTGACAGAAAAATCCAGATCTACCATAACCAATATTAATTTGTTTAGAGAATGTGATTGAACAAATAAACAAGCTAAAACCTGCAAAACATTATGATTTTCAAATATCATATCAGACATATAAATCTATAAAATATCTTATAATCAATCAGATAAACTATTTTACTTTTTTAACTATGGAGTACATTGGTAAGTCAGAGATTAATAAGCAAATATTATTTATAATTGAAAGCCATAATACCATTAATCCATTTATCAATCAACTAAGACCTATAACAATTAAAAATATACATGCTAAAACATTTTTAGAATATTATTAGATAAACTTAAGCCCATATTGGCAAGTAAACATTTATTTGTGCTTTAGTCTATATATGGAAGATATATTTAACATGCAATTTTGGCATACCATGAAATAGTATCAGATGTGAAACAAAATAGTTTGTCTGATATGATTACAATAAAATTCCAATTTCAAAGGAGCTTTAGACCATGTAGATGTATATTTTCTTGCTAAACAGATATATAATATTATATTAAAAAATCCAATCCTTATGTGTGGCCTAATAAATGACATAAAAAATAGAGAAGCAACTGCAAAATTTTTTATAAGACTCTCTCCAATATTTCATATTACAAAAGGCCATGCACAAGGATCATCCATATTCCTGCTTTATTTGCTATACACATTGATTCTCTTTTGAAGGAGGTCAGTGATAATATTCCAAAAGTATTTGTCCCAACCTTTGGGAAAAAAATACTGTCTTAAAATTGGTGATATAATAATAACTATTAGAGAAATCACTAACATTTTTATTATTCTCGAACAACTGGATATATCAGAGAACAAATCTTCAGCATGGCAGATATTATCAGGAAGAAAAATCCTATTGAAGTTTACAATGTCTCTATCAAAAAAGCCAATTTAATAATAAACAAATTAATCACCAATAAATTCTCAACTAAAGTCATATATTTGAATCTTATTAAATGCCAGTGAGAACAAAAATAATTAACTCTATTTTTAAAGATCTGTTAGTATAGAATGCACCGTGGTGTTGTATAAATAATATATAAATAGCAAATATTAACAAACCCATAAGTAATTATTTATGGGATTTAGAATCTAAACTATTATCATACAACACATTAAGAACACCAATAAAAATCAATGGTCTTGGACTGGTTGATATTAAGTTATTAAATGAATGTATAAATGCTAAGTCATTTAGGAGAATATGTTTTGGCCTCTGTTTGGCATTGACTTTCTCAATTATCAGCCATATGAGTTAATAAAATTGGGAAAAATATCATACATGAAAAAATGATGAGTATATGCTCTTGATATCAGAAATCAAATGAACAGATCTCAAATAAATCAAAGAACATATAATGAGCTATCAATGTTGGACATTCCCAACTCCAGTTATGATTTCAATTGGAAACTTATCCATCTATAAAAATATTAGAAAATATGTTGTTACCTGAATCATTGCCGCGATATTGGAATTACATTTATTTATGGTTGTTTACCAAATCAAATCCATCTCCAAAAATTCACCAATCAAGATATTGATATTAACTTCATGATTGGTAACAAAAAACAAAACAAAATAATATCTGCATTATCACAGCTAAGATTTATATGGCTAGTGAGATAAAAAGCACTATTTCAAAACTAAAAGTCTTCTTATTCTGGTCCACATTTTCATGAATACTGATATAAATAATTTTTTAGAGATTTTAAATACATGCAAAAAAAGAGTAATTAAGAATTAAAATGTGGCCACAGAAAATTTCTAATATGTGGAATCTTTTATAACCTAAGTAAAAAATAAGATTACTACCACACAATCATTATTAATAAAACTGTTTTTTAATACAATAAAACATAAGACATGCAAGAAAAATAATGATCAAAAACAAAATATATTAAGGCTTCATTTAATTAACATATTAAATGATAATATGTAATTTCTGATATAAAACTTAATGTTGTACAAAGTACAACATTTTAAAAATAAAAGTGTTTTTTTCTTTCAATTAATTTGTGATTAAATAAATAAAATTAACAGAATATTTTATCCTTTTGTATTAAATTACTTTATTATCTATGACATCCTTTTTCCCTATCTAGTGATCTTTTTTATTCTTTGGGGAGGGGGGGGGCTAATCAGCAAGCAGAAGATCAATGATACCAGTTGATAAGTTAAACTGCATTGCCTTAATTCAGATTTCCAATTGTTATCAATAGTATTGGTGGTATGATATTTATAGATTAGTCATGAAAAAAAGATGCATTCAAAATTTCGGTTATCTTTCCCATTTTCTTGGAATCATAATTAATAAAAATAAGGGACTTTTTTCAATTTCTCATTGCTATTTCTAGCCTGCAATGATATTTATAAGTAATCCAGTAACATAAAATATTGTAATTTTATGTAAAAAGACTATTTATGATTTATGGTAGCTTTTTTTATATATGAAATTGCTGGTGTGCGTATCTATCTACCTTGATTCACTATGATGCATACTTTTATTTATTCCACGATCATTCTGAACAGTTGCAGTTGAGATAAAAGTTGTATTCTAATATAACTATTTGCAATAAGTTTAATGAGTTGAATAGCAAGAAGACTAATGGAAAAGACTTGCTAATAATTTTATGTACTATTATTTTTTTAACTTCACTAATTTGCTAGGTTGAGCTCTCTCTCCTCTCTATATATATATATATATATATATATATATATATATATATATATATATATATATATATATATATATATATATATATATATATATATATATATCTTTAATGCACCCAAACCTTTAGATATCTAAATTCTATTTTACTAGTTTGTTCATCAACTTTAGGAATATGCTCTAAAATATCAAGTCTAGACATTCATTTATGAATTATTACTAATTCATAATTTGCAACATATAAACCATAAAGTTAATGTGAATAATTTATCTTTTGACAATATTACTAACAATTTGCTATATGATAATCTTAATAATCTTCATAGTGATCAACTTTTAGTTGTGGTTGCCATTTTAAAATCAGAACTCAATTTTAAATTTACGAATATGGATGGTAGTATTATTTACCTACTGCAGATACTATTTTAAGATCAGTATTTGATTTAAGTTATGAAAATGTTTTTATATAGATTGAAGATAATTTAAATAATTTGCCTCCTGACATTATTATATATAATATGCTATGTGATAATGTTAATAGGGATCAACTTTTAGCTGTGGATACAATTTAAAAACAATATTTTATTTAAGTTTAATAAAATTCCTTTAACATGGATTGAAAATGATTTGAATAATTCTATCTCTTGACATTATTACTAACAATTCTTAGGTTCTTTACATAGCAGAACACGGCTTTCCATTTGGTAGTTTTACACAAAATGTTCCAGAGCTATTAATTCAAATCAAAATGAAAAATGCAATCAGATAAGGAAAACTTATTAATGAAAAAGCTTTCACAGATAACATCATTTTACTGTGAAATTTTTGTAAAAATTCCACTTTATTTTTTTAAATTTAAAATTAAATTTAAAACACCCCCCCCATAAACATTAAATAATCAAGTTTTTTAAAGTTCAGTAAATAGTTATTTTTTAAGCTTACAACAATTAAAAATATTGTACAGGTTCTCCTAGTATTTGTATTATTGTAATTCATAAACATAAACAATTACTCTTAAAACATAAAATTATTAAATTTCTCCTTTATGGTGTACATTTTAATTTAATTTTAAAGATTAAATATATTATATAATCACTAATATATGCATAAACTTACACCTTTTAAACATGCACTTTTTTAAAATAGATGTGTTTTAAATTATGGCGGGGCAGTAAGTAATATGAAGGATGAAGATAATCTGAATGAGACTGATTTAATTGAATGCATTATAAGGGCAATTGCACTTTCTCTAATGTCATTTTCTGTTTTTCTGAAAGTAAAACTAAATTTAATTTATAATTTAAAATATAATTGTTTAAGAATACAATGAATAAAAGAAAGTGTAAATTTATGAATATATTTAGTTGTGATTTTATGATATATTTAATCTTTAAAATCAAATTAAAGATTTTATCTTAAATTAAAAAGTTTAAGAATTTAAAGTTTAACTGATTTGCTATTATTCTCCTGATACTTTTATTTGAAAATCCTAGTGAGAACTTTAAGTCATATTTGCAATATTTTATTTTTATAATTAAGCCTTTATGGTACATCATATTTGATACTCTTTATATTATTTACTACAAATATAAGCTTACAAAGGAAAGACATTCTAAAAATTAATATTCGAACTTTGCAAAATAGAAAAATAAAATAGTAATGTGATTATTTAATGATAGCAATGTCACTCTTTACATATAGGACCATAACATTGTCTATTCATAAAAAAATATTATTTGAAATCTATTTTTAACAATATAATTGTAGTCATGACTACACTGCATAGCTTTTGCTGTTTTGGACATTATGAAGGCACTGCAATCACCATATCTTTTTTATTTTGCACCTATCTATAACATTAGATTACCGTATGCAGTTTTTCTTTACAGGAAAGTCATTTTAAAATTATTAGTTGAAAAAAAAATGTGAAGTTGGACCTTTAAAAAATGAGAATATATAAATTAAACCTGCTTTATTTTGATCTCAATAAAAATGGCAAATTCTCACTGATGGATTGTTTAGTCCAAAGAGAAATAATAAAAAATTATGTTTGAGAAGAAAAATTGTAATTTTCAATAATTGCATTTACATATTAAATATTATTTATGCAATATTTTTGTATAATACTTATTTTAATTCAAACCAAGACTACAATTATATTTTATTTAATCTTTTTTTCTTTTTAAGAAGACAAAGCAAAAGTAGTTTTTACTGGGTTACAAAAATGGCTTTTTGTCAATACTGGTAAATAAATTTTTTTTAAAATTTTAATATGTTTAATTTTAACATATATTTTTTTGTTCAAAAATAACTATGTCTAAATTTCTTTTGATCTTTAAAAAATAAAATTCAAATATGTAATATTCTGTTCTATTAACATTTGAATAGATAAAATTATGTTCAATAATGTCAAGCACTATGTTGTGCTTACAAACTTCATTTAGTAATTAATTTTTCTACTTTACGAATATTAATTTCTGGAATATTTATTACTTGAAAGCTTACATTTGTAATAAATAATGCAATTATTATCAATATGTGATTTAGATAAAAGGTTTAATTGTAAAAATAAAATGTTCAAATATGGAGGAAGTTCTCACTAAGGCCTTTTCAAATGAGGGAGTTGGATCCTGAAAAGGTAATGTTAGAAATGAATTTTAGTTGAGGCATCATAAAAGAATCAAAATATGTTTTAAAAGTAAAAATTACATTTATTATTATTAAAATTTTACACCATTTTTTCTAGTGGCATATGAAAGCAATTCTCATTATTGAGTAAAAACAATTTCTGTTTTTATCGTAAATACATTTTTACAAATTGTCTTTAAAAACAAAGATTTTCAAATAAAATCTAAATAAGCAAGTATTTTTTTGATTTAAATTTTTTTTTACAAATATGTTACATGAAATATATAATACAGAGAGCATACCAATAGTTCAAACAAGCTCTTACGGTAAGAGAAAACATTTAAAATCTCTATCCAGAATGTTCCTATCCCCAGACCAATTGGTTTCAAGCTTATGACTCACCTCTGTGAGGATAAGAACATTCTGGATAGATTTTAAATGTTTTCTCTTACCACACTTATGAATTAAGATCTTTTTTGAGCTATTGGTGCACTCTCTAAACATATTGGTAAATATAAGCTTATAAAAGCAATGTCATGCTATATGTGACTTGCTTTATTGATTACTGCTTTAAACAGGCTTTAATCTGTGTTCAGTGCACGTTAAAATTCACAACAATCAAGCACATTTTGCCAACAGAAGGACCTTCCAAACCATGATACAAGATAGCAAATTTTATAAAGATAAGAGTGACTGTCTTACCTTTGATCTAAATGTCCACATAGGCAAATCTGAAGGATCTTGATTTGGAAGCATGAAGTTGTTGTTTTCTCCACTGTTTAAGTCCACTATTTTCTTTACAAATTAACATATGTTGGCAAAATATGCATGTTTATTACAAATTTTAAAGTGCATTGAACACAGGTTAAAGCCATTTAAAGTATTTACATATGCTATCTGTGTGCTCAATAAATTAATTACTACTCTTCAATAGTTTATAGAATTTCAAAAATTAAGATCATAATATTAACTCACTGTAAATCACAAGATTTCACATATGTTAATTTGTAAAGGAAATAGTGGATTCAAACAGTGAGGAAAACAACGACTTCACGCTTCCAAATCAAGATGCTTCAGATTTGCCTATATAAGTTAACATTTAGGTCAAAGATAAGAAGGCTGTTCTTATCTTTATAAAATTCACTATCTTGTGTCTGGTTTGGAAGGTCCCTCTGTTGGAAAAATGTGCTTGATTATTATGAATTTTAAAGCACATTGAACACAGATTAAAGTCTATTTAAAGTAATTACATATGCTTTCTGCATGCTCAATAAATTAATTACTACTCTTTATTGATTACTTTAATAAAATATATAAATAAATTACAGAAAATTACAATTTTTCTTTTCAAAATACTAATAGAAACAACACATTTGGAATTATCTTAAGGCCAAATAATTTACCAATCATTGATGCTGTCAATTTCATTATATTGTCATATAATTATTAGGCATTGTCAGATTGCTTTTAGATTCAAATTTATATGAATTTTTATGATGTCTGTATAATATTGTCATATTCAGATTTTTTTAAAATTAATAACTTTAGTTTGCAAAAAAAAAAGTGAATTGGTGATTCAAATTATAAATAACTACAAAATAGTGAAGAAAAGCTGAAATGATATAAGTGCCAAAATAAGGCTCCAAATAGAAATCCAGTTAAACAGTAATTACTTGATGTATATAAATAATGATATAATTAAATTAATATTTAATGATTTGGATATTCTGAAGGTGTATCCAATAATTTAAATTGCTATTATTTGTTTATATATATATATTGTACCATCTTGGTCTAAATTTAATCTTAAAATTAAAAAAATGAATTTTTTTTATTGACTTATTTTATTTTTCAATTGTTTTAAAAATATCACTTAGTTTACCATATTAATAAATAGTGATTGACAATATATTTTAATGGAAGATAATGTGTATAATTTTTAGTTGTAATTTTTTAAAATGAACCATATTCCGAAATATTCGTTTATTTTATATTGTAATAAACTATAAAATTAATATTTTATTTTTAGAAATATTTAATAGATTGAATTACATTTGATGAATTTATTTGTTAAAAGTTTTATTTACTGCCTGCATTTAACAAACAATAAACATTAATTGATAAATAAAATAACTAATTATTATTTAGAGTGTATGTATACATGTATACATATTTTATGTTTATAAAACTAAATCACTAGTCAATTATATGTATTTAAATGTGCTATTTTATATATAAGTGTTTATTTAGATGGGTATAAAAATATAAAAATATTGTATATTAAATAAATAAATATACGAGGAATGTTCATATCTTATTTAAAAATATAACTTTAAAAATGTATTTTAAAAGTTGCATATTTATAATTTAATTTGTAAAGTTGTTTTTATTACTATTCTTTAAAATGTTTATTTATTACAAAAAAAAAACATTTTTATTTCATGAACACTGGCATATTTGCAAAAAATTTGTATTGAGTGGAATTTATCTCATAATAACAGAAACCATAGCAATGAATTAAATTCAAGTTATAGCTTAGAGATAGTATCTATGATAATGATATAAATGTGAAATCATCAGATAAAAATATTTAAGTCCCTGATTTTAGTTTGATCACTCTCTTAATCTGCATCTCAATAAAAAAAACACACAAAGTCAATGCATTAGATATTTTAGTAATATTTGGATTTTTACTCAGAAATGAGTGGCTGAGTAAAGAAAATGCTTGCTCCAAAAGACTTCTGTCTATTGTGGGATCTGCAGAACATCATATAATAAAAAAACACCTCATTATATAATGTACTTCAAATGTGACAAAGCTTGTAAAATCATGAAATAATTTGATTTACAATGAGTATTATTCAGAAAGTAATTTAAGAGATAACACAAAAAAGTGTTGCAATGAAATATTAATGTTGCAATATTTCATTATGGAATGCTTTATTTAAAACTTGTACTTCATTAAGGTCGATAAACCTTTTGATTGCTTTAATTGGAAAATAATTGAATTTAAATACTAGACTTATTTAACCTATCATGTACTATGGAAAACATCAGGGATTTTAGTAAGATCTCTAAGGACCTTTTGAACTTTAATTTTATCATTATTTATATAAATATTATTGTAATATTGATGTAAAATAATAAATATTATTTTAATGGAATTGTAGTTTAAGAAACACAAGGCTAGTATGTTTTTATTCTCTATTTACTTACTTTAGAATGCATGTGTTTGTTTATAATACATAAAAATATAAATTAACCAGAAAGAAAATTTAAATTAATTTGCAAACAAAATTTAAATTTAATATTGAAACAGTCAGTTTCATCCACCTGCCCATTTCACTTATTTTTCCCACACATCTATCCATATGCCAGGTTTAAACCCTCTCAGAGTACCCATTTAAGTGACATTAAATTATTATATATGCAGAATCACGTATATATATATGCGAGTGGTATGTCTGTAATTTAATAGTATATATGTATTCATTTTATAAATATTTCTAATTTAAGAAATATTTTAGTTTAAATTGTTATGTTATTGGTATATACTACAGATATGTATATTCATTTTATAAATATTTCTAGTTTAAGAAATATTTTAGTTAAATTATTTAGCCAATTTTATTGATGTATTATTGAAAATGTATACGTATATTTCCTGTTATTCTGCACATATGGTTATAAAATTAGTCTTCTACTAATTATGAAAGTTACTTTGTCAAAATAACATTTGATCTTGTAAACAGATTTTAAAATAAGTCATGCATTGGTCCTAAAATAGCATGGACTTGATTTGTAAATATAAAATGTTAATAACAAAATAATGCAGAAAAACAAAATCTCAATTACTGGTTGTAATTAAAAATGTGTTTCTAAAATAAGTAAATGAGTTTTTCTACTAGTTGCAACTATTAAATATGTTTTGCTAAAATAAATAAATGGACTTTTCAGCTATGTACAAGCTCATAAAAATTAACAGGTGGCCAGAGTTTGAAAAGTATAAATACTTAAAGTTTTATTGCCAAGGATGGATCATATATATAATAAGTGAGTTGAAAGCAGAACCTATGCCCATTTTATCTTCAGAATGATCGAGTAGAATGGCGATAAATCACCTCTTGGCCTTAGCCAGGGATGGAGAAGAAATTTGGTTCAATGAAACCTAATGCCATAACCAGCAAAGCAGCTCGTAGAAAATCTCTATTAACTTTAAATCATCGTCAAAAGTGTCAACTTAATATCCTCCCAAGTGCTCCAGAAACTAACTGCAATGGAAACAACTTAATGGTAAATTTTCTCTCAGAGCTCTGTTTACAAACTGTAACTTTCATTTCTTTCTTTTAAAAGCTAGCTATTTATTAAATCTGCCTTTCCCAAACACCTCTACTAAAATCTACAAAGAAGACCATTAAATGCTAAATCTTGCCTGATTGTAAAACTTGAATTCTGTTTTAAAATGTAAAACTTGAATTTTTTTTTAAAATGTAAAACTCTAATAATCTATTTTAAATGTATAATTTCCTGCTGTCTTTTATGCCTATTTCTAAAAATATTCAATTTATTCTATGATTTTATCATTTTAATATTATATGTATTTAATATGCCAAATGACTTGAAACCGCAAGTATTTATAAACATAATTTTAGCTTATCAATCTGCGAAGATAATTTCAAATCTTCCCAATAATAAATAATTGAATTATTATTTTTCTTTCTCACTCACTGTTTCGAGATCATATTATTATTTTACGGATTAAGTTTTGGGTATTAAAATTACAATAATCAGTTATCTAGTTAAAATTGTAGTTTGCTTAATTCTAGTTATGAATTATAACTATTTATATATGTAATTCACACATCATAGGAACTAGCCACAGAGATATTATCAAAGCATATTTTAATGTTTTATTCGTAATTACCCCGCAAATATGCTTTGTCCTCCTTAGACTTATATATGTTGAGATGCAGGTGATAATGTAAACTAGGTTACTAATTAATTTAGTCCCTAAATAGTATATTTGAAATACTAAATTTGAGAACTGGATTGTATAGATATGCAAATAGACGCTATCTAATTTTAAGGCACGATAATATAATTTTACGAATTTGCATTATATATATGTATAAGTTGTGGATGTGTCCTTACAAAGTACGCAATGTACACTTATCTGCTTGCTGCATGATTCTTGATGATGTGTTAGTGGAGGCCACCCTCATCCACTTTAGTTCGCGTTAAAGCACACACTTTTAGAACTAGGACACAAGGACCTAGATTATTCATAATGCTTATCCGACTCCCTGAACTACTAATGTTCCTATTCGTAGCAAGTTGAGCAGTTTTAGGGCAAACCGAGTCTTTGGAGACTAAAGCCCATGAATAATGACCCATTTGTACCTTTGAGCTTTATTAATATTTTAATATGTGCCATAGAGGATATAGGTAAACCTATTATAAACCAGTTTTCTCTCCTTTTATATTAAATGCTTATCTAGCATTAGAGTGTATTCTAATCTAGGTTAACACACTAACCTGCATATCTCTGAGCCTATTTACATGCTCGAATTAACTTTGTATAGATAGACACCATAGGAGCACTATTATAGTTAGTTATATAACTTTGGCTATAAAGTTCCATATGATCTAGCAGACTACAAAAGAGCTAGAAATTTGGCATATTAATATAGGCATGAACTCCAGTACCGCACTACACTTTATTAAACACTTATAATGAGATAGGTAACATTAATATCATTCGTTATATAATGCCTGTGAGTGGTAATATCACATGTTCCCATCACACCACTTTGTATATTTTGATTTATTGTTTGTTATTGTTTTATTAAATTAATAATATATAAAATTATAACTCATTTTCATATTTTATTGTCCGTGAGTTCATTTTATCCAAGTCTAGATTTAATTGCACACACATCATTATATCTATAGGTAGATTATTATATTAAATTTCATAATCAATCATTGATATTATAATTAACCACTTAGTCTTATATGTGTATAATTTGACCAAATCGGTGCTCAATTAGTTAATTTACGAGTCTTTTGTTTTACTCCAAGTGACTGCCAGACCGAGGTTAAATTGAATGTCTGTGTACATTGAGGAATGTCATCCATAGGGTATTAAATCATTAAGCAGAGGTGAAGGATTGAATGTTGGTCAGATTCTGGATCCCAGCATCTGAATTCGATCAGCTTTAGTGTATTTTGCCTGTGTTCTAGATTTTGTTACGTGGAGGGACAATTCTTCCCGTTACATAGTTTTTTTTCCCCCAGGTTCTGATTGCCCAGACATGGGGTAGTTACTTATTTACATGATCCTGAACAAACCATGAATGAATCTTGGGCATGAGAGAGGGAAAATGCATATGTAAATTTTTTTCCTGGGTTCTGTATGCTCAAACGTGAGTCTGTTCAATTACTTCCACGGCCCTGAAATGAAAGCACATTGGCTAGATATGTGTATGTGAATTTTCTTCTACCTGGGTTCTGGATTCTCATATGTGAGACCTTGATGATTATTGTCCACAGTTCTGAACTGAATATATGTGGAGAGAAGGGATGTGCATATATGTGTGTATAATTTTTTTCCAAAGTTCTGACGCCGCAAATTAGGGACTTCGAATAGTATACCCACACTCCCTTTGATTGATATATGTATAAATTTTTTCTCTCCAGGTTCTGGGATTCCAATAGTATAATCACACATATATCCTGAGTAAAATAATTTTTTTCGAGTTTTGGCTCCAAAGTAGAATAAGTTTTAAAAGATTTTTTTTAAATTCCTCAAAATATATATACTAGTTTTTTTTTTAACTCGGTTCGTTAATTATTTCCATGACCCTGAATCGAATATATGTGGATGGAAAGGAGATATATTTATTAATTTTTTTTCTTTTTGCTCGGATTCAATAATTATTTTCCACAGCATTGAATCGAATATATGTGGAAGTAAAAAATATATATGTGTACAATTTTTTTCTCTTGGATTATAGATGCTCAGATGTGAGATTTCATTAATTATTTTACACGACTGTTAATTGAATGCATGTGGACAAAAGAGAGAGAGAGAAAAAAAAATAGGTGGAAGGGGATAAATATATATGTACTAAATTTATTTCCCCCCCCCAAAAAAAATGTATTGATTTTTTTTCTCCGAGTTTTTAACGTGACAATAGGGATTTTATAATGTAAACACGCACATACCTAAATGATAATTTCAGTTTAAATTAAAAAAAAATAAAACAGAAGAGTGTTTTTTTTTTTTAAAGATATATAAAGTTTTTATTTATATATATGTGATATAAATTTTTTTTAAACATGATTCCGGATATCCAAACATAAGGTCCTCGATCTAGTTCACCCACTGAATATGCGTGTATGTGTGTGTATAACTATTTATATAGATTGACTCATTAATGCATGTAGAATTTTTTTTTTCATACAGGTTTGAATACTTTATTGGGAAATAGTAATTTATTTCATACACTGAGTTGGTTCATATCTTTATACTCTGTGTCAGTAATCATATATATGAAACATTGTCCAGTTGTTTTTTTTTATTATAATATGCCATAACTTTTGTTATCTAGATATACGTATGTTTATAATATATTGACGCAGGATAAAACATGTAACAATAAAAATGTTTTTTTTTTGATTTCACTCTTGTCAAACTTTGTCAAATCGTAAATCCCGTTCGTCATAGGTTGAAATTATAAAATAGTATGTGGATATAAAATATTTTTTTCCCATACTATATATATATGTTAAATTTTTTGATTGGCATATACTGGAGATGTTTCAAATTAATTTTTTCTCTTTTGCTGGCACAGAGTTGATATAGACACATAGGGCTATTTAATTGAAATACTTCATTATTATTAGAGTGGTCTAATAACACAATTAAATTTTTTTTTGATATATGATGTGCATACGCTTAATTTTACTTGCTCTCTGATGGCTGGCACTCAAGAAGACTATGTCTCTCATAATAAATGTTGTCATCAGAAGTGAGAAAAATAACATCATAATAAAAGAAATCCAATGTTTTTTTTTTTTTGTAAGATTTTAAAGATTTGGATACAGACAATGAAATGAGTTGGGCAAGATCAATAAACTATATTATTGTATTGGTACTCAAAGTTAAAACTGGCATAGCAATATTGATAATAATAATGAAAATAATAATAAATCTTTATAAAAAAAATTTTATTTGTAGAAATGATTGCAGTTGATTTATGAAAGAAACAGGCACTTGGTAAGAATTAATTTTATTTTACTAAATATTGATTCATGAATTTTATATAACTTATATTTTCAAATTCCTAATATGTAGTTTATGAACCATATATATGTCAGGCAGAAAAATTTAATAACCATATTGGGCATAACTATTGTAATTTAACTAAATTGTTTTAGAGTTTAAGTATGACACTATACATAATGGAGATAGGGCAAGTTGGTAGTAAAAGCTAGAATGGGCTGAGGCTATTAGATAATGGGACCATAGGTGAATCCATTTCCAGAGGGGGAGAGTGGTGATAAGCCATATTAGTTGAATATCTTAAAACTTTTAATCATAATATAATAGAATTATTAATAGAGACCATATAATAAAAGAATGGGTCTTGGTATGAAGATAAAAATGGAAGAATACAGGGAAAGCCCCATATATTTCAAAAACCCCTCTATGGTATAACTAGCCATGAACGTACAACCTGTCATAGATGCAAGCCTTCTTACCACGTTCTCCCAAATGCAAGAATGGATCAAAAAGTCAGAAGAGAAATATCATCATAACAATGGAGGGTTTGGAAGCAAGAATTCTAGGAAGTATAGGGGATCTAGAAGCAAAACTCCAAAGGAGTTTAGAAGAAGAACAGCAAGTGATGACAAAACTCCTGGGAGGTTTGGAAGCCAGAGATAGGGGAGGAAGCAAAGGTCAACAAGAAAATCTAGGGGAGTTAAAGGCAGATACAGTCTTAAAGATCCCAGAGATAGATCAGAAAGAAAGGATCAGAAAGAAAAGGAAAGAAAGGATCAGAAAGAAAAGAGGGATAATGTGGATAGAAGAGAGGAGTTGAACAAGCAGGAGATTACAGAGGATCAGATGTACCAGAGTATAATAGAAACCAAGAAAGGTCCATGTGAGCAAGAAGTAATGAAGAAAGAGATAGAGATGAGGATAAGGAAAGAAGGTACTGAATTGTCTGAGTATATCACAGATAGTAATAGTACGGTGAAAGAAGAAAGGGATAAAACTGAAGAACCAGAGTATATGGTTGAATTAGAGTAGGTTACAAAAACTGCACAACTTACAACCCAAATTATACCAAAGAAAGTGAAAACAGAAGTTGAGACTAAGAAGGAAGAAATAGAGGTTATAAGTGAAACTATAGAAATTGTGAGCCCACCTTCAGAAAAACTAGGAGAAATTTTTAAAATTGCCAAAGGAGAAGCTGGGCCTGATGAACAGATTAAGACACAGATAATGTTAATTACAGAAAGAGAATTCATAAAGATGATTATACCAGTGGAAAATTGAATTAGGAGTCATTGAAGAAAAGATCAAGCCAAGTGCTTTACAGAGATTGGGGATAGTAATTGCCAATGAGAAAGTGGACATTGTGATGGGAAAGGAAACTATTAAATTAATTCCATTAAGTGAGGAAGAAATAGTGCCCATACATACCTGAAATTATGGAGCCTTTAAGGAGAGCAGAAAAGATGGAAGCTGTAAGTGATGGGACAGAAAGATTAAAAGTTGATTTAGAAATGATTGAAGAAAGAGGAAAACTGCTTTCAGAAATAAGCACCGAAGTAGAATATGTTCCAACAAAAGAAATAGAAAAGGCAGAGATAGTAATTCCAGACAAATTACTAGGTGAAATAGTTGAATAAATAGAGCTTCACCAGGAAGTTAAGGAAGAGAAAGAAACTGAGAAAGGTCCATATGAGCTAGGAATATTGATGGAGCAAGGTGTAAGAATATACAAGGGGCTTGAAAATAGAAAAGGTTATGAGAAGAAAATTTGGAAAAAAAGATATAAAGGAAAGTGATATAAAGAAAGGAAATGACAATGTGCACAAGGAAAAGTTAAAACTTGTAGAGGCAGATGCAGGAAATACCCCTATGGAAGGAGACAGGAAAAAAAATTTAAAGCCAGGAGATCATTTTGGAAAGGTACACAGTAATGGTGAAGTAGATAGGTTAGCAGTCATAAGTGTAGACAATAAGGTATGGAAACAAGAACATAAACTATACAAGGAGTTTGAAGATCGGGGTTCTAAAACAAGTGTGGGAGGGAAAATAAACTGTAAGATTAAAGTTAAATGGGTTATGCTAGGGCCTATAAAAAAGAAAGGTTAAAAGAAAGCAAAGCCAAAAGGATAGGATGTGGAAAGACAAGGTATGGAAAGATAAGAGGATGTCAAAAACTAAGATGGTGATGACATTGAAAGATAAGACGATGGTCATAGGGGTTTACCATCCTCCTAAACTAAAACCAGATGTCAATCAATCTCCAGATCCTACCAAACAATTATAAGTACATGGATCAAACCCCTACCTTTCCCCTTGTAAATTAAACTAACCAACCCTGGGGTTTACTAATAGCATCTAATTATTTTATATGCACTTTTTTACACTTTGTAGGTATATTTTTCTTTTATAAAATTGCATTGTCTTATTAGTTTAGGAAGAAATGTTTTTTTTACTTTATCTATTTATA
Source organism: Epiperipatus broadwayi (assembly GCA_028023455.1). Lineage (NCBI taxonomy): Eukaryota > Metazoa > Onychophora > Udeonychophora > Euonychophora > Peripatidae > Epiperipatus > Epiperipatus broadwayi. Next base: position 1,082,991 of record JAQFVV010006358.1, on the reverse strand, counting down.
TTTCTTATATGTTTTTTTTCTTTGTGGTGGAGTGTGAGAGTAGTAGCTAAGCAAGATGTGGAATATGTTGAGATATGTTATGACAGAAGTAGAGTTTAAAATTTCACCGTTTGGACGAGAACCAAGATCTAATCATTGATCATTACTAATTCAGATTAAGTAAAGGCATTTTTATTATTATTTTTTTAAAGTAAATTTGGGGATATGAAATGGTCAGTTTCATCCATCTGCCCATTTCACTTATTTTACCCACACATCTATCCATATGCCAGTTTTAAACCCTCTCAGAGTGCCCATTTAAATAACATTAACTTATTATATATGCAGAATCATGTATATATATGCGAGTGGTATGTCTGTAATTTAATAGTATATGTATAGATTACAGATATGTATTCATTTTATAAATATTTATAATTTAAGAAATATTTAAATTTAAATTATTATGTTATTGGTATATACTACAGATATGTATATTCATTTTATAAATATTTCTAGTTTAAAAAATATTTTAGTTAAATTATTCAGCCAATTTTATTGATGTATTATTGAAATCGCAAACATATATTTCCTGTTATTCTGCATGTATGGTTATAAAATTAGTCTTTTACTAATTATGAAAGTTACTTTGTCAAAATAACATTTGATCTTGTAAACAGATTTTAAAGTAGGTCATGCATTGGTCCTAAAATAGCGTGGACTTGATTTGTAAATATAAAATGTTAATAACAAAATAATGCAGGAAAACAAAATCTCAATTACTGGTTGTAATTAAAAATGTGTTTCTAAAATAAATGAGTTTTTCTATTAGTTGCAACTATTAAATATGTTTTGCTAAAATAAATAAATGGACTTTTCAGCTACGTACAAGCTCATAAAAATTAACAGGTGGCCAGAGTTTGAAAAGTATAAATACTTAAAGTTTTGTTGCCAAGGATGGATTATATATATAATAAGTGAGTTGTAAGCAGAACCTATGCCCATTTTACCTTCAGAATGATCGAGTAGAATGGCGATAAATCACCTCTCAGCCTTAGCTGGGGATGGAGAAGAAATTTGGTCCAATGAAACCTAATGCCATAAGCAGCAAAGCAGCCCATAGAAAATCTCGTTAAATCATCGTCAAAAGTGTCAACTTAATATCCTCCCAAGTGCTCCAGAAACTAACTGCAATGGAAACAACTGAATGGTAAATTTTCTCTCAGAGTTCTGTTTATAAACTGTGACTTTCATTTCTTTCTTTTAAAAGCTAGATATTTATTAAATCTGCCTTTCCCAAACACCTCTACTAAAATCTACAAAGAAGACCATTAAATGCTAAATCTTGCCTGATTGTAAAACTTGAATTCTCTTTTAAAATGTAAAACTTGGATTCTTTTTTAAAATGTAAAACTCTAAAAATCTATTTTAAATGTATAATTTCTTGCGGTCTTTTATGCCTATTTCTAAAAATATTCAATTTATTATATGATTTTATCATTTTAATATTATATGTATTTAATATGCCAAATGACTTAAAACCACAAGTATTTATAAACATAATTTTAGCTTATCAATCTGCGAAGATAATTTCAAATCTTCATTATAATAAATATTAAATAATTGAATTATTATTTTTCTTTGTTTCGAGATCATATTATTGTAATATTTAAACATGATTAAACTGTTGCACATGCACTTTGGATTTTAACTATAAAATGAATAAATGTGTTTGAAGTGTTTGTATTCATTCATTTTATAGTTAAAATCCAAAGCGCATGTGCAACAGTTTAATGCTGTTTAAATATTACAGTTTGTAAAAAAATCGCGCTATATAAAATAATTGAGATCATATTATTATTTTACTGATTAAGTTTTGGGTATTAAAATTACAATAATCAGTTATCTAGTTAAAATTGTAGTTTGCTTAATTTTAGTTATGAATTATAACTATTTATATATGTAATTCACACATCATAGGAACTAGCCACAGAGATATTTTCAAAGCATATTTTAATGTTTTATTCATAATTACCCCTTCAAATATGCTTTGCCCTCCTTAGACTTATACATGTTGAGATGCAGGTGATAATATTAAACTAGGTTACTAATTAATTTAGTCCCTAAATAGTATATTTGAAATACTAAATTTGAGAACTGGATTGTATAGATATCCAAATAGATGCTATCTAATTTTAAGGCACGATAATATAATTTTATGCATTTGCATTCTATATATGTATAAGTTGCGGATGTGTCCTTACAAAGTATACAATGTACACTTATCTGCTTGCTGCATGATTCTTGATGATGTGCTGGTGGAGGCCACACTCATCCACTTTAGTTCGGGTTAAAGGACACACTTTTAGAATTAGGGCACAAGGATCTAGATTATTCATAATGCTTATCCGACTCCCTGAACTACTAATGTTCCTATTCGTAGTAAGTTGAGTGGTATTAGGGCAGACTGAGTCTTTGGAGACTAAAGCCCATGAATAATGACCCATTCACACCTTTGAGCTTTATTAATATTTTAATATGTGCCATAGAGGATATTGGTAAATCTATCATAAGCCAGTTTTCTCTCCTTTTATATTAAATGCATAACTAGCATTAGATTATATCCTAATCTAGGTTAACACGCTAACCTGCGTATCTCTGAGCCTAATTACATGCTCGAATAAACTTTGTATAGACAGACATCATAGGAGCACTATTATAGTTAGTTATATAACTTTGGCTATAAAGTTCCATATGATCTAGCAGACTACAAAAGAGCTAGAAATTTGGCATATTAATATAGGCATGAACTCCAGTATCGCACTACACTTTATTAAACACTTATAATGAGATAGGTAACATTAATATCATTCATTATATAATGCCTGTGAGCGGTAATATCACATGTTCCCATCACACCACTTTGTATATTTTGATTTATTGTTTGTTATTGTTTTATTAAATTAATAATATTTAAAATTATAACTCATTTTCATATTTTATTGTCCGTGAGTTCATTTTATCCAACTCTAGATTTAATTGCACATACATCATTATATCTATAGGTAGATTATTATATTAAATTTCATAATCAATCATTGATATTTTAATTAACCACTTGGTCTTATGTGTGTATAATTTGACCAAATCAGTGACAATTAGTTAATTTACGAGTCTTTTGTTTTACCCTGAGTGACTGCCGGACTGAGGTTAAATTGAATGGCTGTGTACATTGAGGAATGTCATCCATAGGGTATTAAATCATTGAGCAGAGGTGAAAGGATTGAATGTTGGTCGGATTCTGGATCCCAACATCCGGATTTGATCAGCTTTAGTGTATTTTGCCCGTGTTCTAGATTTTGTTACGTGGAGGGACAATTCTTAGCATTACAATATATTTCTTAACACTAAATTTTGGTTTATTTAAATTTATGTTATGTTTGCTTTCATTGTATTAAAAGCAATAGATTTTAAGTATAAGTATTCATGATTTATTTTTATGATAATATGCATTGATGGCATAATATTTTTGGTATTTAAATTAATAGACTTATGCTCATGATTATATAAAAAATCAATAAATAAACTAAATATATTTAATCGAATTTTTAAAACATATATTTTAGTATTTAAAAACATGATATATTTTCTTCTTAGTTTTATTAGTGTATTATTCACAACATCAGATACATGTATAAATTATATGACATATGCAATAAAGAAAAGGATAATTAATTCCTAATCAAATAGTTTAACAAAGAATATTTCATGTGCTCTTTAATTTATATATTTTTATTATATTAATAATTTTTTTTATTAATTAAAATTAGATTTCATGATTATTCATAGTCAACATATTACATTAATTAACTTCACAATTCTCAATATATTTTATTTCATATTTTAAAATATCAGCTAACCAAAATATTGAATAAAACAATTTACATATTTTAATATTTTATTGCATTATTTTATCATTTTATCAATTAAATTTTGTTATTACAATAAATAAATAATTAGTCAAGGTTAAGCTAAGGTTTTATTAGTCATTATTTGATTAAGCTAATATATTTATTTTATTTTTAACTGGTACAAGTTGGTGCTCAACACTATTGGTACTTTGTCAATTTATATTTGATTCTTCATTTATAGTTACTTTATGTTAGTATAATTTGGTGTCCAAATACATGACCCAAATAGAAAATAGTTACTTTACATTACTATTATAAATATCTATATATTTGATTATTTCATAGTGGTAAAATTTGGCATCCTAGCTGGATCCTGAAAAAAGCATTTATTTGTTTTATGTATTGTTATTCTGTTACAAATAAAGCAGCTGATAATTCACTGACTTATTATATATATATAATTCTGTTGCAGTTAAGGATCTAACATTATGGGCATTTAATGTTAGGACATTGGGTGATGCAGAAAGCCAAAGTTACCTAAATGATTGATTTAACCAATATTTACAATGTTTGGATGTAATAGTCAGTTTGCTTAGATAGAAATTTTAACTACATCATCACAGTATTAAACAGGAAAAAAAAAAGTTTATACCATGAATTGAATTTTTATTTGTTGGTGATGAAAAGAGAAAATTCTAAAGAAAAGAGAAAAATACACTCTTTTTGTAAAAGATTGTTTTGAAAAGAGAAGGTATAACTCAGTACAGAATTCAATATAAGACTAGAAATATATCAAGTGAAATGGAATGTTTTCATGGCTTACAACATGATATATATGCACATATATATTTAAAACTTAAGGAAAAGTAGAAATGAACATAGATAAAATTTATGTGTAATTATTTAAAATAATACCTGGAATGGTTTAGAATATTGATTAAGTAGCAGTAATTTTTGATATTTTTAAAGTATTATAAATTAAAATCAAATATATATAAAAAATGAGGGATCCATTTATACATATAATTTATTTAATCTATATCGATTTTAGCAAGCAATCTAAATTCTTAACGTCACACAAAAAATAATTTTTCTATGTAATAAAACTAAGATTTTTTTTAATTATGTACATTAATTACAGTTGATCCTATAATCTGTTTTATTAAAGAATTAATGTTAAATTTAAAAAACAGAATAATAATTATTATATTGTTTTTATTTATCAAGATGAAACGCCTATTTAATCTTCCTGTTTTTCAATTCTTTTATATTATTATAAATAGTGAATTAAGATAAAATGATCATTATTAGATTGGAAAGGATGCAGAAAGGCAGTTGCTAGTTCCATGTTAGCCGATTTTTAACTGACAGAGAAGTAATGACCCATTTTCCATGGTTCTTAGCCCAATATATGGAAGTAAACATTTTCCTGGTTGAAGTTCATGAAATAATATAAAAACTTTACTGTGTTTAGGATTATTAATATCTATATATGTTGTATTCATGAAATATTACATTGGCAATCTATATAAGAAACCAGCCTACTGAACTTGAAGCCCTAGTACATTTATTTTATTCATATACTTTATGTATGCACATAGCACAGACAAAATAAATTATTATCACTCATATACATACTTTCCATATATAAGATCTATTTTACAAATAAATATATGAAGTCCGGATGTAAGAAATTGACTGGTGAATAAAATATTAAATTGAAAATGACGTTATTTCAAACAGTAATATTATAGTTAATAAAAATCTATTTTTCCTTACTACCCAAAGAAAAGTATTAAACCTTGGCTGCATTGACTTAAGACTAAAAAAATTTAAATAAAATCAAAGCAATTCACATATGAAAATAAATGTGGAGAAACTTTTCTAAAATTAAAGGACAACAAAAAAATTTTCAAGCAGATTTAAAAAAAAAAAGGTTTATTTTAATGTTTTTTGTTTACAATTAAGAGTACTAATCACTTGATTTGTAAGGTGAAAATAATTAAAATCAGTAATAAATATTTAATGTTGTATTAAAACAAGCAGATATGTGAGCATGTATTGCGTATATGTTTAACATTAAATAATTTGTATTTCAATAAAATATAATACTATTAATTTATTACAGAATGAAATATTTTGTATCATTTTACATTTATGCGTGTGTCTAAATATATGAGCTTATTTAATACTTTTTACAATTTATACATCTGCGAACTGTAAATAATATTAGTCATGTAAATGGTGTATTTTATTATCTATGGAAATATTTTCAGTTATTTACTCATACTCAAAATCAGAATGATTTATTATTACTATTATTTAAGCAATGCATTTATTAATCATTATTTAAAGTGATTCCAGTGAAAATATTTAAGTTTTATATGTGTGTATTTTTTTATATTCACATTTACCATAGTTTTTGCAATTCCCAAAGCTAGTTTGGACATAATACTATGTGTGGATAATATTTTGTGGGCATCCATATGGTTCTCTTTAGATTTTTTTAGCTGGCACTAAGGTCATAAAATTTGCACTTAAAGCATCCACACATCACTTTATATTGTTTAGGATGAGAACTACTTTACTGATGACCAGTATGTTCAAGTTACTAGATGAACCAAAGAATTGATGATGATCAACATTGATATAATAATTCCAGAATTTTTTGCTATGTTTTTATTAAATTTATTTTAGAATTTAAAAATGTGTGAGAAGACGGAATATTGATGATTGCTTTTATATTATGCTCTAAGATTAACATTGGCTAGTTGATGATTAGGCTAAGATTTTATTGTATATCTTTTTTAAAAATTCATACACAAAGGATGACTGCTAATTCTTGATCATTATTGTTGGCAATATCGCTTATAATTATTTATATTGATTTCTGATGATGATCCTATGCTCATTTATGTAGTCATATTTTTTGATGATGATGATTTGCATCAATTTTGCTATATCCTTATATACCCTACTCAGTAACATTACGCAATGGATGAATAAATATGAATTGTCATACTAAAATATTATTACTAGGGTGCTTACATACATATGCAAGAATGTGCATGTGTATGTGTGCGCAAATAAGTCTAGTACTAATAAGAATTTTTTTTAATGGAGTATAAAATTATATATAATTGTTTTTATTACTTTTATAATTTCAAGTTATTGCTTGTTAATTCCCCTTTTTTTTTTTCAAAATTAAAATTATTATTATTACCTTAGTTTTTTTTTTTACCAGGAAGACAAAAGAAGATAAAAACAAAGTTGATAACAGTCAGTAACTGACACACCAATAGCCCTGAAGGCTACAGAGAGGGGAGTAAAATGTCTGAAATTTTAAATAAACTACAGAAAATGAAAGAATTTTTTTTTTCATAAAATATTGTTTTAAAAATATTTTTTTAAAAATATTTTTTTATTATAACATATAATAGACATAATACACGCAATCAAAAATAATGATAATAAATTTCCGTAAGAAATGCTAATGGACTACCTTTATTTTAGATGTCTGATGATGATGAAGTAAGAAAAGATATATAAAGTAATTTAAAAAAATAAATAAGTTAAAAATAAAAATAATTCTAATAGTATTTTGATATGTTTCACCAAATATTTTAAATGGTTTATTGCTCGGAAGTTTATAGGAAATAAAATGCTGGAAGAAAACGGCGATTCTTGGATCTCAGCTCCAGAGTTTGTTATTCTTCTACTACACTAAATCAGCAGGAAGAAATATTATTTATAATTAAGATGAGAATTTAAAAAGTGATTAACACAAGTAGATTAAAATATTTATAGAATGTTATGATAAGAAGGTGATAAGTAAACTAGTTATGATCTGATTGTTGTTATTATTACATATAAAAAAAAAAGATTGCTAAATAAAAAAAGGAAAGGAAGATAATAATGTATATATACTGAAAAGATTTATGAACAATAATAAAATTAATCCCAAAAGAAGAAGTACACTAAAGAAAATGATAAGCTATGTTTATCATTAGTTTTATATTTCATTTAATGTTTTACAATAAGTTTAAAACAATCTTGTGAACATCTATACTAAAAAATATCAATTAAATGTAAACTTTATAGTATATTTAACCCAATAGATTTCAAGTTTTAAAATTTTTTGTCAGCTAACACTCGTCTCAAATTCCATATATTGCAACTATTCGTCAGTCAAAATTTTAGAACAATCTCTTACTATATATTTTGAGAACAAGATGGACTAAACGTATTTCCACACCCATATGCGAATATACATATTTTTACATATACATAAGATCTGCTTGATTTTTAAGAATCAAATTTATTAGCAATCAAATTTAATTGTCTACTACAATCAATCCTTCAGAAAATCTATCAACACAAATTTCATCCAGGCTGATATATTTTATCCACATTCTTATAGAGTAATAATTTACACTCAACAGTTTCAAAGTAGAACATGCTTAACTCATTAGATTTCAATTTTTTCTCTCAGTGCATTCCTCTATTTTATACCACAACCATCTTTCCTTATTACAACATGATAGCAATCTCTCAAAATGGAAACAATTTCTATCCATTTAAAAACATTTATAACAATTAACATATTTCAAAAGATATATGTGTAGTAATCAATTGTACAACTATAGAAATATGTGTAGTCAAGAAGACTCCATTTTTCAGCATCCACAGCACATTATTTTCTCACAACTGGTAATTTAACAATTGGTTTATTGCAATACTGATGAAAACATGATTTATTATTTCATATAATTATACATAAAGAGTTACAAAAATATATTGTAACTGAAATACACGCTTATTATATACCTGTATCTATATATGTAATATATAGGTATATGAGCATACACTTTCACATGACCCACCACTCTCCACTCCATTTCATAACACTGATACACTTGAACACATATATTATTTATCTTTTTGACATATATGTGTTCAAGTGTATCAGTGTTATAAGATGGAATGGAAAATGGTGAATCACGGGAAAGTCTGTGCTCATATACCCTCTATATTAAAAATATATTATGTTAAAAAAAGTTATGAAATTAATAATAATAAAAATCTTACAAAAAGAAATGAAGGAATGGTTTTTATTGAAAAAAATCTATCAAATAATGTCACCTTTTCATTATTTTAAAGGTTACTGCAAAAATTAAAAATAATATTAATAATTTTATTTATAATATTAATAGTAGATGCAATCAAAATTGAAATAATTATTTACTAGTAAAATTTCCAAATAAAAATGAAAAAAAGGTGCAATAAAATTCAATAACCCAAAATATAATCATTAATGTTTTAATTAATTTTTTATGTAAATCTCACTGAACAATAAAATTTACTATACAGTACAAATAATGATATATATTGCCACACAAGTTTATCAGAAGAGAACCAAAAGCATGTATTGTTTGAATATAGTAACCTACAATAGATTCGATCTTATGTTACAAAAATTTATCAGAAAAAGAATGCCACTGTAAGTTCAATTTTACAAATGCATATTTCACAGAAATAAGAAGTGGTACATTTATCCTATATGCATTATGGTGCACAAGGTGCATTTATCTTTACAATAGTAATACAAGAAATCTTAATACATTTAAAAACAAATTAGAGAATAAAACAAAGAAATAAAAAAAAATCACCTCATCAGACATTTTTACAGCCACTTGGTCACTTGTCCATCAGTGCTCTAACCTCTAGAGGGATGCATTTTTGGCTTCCTGCATTATTAATGAGATATTATTTTATATAGCACTATGTTTTTATACTGTAATAGTGATATTAGCGATTAAGCCAATGCACATGTGCTTTAAAGATAAATTATAAATAAATATTCTCATTTTTCCAGACACAAGATATAGTTTTTTAGAAAAGATGGAATGAATCCACTCATCCTTTCGACCCAAACATTTATGTATGGGCAAATCTTAAGTGTATGGAAATGAGAGTGTGAAGATGTTAAGCAATCACTTTAATTTACATTTATTATGCTTGAACAAATGATGCTTGTGAAATCTTTACAATTTATGATACGTCATTCTTTAGTTGAAATTAAACATATATAATGAGATATTATTTTATATAGTGCTATGTTTTTATACTGTAATAGCGATATTAGTGATTAAGCCAATGCATATGTGCTTTAAAGCTAAATTATAAATGAATACTCTCACTTTTCCAGACACAAGATATAGTTTTTTAGAAAAGATGGAATGAATCCACCATCCTTTTGACCCAAACATCTTCACGCTCTCATTTTCATATACTTAAGATTTGCCCATACATAAATGTTTGGGTTGAAAAGATGGGTGTATTCATTCTACCTTTTTTAAAAAACTATATCTTGTGTCTGGAAAATTGAGAGTATTCATTTATAATTTATCTTTAAAGCGCATGCACATTGACTATTCCTGCATTATTGTAAATTTTCCTAATAATGGTATAATTCAATGAATGCTATTAAAAATACTTATTGTAGTATTATTTAACTAGTTTTGTATAGCCTTTTTTTTTTTTTTTACAAACTGAAATATCTGTAGATATATATTTCCTTGAATAAAGTTACTTCTAAAACTAAAAGTTTATGGCAAACCAATGATGCAAAAGGGTAATAATATTCAATTTATTCAGTAGCAAAAAATGTTCACACAGTATTGCCACCTAGTATAAACTCTAATAATTAATAGATATTAAAATATTGTTTGTAGATGCTGATCAATGTTTGCTAAATTGTAAATATAATCTGCCATGAATAAATAAAAACATTTCACATTAGCATGTCACATGAATGGTCATTCTCATATATAAACTTTTATATACTATTAATGCACTATCAGAATATACATTGTATTTTGTTCATAATGAATGCAAATTTGTTGCTGCAATAATAAATTTATGTGAAAAATATATATTTTCATTAAGAACACAAGGTCCCAAACTATCGCAAACTATCTGGAAATACACAATTATTTTAGCATTCACACAACACATTAAAATAACTGTGTGCATGCTTGGGATCTAGTATCAAAGTTTACCAAAGTTTATAAACAAACTTATATTGATATTTTATGAAACAACCAAATAAATTCAGGTATCATTTTAACAACTGATTTGCCAAACTACACAACTTTTAGAAAATAGTTCTATCAAACAGAATGAGAAAAGCTGAATCTGATCATTACGTCTAACACTTTGTAGATAAATTAATAATATTGTATATATAACCAAACATATATATATATTTTATCAATTTTCATCAACACATCATATAAAATCATGTGTTTTTGTTCTGCATACAATTCGTCTAATTTTAACATCTTTTTTATATCAAAATTTTTTTTTTTTTTTAAAAACCTCAATAGCAAAATCATTGTAGAGATATATTATAAATTAATTTATGATATCAAGGTATAATGCTAAAAGTAATCTTCCTATAAAAAAAAACAACTACGAAATTATTATAATCAAGTAATTGATTTAGCTTGAAATAAAGAAAGAAAATAGAAACATGAGACAATAATTCTGTTTTAAATTATGTAATGTAAATTTAAATAAAGGTAACTATATATATGAGAATTCAAATGACAGACAATAAATAATAAAGGATGAATAAAAAATATTTGAAATGCTAGAAATATTGTAATCAATAGACATTAGTTGATTACAAAGCAAGAAATTGTTTTGAGGAGATTTTGAAATAATTGAAATTATAAATATGCCTTTTGCCTACAAGAATATAAATAAATATTCATGAAATAATATAATAACTGAGAGTGATTCACGAGGTCATATAAATTTGAGTAGAGAGATTATAGGTTATGTTTTAGTACTGGAACTTTTAGCCTCAAAGTTCATCAACTGCACAGGCCTACAAAGAATCAAAATATGAAAGAATTACATACAATTAGTAATAAATTACTTGATAACAAAAATGCTCGTGTGAAACTATTTTTAGAGACCCTGATATAAAGACATTTTTGCAATCCATCCCTTACTATAGATATGTGTAGCAACTATTTATCTCGTAAAAACTTAACTAAATTATCTTGCGTTTATGGTGATATTTGCATCTTGATTTAATGATTTAATAGATTAGTTATAATTTATATGTATTATATATTTTGTTAATTTTATTTATCATCAAAAATATTTAACTAAGTCTGTTATTTCTTTTACTTATACTTTCACATTTAACCTTTAATTATCTCGGTCAAATCACATTCAATTATGCAAAAATAATAAACAGACTGAGCATTGCAGTGGACAATCTTATTTTTTCAAGTTGATGCTATAGTAATTATAGAAGTCTGAGCATGAATGGCAAAATAAGAAAATAGAGTCACCATGGTAAAATAATATGGCAAGATTTGACAAGATAATGCTTCTGAATCACAGCTATATATTTCTTTACAAAAGTCTAAGTTTTTTATTTTAAATATGATAAAAGACATTAAAAAAAAGTTGCATTTTCTGGATACTTGTGAGTTTTCAAGTAGATCAAGATGGCAATCCATATTTTTGATAAATGTACTGTTTTGAGGGCCTATAATTTACCAAAAATGTGTTAGTTCCTTAAATTAAAACAAAATTAATAAATCAATTGTTAAAATTAAAAAAAAAAAAAAATTCTGATAAATTTCATGAAGAAACTTTATTTAATTTTTTTTTACTTATAATGTGGGAAGCAAAGAGACATTCATAACATCATACTGTATATACTTCAATTCAATGTGTTTCTTTTTATCAGCAGTATTTTAAAGAAATTTTCATAATAATAAAAATTTGAAACCTTCTTAATCAGAAAAAGTGATGGAATGAACTATTTTCAAAGATACAGGATCCTAGCCTCCCAAAAAGTGTGCATTAATGGCCATTTTATGATTGCAACACTGCCGACATGAAAAAAGTGTAAATATTGCATTTATATATTTTTTTCTTTTTTTCTGTTAATAAGTTAATCTAAAACAAAAAGAAAATAACTCAAATTATTGTAATTAATTTTTCCACAATGATTTTTTTTTAAAATAATGGTAATAAAAAATAAAATGTAAATATTAAATATGATGTTTCCTTGCAAGCGTTTTTTGGGAGCCCCGGAAACTGTAAATTTATCAAAAATATGGACTGCCATTTTGGTTTACTTAAAAACTCACAGGTAGCATTTTATGTTTGTAGGGCAGGAAAGTAGTCAAGATTACAAATAGATTATGCAAATCCACAAGTCCAAAAGAATAATCACATGACCAAGTGATGGGAAAAGTTGAATAATTATTTTTGGCATAAGCAAAAAGGAAAGGTAGGATTCTTTCAAAAGATTATGATATGGAGATTATCTTGATGAAAACTCCTTGAACAGTATATTTGAGCTATGTCTGATGATAGGTACAGATGGCAATTACTTGATGTGGCATATTGCAGCTCAGTGTATGAAATACTATTAGACAAGAATATGAGTGTTGATATGAAACCCATTAGTTAGAAAAAAAAAACATTGTAAAATAAAAAGCCAAAGAATAGAAAATAGTATATGCTATTGCTATGGTGAACTGAACTATGCAATAATTTATATTGCTCAAATTGTGGAATCAAAAATCTTGTGAAGTATGTTTGTCATAAAACCTCAAAGAAATATTGGCGATTTTATGTAAAAATGGAAAAAGTTGTGTCAAAACTTTACATTTAAAAGTATAGCCATTAAATAATTGAAGCAATTTATGCTGACATACACTTATGAGAAATGAATTAAAATAAAATTACATAACAGATGAAGAATATATTTTACCAAGTAAAGATGTGATTTATCTGACAGCATACTGTTTAGATGAACATGAATCCCAATTTATAAAATATATTGACCTGATCAGCAATTTTCATCAAATTAAATTATACTGTAAACATTTTGCTGTTATATATTGTGAATTGAAAAACAAAACAAATCACTGGCAAAAATGGCTTGCAGCATTAATCTTATTAAAAATGTTACTATATCTCAAGAAATAAACACAATTTCCAAATTTTTTGAAAAAAAAATGCAGAAGTTCACTTGAGATAGCATTATTAAAAAGGCTTATCTGATTATATAAAACAGGAAAAATCCATTTTACAGAGAGAATGAATGTAAATAAAAAAATTGAGGAATTAATCACTAAAGGTATCTTTAGATAAATGAAAATTTAGAATTGTTTTTGCCCATTTTTGACTATGTAGGTTTGTTCACAAGCATCAGATTATCATTTGAGTTAACCAACATACCTAATATTTTCTGAGTTAAACTTGACTCACTGTATAAGGTTCAAAAGGGTTACATTCTACTTTGATGTTATTCTTATATCAGCAAAGATCAGAAGTGCACCAATAATTTCTGAAAGTATGCAAAAGATTAGAAAAATTTGGAGCTAGTCTAAATATGAGAGAAAAGCTAGTAGATTACAAAAAAAAATACAATATTGGGAAAACCATTACCAAATAAAAAGTTTAACTAATAAAGAATGAACTCAGAACAAATGTCAAAGAGCTTTTCTAGATCTCATAAATTGATTTGAGAGATTTCTTAAAGTTTCTTATGGGCAAACCACTTTATGGTTTTTTTAAAGTCAATCAAAAATTAACATGCGCTAATGCATAAAAAAGACATTTGAATTAATCAAGACCTTGTTTTCATTGAAAAAAATCATTGATTCATTTTGATGATAATAAAAAAGTAATATTAGTTGCAGATGATTCAAATCTGGGATATGAGTATGATATTGTCCAATTTATAAAGGGGGAATAGCCCTTATAAATATTAAAGAATTCAGCCAATGATGAAATAAATTACATCTTCCTCAATAAAGAGGCAATGGGCATAATGTTTGGTTTTTATGAATTTTCATCAATACCTTTATGGAATCATTTAAAATTAGTGACTATAAACTTTTGCTGGATATATTAGTAATAATAAATAAGTGCTGAATCATTTTATGATGAGATGAAAAAATATAATGAGGGCATAAGAGAGGGAAAGTATATAAAACATACTGTGAATTAACAAGACACTCAGACAAGAAAAGTTTCACAGTGCCAAAGTAAATGTTAAGTATAAAGATGTATTTGAATTCAAGATACTCAATAATGAAATGATAGCAAAGTGGGTAAAAGCTCATAAAGACTATTAGTAACTCATACATGAATTAGGAAGGGCTAACCAGCTTGCAGATGTGTGAATATTTTCTCTCAATTGCTTTCTGGAAAGCCTGTGAATTTTCATCCATCCATGAAAATTATATGTCAACAGAGAATAGGAAACAAGTCCTCAATTTACTTCATAAAGAGCATTCAGGTATAATAAAAGTTAACTCTGTTACTATCTTTTTATGATAAGTGATCTAATTTAACTACAAAGATTAAGAAATATATGAGAGCATATAAATGTCAATCAATGGCAAATACCATCAATTGAGTCATTGCAAAAAAGTCCACATAGGTCATGCAGAATCCTATAAAAGTAAACATCTTTCTAATTGTAATTGATGCCACCATCAGGTACAGAATATGGTCTGATAAAATGAAAAATACTGAAACAGATGAAACGATCACATAATCAGAATACATTTTTATTCATCATGAATTGGCAAAGACTATTACTTTTATCAAAATTTAACCAAAAAAACTAGATTACTTTTTTAAGGAAGGAGAGATCATGGACCAAAATATTTAATAACTTATTATAGATTACAGTAGAGATGTGCTAAATATATTAATATATAAATTGCAAATAATGTAGAGAAATACAATTATAAATATTTAAATTATATAATGATTTAAAAATTAATTTAAAAATATTCTCAGTATTATTTTTATATTAAAGTAATGTTTGTATATCTAGAAAAATTAACCCAGAAAATACTTAGGATCAACTTTTAATTAATAAAAACACGTTGATCGTAACATAAAAAGAAACTAATTAGAGACAAAAATAATTAGTGATTAAACACTATAATTAAGTTAAGCTGAATAACCTCAATAAGGCGTACTCCTATTGATCTCCTCAAACCTATAAAATGATTGTTCAGTCTGCCCTAAAATACAAAAGAGATCTAAGGATTTATAAGACCATCCTCTGTCTAAATTATGATTTACTTATGATGTATATATAGTCATTTTTGATTCTTGAACTTAATGGTAGACTAATTACAGTATATATGTATCGTAACAATAACATTTCGTAAGAATTCAAATGCTGAAATTCTAAATGTATAGATTTATGAAAAATCAAACAAATCCACCTTTTTCTTTATTTTTTCAATGCTTATTTTATTAAATTAAAATTAATCCATCTGACAATTTCGATTGCCCAACAATCTTCCTCAGAGCTGCAAAACATACCTAAATATACAAATACTTAATCGTATAAACATACAAAACATATATAAATACCTAAGTAGATATAATAATGTATATTTATGTGATTAAGTATTTGTATATTTAGGTATTTATATATGTTTTGCAGTTCTGAGGATGATTATTGGGCAATCGAAATTGTCAGATGGATTAATTTTAATTTAATAAAACAAGCATTAAAAAAGTAAAGATTAAAGTGGATTTGTTTAATTTTTTTATAATTTTATCATATACTTTGTGTATAGATTTATGATGATACATTTGAAAGTTGTTTTATAACTGAAGATAATGATCAACAACTTATTCTGCTAAACTATAAAATTATGACAAAAGATGAATATTTATTTACCAAATATTTATCCCTGTTTATCTGACAAAGGACAACAATGATGCAAGCATATTTCAATAGTAAAGACAAAATTAACTTAGCAAAACAATAAAGTAATAACCATAATAACACTATATTATGGGATAAAGATGCCTTCCCCCTCCCAAATTATCTACTAATTAATATTTGAAACACTCAAATTTATTTACTAAGCACATAGAATGTATGTAATTTAAATAGAAAGAATTTCATCTTTTTATATTTGCACCATTAATTTATATAAGCTCAAATAAAAACCAAAAAAAAAAAAAAATTTTAAAATAAAGTTTTTAACAAATTTTTTTTTAAAAGGTTTTGGAGATGAAAATTTTTTCTTTTTTTTTTTTAATTAAATAAACTAGGAGTCAATTTCAAGAATTAATAGAAACTATGTAATGCTCAAATTTATTTAACAAATATATAAGATGCATGTAATATTGGGCATATGTGAAAAGGTGAAATTCTTTCTATTTAATTACATACATCCTATACACTTGGTAAATAAATTTGAGTTTTACATAGTTTTTATTAATTCTTAATATTTACTTGTAGTAAATTGAAAGATTTTGCATATGTTAAAAGTGAATAAACATCTTCACTCTCTCAAACCAAGATGCTTCAGATTGACTTATATAAAGCAGAATTTAGATTACAGATAAGACAACCACTCTTATCTTTATAAAATCTCTATCTTGTGTTTGGGTTTGAGAATTTCCCTGTACTCAACACTATATTGTTGAGATTATGTAAAATAATATGACACATATGTGAAAATGTGAAATCCTTTCTATTTAATTAACATTTGGTAAATAAATATAATTTTTATTGTGAATATAATAAATTCTTTTATTCTAAATCTACTTGCCTGGTTTTGAATTTTTACTTAATGACGAGTTTACAAGAAAATAATTTTTATTTGAAGTGAAAATGATTTTTGGTTAATCATATATTTGAAATAATACGCTAAACTATAAATTAAACATTGAATTTTATTATATATTATTATTCGTGTTTATATATTGATATAAGTGTAGTTATAATTGTAAATATTGTTGCTAGCCAGTAGGATACGGATATAGCAAATGGTTCAGTCATTTTTTTATTTGATTTGTAAAGTAAAGATTAATATTGTATTAAATATGACCTAATATCATATGACATTACTACAAAAACCATTGATACTATTTAACAATAAATAATCTTTTGATTAAAAGTAGGTATGCATCTAATTCAAATATTATAAACATTAAAAGAGTAAATATTTTACATGATTTAATGAGTAGTCTTTTCTGATTTACAAATAGTCTATAATATATATAATTTTATTTTAGTAAGTGATAAAAATAGACAGATCGTCAGGATGCAAAAGTTTATATTTCCTTTTAATGTTGTCTAATTATTTCTACCAACTACAATTTTGAAGTTTGAAGCATTGACGGCACTCTGTTAATCACCATGTCTTAAAATTATAATTGCCTAGGCAGATTTATTTATTCTGATTGTCAACAATTTGAAACATAAAAGAATATTTTGTTATTATATTCATGCAACATTTAACCTACTAAGTGTTTACTCTTTCATTAATTACTTTTATGAGAAGGCTTTTATCTTACGTGCATAAAATAAAAGCAAAACCATTTTATTAAGCAGAATCAATTTAAGTGGTCATTTGTAATAAAGTAAATATTAAAATTTATTTTATTAAATCAAATGTTCAAGTATTTAACTTTATAGGAGTCTAATATTTATCCTTTCATTCACTCTGTAATTGGAATTTATGATTATTAATAAAATGTATTTTAATATGCTATTGGATTGTTTAATCCAACCAAATTTTCATTATTGGTTTAATCTGTTATTTATTGCATTTTTAATTACAATAAAATGCAAAAATTAAGCCATTCATTTAATTTACATGAATATTCAATTACACATATAATCTAAAAACTAATTTGACTATATTTGAAATCTACAATACATAAAATTTTATTTTATTTAACAAATTAAACAAAATTTGAAATCCATAAGACTTATACGAAATAATAAAAAAATGAAAGTTAATATAAGTCCAGATATAGATACAATATGAATATGAAGAATATTCTATCAGATATTATAATTTATATGAATAATATATTAATAAAAAGTAGTGAATTTTCTACTTTATTAACAACCTCTATAGTAAAACCAGTTTAAAATCTGGTCCTGAAAATAATTTTGCTAATTATAAATCTATATCTATTTTTTCTTCAATTGCTAAAATAATAGAAAATTATATTTATAAAATAATTTTAAAATTTTTTAAATAAAAATATTTTTTTAATGAAAACTAATATGGCTTTATAGAAGGAAGAAACACAACTATGTTATTAAAGAATTTTGCAGATAAAATTAATAGTGCATCGAATGATAAAAAATATATAACTATTTTTATTTTATTTTTATAAAGCTTTTGACATTATTGAGCATAAACAAATGATTCACAATTTTTTGTGAAATTGAAGGGAATTTTCCCAGTTTATTAAAAGATTATTTAAATAATAGACTTAGATGTATCAAAAATAGTAAATGTATTGAGTAACGAGCAAAAAAAATTAAAAGTTTTCTTCATAAATCCTACCTACACTTAGTACATTATTTTTGAGTCTCATTAATGATTTAGAAAACATTGATAAGGAGAGATCATTATATCAATATGCAGATGAAAGAGCATGAATAACAACATTGATATTTCAATTAAAGAATGTCAAGAAAGTCTGGACAAAATTGTCTTTTGATGCTTTAAGAGAAGAATTTATATAAATGGAGAAAAAATAAAATGTATAGTTACATGTTTTCTCCTCATATATAATTGTATAAATGATAATAATGCAAAATGTAATGATAATCTTATATATAAAATCCATATTTTCACTGTTGTTTGATTAGTGAATATATGAATGCTTGTCCGATGTCACTTGTCAAATTCACAACCACTACATTTATGAGAAGGAAATATTTTCGTGCATCACTAAATAAAAAATGCTGGGAAACAAAGTATGTGTGCTTTTAACTATAGAGCAGTGGTCTTCAACCTTTTCACCCCTGCGGCCTGGTAAAAATAAGGATAAGATTTCACGGACCGGCAGAAGTTTACAGATAAATTTTCTTAAAGATGTAACCTGCTTAGCCTTAGATAAGCATAATTGTTATAACTGACCAAAACAGAACACTAGTTAATGTGTATAGTAATGGTGTTGCTTACCTTCACATGTTGAACACTCTTTCTCGAGTTGCGCAGTCATACTGCTACAGAAAACATACAATAACAATCGTTCTCATTAATGTGCTTGCATTTTACGTTTATTATTTCATTGTTAAAATGTGCAAGAATAAAATGTTATTCACCTGAATGTTGAAAAAGTCAAAAGTTTTGATCTTTTTTTTTTGGGGGGGGGGATTGAAGAATACTTTGTCATCAACTGAGACAAAAGATAGACACCAAAGTTATTTTTTGTTTGTTTTTATTTTTAAAAAAAGGTAACAGAAATTGGTTTTAAAAACAAAAGTTTTAGTATTTTAGCGGTATACAAATAAAGCCAAAAAAATTATTGCTTTATAGGCCAAAAAAAAGTGGACGTATTTTTAAACAAAAAAAAAAAAAAAGAAAACGAAGTTTGAAAAAGTCAAAAGTTTTGATCTTACTTTATTTTGGGGTGGTGGGGATATATTGAAAATACATTGTAAATGTTAGAGACAGAACTTATTTTTTGGTTTTTATTTTTAAAAAAAGGTAATAAAAATTGATTTTCAAAATAAAACTTAAAAACAAAAAAAAACACTAAAAATGAAATGTTAAAAGAGAGAGTAAAAAAAATTTAAGAGATCAAAAAAAGTCATGTTACATTTTATTGTTTTAACAATGCTGACAAGCAGCCATGATTGGTGATCAAAAGACAATTGGAGTTTGTATAATAAAAAACTTTTTCTCCCCCCCCCCATAAACATCTGTGATAAACAGAAAAACAAATTAATTTATGTATGATTGATTAGATTTTGTTTTTGTTCTGCTTTTTTTTTTTTCAATCAGGGGGAAAAAATGCGATGAAAAAATAAATAAAAATTGTTCATATTAATTAAAAGTTTAAAATCGTATTATTTTGTTATTAGAAACTGTCTTGCTAGGTCCGCGGCCTGGTGGTTGAAGACCGCTGCTATAGAGATATTGTATATATCTTGCAGTAAAGTTTCCCAGCCAGTTGCAGAATTATCCACAAATGCTGATTCATAATTTGGTGTTAAGATGTACCATGATTTTCTCAATTCCCTAATATAGTTCAGATGAATGACATACTCAGCAATATTTAATAAAAAACCTATTTACATTCAATCTTAAAAAAATTGTTAAAGCAACCAATTAAAAAAATATATTACAAATGTTATATTTAATTTTAAAATATTACAAAAATGCTGGGCTCAAAGGCTGATGTCTGACATTAATAAACAGTAACTATTAATAAAGTTTCAAAAAAAAACTTGCGATTAATCATGATGTTGAAAAATTTAAAAAAATTAAAATTTTTTATTCAGAGAGCAGTTCGGTAGACAGAATTTCTGTATTGTAGATCATTTATAAAAAGATTGATAAATTTTGGATCTTTATTTCTTATTTTATTTGAAATATTCAATAATTTAATGTAAAATGCAATATATTTTAGATATACATCTATCTTTTGATGCATGTTATTTGTTAACAATTAATATTTTTTATACCATTTCTGATTAAAATGTATTTCACCATTAGATCTATTCAATTAATAATAATCCTTTTAATATATATTTAGAATAATTTTTAGTTTCAGGCAGAGAAATTTCTTGGATGAATGGGAGAAAAATGTTATAAATGAAGCAAAGAAAAGAAAGGGGGTGATAAAGAAATTAACATTGTTTTCATATAATAAATATGATGTAGCAAGGATTGCATGGAAGGAAATGACAGTGGCAGTGTTAACTTATGGTAATGATACATTATGTGTTAATAAAGTGGTGTTAGATTACTTAAAAAAATACAAAGAGAAATAGGAAGGCATGCATTAAATGCAGATATGTGGATGGCAAAGGAGGCAATTCAAGGAGAAATGGGATAGTCAAGTTTTTATATGAGAGGTGCAAAAAGCAAATGAAAATGTTCAGTAGATTGCAATTTATGGATAGTAAGAGAATAGCAATAATAATATTTAATTAAGTTAAAAGTAAAGGACAGGCAACAAGATGGATCAGAAAGATAGAAAGGTATAGAGAAGATTTGGATAAAGACTTTATGTCAGTATACTTCTGAAAATGTGTTAGGAGGATTGTTGATTGTTATAGCGGCAAAGAATAGGATAGAAGAATAGATACATTAATAAAAAAAGAGGGAGCTGGAGAACTAGTATGAAGAATAAAAAGTTTATATATATATATAAGTAAACAGGATATTGGGTTTGAGTTAATTTACAATAATAGCAAGGAAGGTAAGGCTTCAACAGGATCATTAACAACAAGGAAATATACACATAAATGGAGAAATCTGTGAGATTTAGTCTGCAAGTTATGTAAGGAAGGCATGGAAAATATTAAGCATTATTAATTGAATGTAAATGCTTACAAGCAGAAAGAGTACAAATAATGAAGTTGTGAGAGAATAAATAAAACAAAATGATTATACAGAAAGTGGTTTCTTGGTTTTTTTATGCTGGATTTGGAAAAGAGGGATCTACATATAAAGACCATAGAATGGCCAAAAATGATGTTGTGAAAATGGAATGGAGCAGAATAGAAAAAAATATGGGAAAAACTTAGGATAGAAAATAGAAAGTGAAGGTAAGACAGCTATCAGGTCTCTTTAGACATAGTATTCCTGCCTTTGATAAAGAAGAAATTATAACACATCGCATTATACTTTAACACTGTCAAATATAACTGGTATATTAAAAGAAATGTAAATTTTAATTTAGCTTTATTAAAATTTGGAAATTTGTTTATATAATATTAAAATGTTTTGTTTAATTTGCATTAAATCTTTGAAAAAAATTGTTAAAGCAACCAATTAATACTAAAATAAAGAATTAAAACCTCAGAGTTTTTGTATTCCTCCATTCTCACATTTAAAACTTTTTCTTAATTTACATCAAATCTTTAAAAAAATTTGTTAAAGCAACCAATTAAAAAACCCCATGGCATTTACAAAGGCAAGTTTATCTGAAGTATGTATAAAAGTAGAACAAATAAAATATATTAAGTATCTTGGGATGATAATGGATAAAAAATGTCTTGGAAGCATCATACCACATATTAATTAATAAATGTAGATATTTTATGACAATGTTTTACAAAATCAAAGATATTTTTATTATATATAAATCTTTACATAATTCTTTATTGAAATATGAAATAATACTTTATTGCTTTTCACGTTTTTCTAATATTAATAGATTAACATTACGGCAGGGCCGAATAATTGATCTAATAGGAGAAAATTATATCAAAAAAAAAGTGGATACAAAAATAATATTTTATTATTTAATTAACTTCTTGAATATATAATTATGGAAAAACAATTTTTGATAGTATTTAAAAAAAACAACCAACAACCTAGTTTCAAAATATTGCAATAAATATGGCACTAGAGTAAGAAATCACTAGGTTCCTACATTATTTTTTAATTTACTTAGTAAATTAAAAGCTTGCAACATTATAGGGAAATAAAGAATAAAATTTAAAAATATATTAAAAGGGAAAAAAATTAATATATAGAAAAATATATATGAGTATATAATATTGTATAATCAATATTTTTATTATATATAATTAATATGCTATTGAAAGATAATTTATTGTTGTTGTTGTCATTAGTATATTTTGTATTATGTTTAAAATCAAAAGAAAAGTAAATATATAAACTGTTATGAAAATTTTCTTCTGCATAAAATGACAACTAGGACTTAGTAAAAGAATAGCATTTGCATTTGTGTAAATATATTTTGATCTTATTTAAATGAATTAATCTTCTATAATTATATAATAAGATAATTCCAAGAAATTTAAACTTTTCTCAGAAAAAATGTAATTCAATATAAATAATACATACAACACATATATTGAGAAAAACTTGTTTAATACTTTAAATTAAATATGCTAAGTATATCAAAATAGTATGTTGAGCATGCTTTCAACTAATTAATAGTCATAGTTATTATTATCTGAGAAGATTGCAAGATTTATAAAAGAATTATAAAAGTGATGACTTATAGTAAAATTTGTATATTCAATGAGCCACTTTTTTGAGAGGGGAATGAAGGATTTTTTCTTGTTGATTGCATGTATGTTATTGGAAATGTGCCAAGCTTTTTTAATTTTGCATTTGGTATTGTTTCTCTCATATCAGACAATAGTGGCAGATATAGGTTCAAAGCTGTGACCATGTTTGGGCCCGTGTTTGAAAAAATAGATTTAATATCAGTATTACTTTTGACTCGATTGTATTAATATCTATTTTGTGTGATTCTTGTAGAGAAATTGGCATGAGATTCTCTTAAGTAAACTGTGAAGCAGTTTGTGTTATTATATATAATTTTTATACTATTTGGGGAAATCTGTTCTGAGGGCAGCTTATCTTTCATATTGTTAATCAGATGCTGAAACATACAGAGTTAGTCCCCCCCCCCACTCCATCTCACAATAAACTGCCTGATTAACAATATGAAAAGTAAGCTGTCCCCAAATCAGGTTTTTCAGGAAGTATATAAAATTTCTATGGATTGAAAAAATCTCTGTGCCATTCTCTACAAGAATCGCACACACACAAATATCAATGCAGTTGAGACAAAACTAATACAGACATTAAATTTATCTTTCTTGAACACAAGTCCAAACATGGTCACAGCTTTAAACCTACATCCTCCAGTATTGTCTGCTTTGAGAGAAACCATGTTAAATACAAAGTTTAAGGTACATTGTCAATAATATATACACAGTCAACAAGAAAGAATCCTGCATCCCCCTATCAAAAAATGTAAATAAGCATTTTTATAAATCTTACAATCCTCTTGGATAATAATAGTTATGAGTATGACTATTAATTAGGTGAAAGCATGCCCAGAATACTATTTTGATATTTATTTTAAAGTATTAAACAAGCTCTTCTTAGTACATATGTTGTATTATTTATATTGAAAGAGGAAATAAAGTAAAAACTTTTAAATATGTCTTTAATAAAATATAAGAATATTGGTGTATTTGAAGAAACATTACTGAATAGTGAGAATAATTTAGAAGTTGCCATTTTATTGCAGGTGTACATAAATAGATAGCAACATATAATTTAGAAATAACCCTGATATGATAAATTCATAAATTATTTAAATGATGTTTTCTATTTAGAAATTTAAAATATAAAAATATTTAAGTTATCATTACTTACATTGGCTTTGACCCTGAACATGTTTAAGCTTTAGAACAGGCAAAACTCACTATACATATTGATCATGTGACGTTTAATGTTTACGCTTTCATTTAAATTCTAGAATCATTTCTATTAATTCTTATAATCAAAAATAAGGCATTTGTTTTTTAATCCATTTTTTAATTATTATATAAAATTATAAATTTAATAAAATATATTTACTAGAAGGAAAGAAGTAAATATTTCAATACTCCAAATAGCTTTACACATTTTCAGTTGTTATATCAATAAATCATGCTTATGTAAATGATGGTTTTTAAACAAATCTTTATGAGAATTTGACAAATAATAAAAGTAATGCAATACTGAAGCAGCCACAGGGCTTGAATGATTGTTCTCAGTCTTCAGATTTTAACCCCAGAAATCCATCTTAATAGAGATGATGGATGACATTGGTATTTCAATAAAATAATAATTTTCAGACCAAAATGAAATACATTTAAAACATGTCTGCAACAATTCCAAAAAATCAATCCCACATATATATTGTAGTAATTTTTATTATTTTATTGCCTGCCCAATTACAATACTAATATACTACAATCAATGGTGATTGGCACAAATATAATAAAATGAAAATATAATTAATTCAGTTTAGAGGAATATGAATACCAAACAGGTGACAGCACATATAGTGGAGTGATTTTACAATTGTTATCTTTTTATTAACTATCTTATAATAGTTACTGATAATGACCAGACTAAGGCTACATGAAGTTCGAGCCTTTATGCAGATCCAGCTATGTTTCATGCTCATTATCCTTATATTCTAACATAAATTAAGATAGTCTACTTGGAATTCTGATGAGAAATAAATGAGCAACAAAATTATTAATCATAACACTAATTTTAATAACTAAATATATTGAAACAGTAAGATATGCCTTACCAATCTTAGTTTCACCTAGCCTTCCTGTTTCCTACCCTCATGCCTTATTTAAAAACCTAATTTTATCATATTGTGTGTGTACTGGGTATATTTACCGAAATCCCACCTAAATTTATATGTCTAATGGGGTGCCTGGGGTTTTATAATAATTAAAATTGTCTTAAACGGTTTTATTTTCAAACCGTTGAGTATATATTACGTATATATGCTTGTACAATAAAGTAGGTCACATATTCTCATCTACACACATACTGCGATAATATTTAAAATTTATGAAAATATTTATTTAAAATTTGTTGTTTTGAATCTGTTTATTTTGTGATGTTATTTCACTATAATTATTTGCATTTAATAAAATAATATCACTGATAAATATATTCTGGAAATTAAATTCAAAAGAGAGTTTTATAAATATAAAATGTTATTTAGTTTTTCAAAAACATGCCATTTTTTAAAATCAGTGAGGGTAGGGACAATAGTGGTTAATTTTAACTATATTGGCACCAGTTTTACTAGTAGATTTGATAAGATTAAAAACGGTGCTTACAAGCAGAATTAATTAAAAAATGCAGTTCGTGTTTTCAAATTTATTAATAACTTAACGAATGGATTTTACCACCGCAGGGTTAGATTGTAATCAGAGAGAGCTTATAAATAGGGCTGATTGATTATTATAAGCTTATTATTTAGAGAGTTATGAATTAATCTGTATTGTGACAGCAGAAGTTATATTTTCTGTAATTTTGAAATTGATTTTCTATTAGCTTTTATTTGCATTATCGGACTGACCGGCTTGTTGATTAGTTTAGAACAAGTTTTAAAATTGTTTAACCTTAGAATGATGGGGTAAAGGGACAGTAGGCTGTTTTTCCCTCGGAATCCAGTGCCTTGGCCATCCGTCATTCTATCCAATGTCCTGCCACCGTATCATCAAGCCCAACTGAACCAGCCCAAAGAAATGCTGCTCCTGAAATCTACTAACTGCTGCTGCGGAACAATAAACCAAGGAGAATCATAATTTTCTTAAGAACTTTGTTACAAATTTGGAAATGCCCATGGATTGATTTGAAAAAATGAGGTAATTAAAATCAATCCGAGATCTCGGAAACCTCCATGCTATATAGCTAATAATTTTGTATATTCCTTAAATGTATTTATTCAAGTGTTGCTTTTCTAATGCATGCTGAACTTGTGCTTGGGTTGATTTTCTATATATATTTGTAAATGTCTTATTTAAATGTATTGTAATAAATATCTAATTAATTTCTTTAGGCAAATGCGAGTTACATAGGGAAGTTAAAATGCGTGGTTGCCATCTTAGTTTATTTAAACCGCAAACACGCATTTTCCCCCTCCCATTGTTTATATATATTTAAAAGTAGTTCTTACATATCATCAATTTTGTTAAATAAATATTTTATTTCTCTAAGCTTTGTTGAGAGTCTGCTGGCCATTAAAATATGAAATTTGAGAGCAAGCTATTTATGTTCCTAAATAACTTGCCCTTTGTTTACTAAAAGTATTTTAAATTCTGTGTTGCTAGTGAATATGCTTGGGTGCTGGAACCTTACCATTGGCAAAGGTCATCATCGGTTAAATCCGTTCCCCTTATTTTACTCTGTGGTTCCCAGTACAGTGCTATAATGGCACATGGGAATTATTTCACATACGTCCCCACAGTTATGAAGCTTCTGGGTGCGGGCCAGGCTTGAGCTGTGAGTGGGCTAGAGATGCCCCAAATAAAAAGCGAAATGCCTATCCAAAGCCAGATCTTTGCTTCATAATTTATACAGTTGCATACTCAGAAACTACCCTCCTTCCTTGGCATTATATCGCTGGCACCACCATACATTTTCCTTATTAATTATTTAAAAGAATTCTATTAGTTAAATGAATTTTTAAGTCTGTTCAGTATAGCTCGATCTTATAATTTTGTTAATCACTTTGTGAGCGACTCTCGGTCTCCATTTAAGATTCCAATTATATATATAGTTTTTCAAATTCTGTTAAAGACTTTACGTGACTCACATATGCTTACCGTGTCTTGTTGTTTATCATATATAGCTAAACTATTTTCTATATCTTATTATTAAAATATTATTGTAAATTTATTTCTTTTCTCTTTTATTCAGGGTGCAATTTAAGTAACATATCATAGTGGGTTTATCTCAGGCACATCTATAAGTTTTGTTAAATGAAGCTATTTTAGATTTAGAGTCTTTTGTTTTTTTCCTGATCACCAGCACCGGCATGAAATTATACTATTAGTAGCATCAAATGTGTTATCACTTAGAGGGTGTTGTGGAGTTTGGACTTTGGATTTAAACTTGGGATTTCTGGAAGGTAACCCTCCTAGTGTTGAGTTCTATGTCCCAGGTTTAAATTCTGCAGTGTGTTAGTGAGATAGACATGTTTTGACCGTTACAATATATGTAACAATTTATATTTACATCAGCAGACTTGTATAGAGAAAATGTTTGACAGAAAATATTTTATTTATAATAATTCATAAAAGTTTTATACAAGTTTTATTCAGTTACCTATTTATTATGCAATTGAGCTCAATTTTCTTTCACATTAAAAAAATTTTAAATCGAGATATATGGCTATATAGATCATTTCATATTTCCCATATAATTATTAATGGTTATTTCTAGTAAGTTCCTTATAAAGAGTAGCTCTTTGTGACTGATGGATCAAATCTCTAAAACATATAATCCATTTATTGTAGGATATTTTCTTCTGACAAGCTGTTAGTTGAATGACAGGTTTCCTTGTATGACCAAGTGTCTTATATTTTAGCATCTACAATCAGTTACTAGGTTGGCAGAAGCAGTGTTGATTACTAAGACATTTTTTACAGCTTTGTAATAAGCTACATCACTACATCAATGGAAAGTTTACTTAGAGTACTCTGAAGCATTATATCGACATAGATAAAAATTAAACGTTTCTTGGCTTCCATTTTATAAGCTGCACACAAAAAAGTAAATTTTTTTGCCACCTTTAGTTTGAAAAGGAGACAATGTACAGGGTTTTTTCCCATCTGCTTTACAACTGGTTTCTATAGCAGCTTAGTATTTTAAAATAGTCAATTTTATTTTCATTTATAATTTCAATAAAAATTAAAAATAACTACCATTTAATAATAATTATTTTTTTAACTGATTAATAATTTATTTTACACACATGATTTTTAATTATAAATTTTATTAAACGCTCACTATTATTTCAGTAATAGTTTTAACAAGGCTGTAAACCTTAGCAATGAGCGTCTGAAAAAATCGTCACTAAGGACCTCTGTAGGTCTTCATAGCGTAAGCATGTGTTTTAAAGACCTACAGAGGTCCTTAGTGACGATTTTTTCAGACGCTCATTGCTAAGGTTTACAGCCTTGTTAAAACTACACATGATTTTTATAACATTTTAAAAGACATAATTAAAAAAATGCCATGTATGCAAACTCTGTCACAGAGGTTACAATATTCATATATTTAAAAAAGATATTTTTTCTATTGTTTAGGTTCATCATCAACCATTATCAATCCACTGCAGGATGAAGGTCTCTCCAAGTTTAATCCATCTTCTCTGATCTTTAGCTTCTCTTCTCCACAACACCCCTGCACATTTTCTTATTTCATCCATCCATCTCACATGTGGTCTCTTTCTGGGTCTTTTACAATCTCTTGGAATCCAGTTTAAAATTTCAATTGTCCATCTATTATCATCTCTTCTAGAAATATGTCCAGCCCAACTCTATTTCAATCTTTTAATTTTTTCAATAAGGTCAGTAACACCTGTTCGTTGTCTTACCCATACATTGTGTTTTCGATCTCTTCTTGTTATTCCCAACATACATCTCTCCATACTCCTTTGAGTGGTCTGAAGTCTCTGTATTGCTCTTCTATTAAGTGTCCAAGTCTCAGATCCATAAGTAAGAACTGGTAAAACACATTTGTTAAAAACAATCCTTTTCAAACACATAGGCATATTTCCTTTTAGTATCAAGTTATTTCTACCAAAAGCACTCCAACCAAGTTTAATTCTATGATTAATTTCCTCCATTATGTTTCCATCTGTATTAATAATCTGACCAAGGTATTTGTAACTGTTAACTTCTTCTAATTCTTCATAATAAATCTTTATTTTCATATTTTGAGCAAATCGATTAAACATTACTTTAGTCTTTTTAACATTTATCTTTAGTCCTACTTTTCTACTTTCATCTGCTAACTCCTGCAACATATCCTGCAGCTCTGAAGCATTATTTGCAAAAACAACTACATCATCTGCGAAATCTAAATGACTTAAATACTCTCCATTTACTTTCACTCCTTTAGTTTCCCATTTTAATCCAAAAAATACTTCTTGCAGCACTGCTGTAAAAAGTTATGGAGATATGGAGTCACCTTATCCTACACCTTTCTCAATGTTGATTTTTACAGTATCATTATGTAATCTAATTGTTGCTGTTGGATTTTTATAAATATTTTTTAAAATATAACAATATCCTGGATCTATACCTTGATGATCCAATGCTTTAATCACTGAAGAAATGTGTATAGAATCGAATGCCTTTTCATAATCTACAAATCCAAAACATAATGACAACTCATATTCGTTTGTCCTTTCTATGACTTCTCTAAATACCTGGATATGATCTATTGTACTAAAACCACTTTTAAATCCAGCTTGTTTTCTTGGTTGGTGGAAATCCAAAGTTCTAATCATAATGTTGAAACTATTAAAATACATATAAACAAAATATTTAATTGACAAATGTTACATTCATTATTATTTTAAAATTCATCATTTGTGATTAAAATCATTAAATTATGTTATTTTATGGATGATTTTTGCCATAACTTGGCTTTATCTTTATTTCATTTATAATAATGCAACCATTAGTTTGATCCATTGATAACAACTGCAGATGATTAATACACTATTTGGGTTATATCCTCTGGAATTACTGGACCAGATTGTTATTTTTTTTTCTCTATCAAAATTAATATAATATTATTGCATTATAACTTTACATAATCTCTATATAAAAAATAATATATATACACAATATTTTTTTCCCTGTAGAAAATCATCATCAAGTTTTATGATATTATCACTATTATTATTGATATCCTTGCTTTGAGATCAATCATTACTTATTTTTTTAATTATAATTAATATGTGTTTGAAAAGGAAGGTTTTTAACAAATGTGTTTTAATCAGTTCTTACTTATGGATCTGAGACTTGGACACTTAATAGAAGAGCAATACAGAGACTTCAGACCACTCAAAGAAGTATGGAGAGATGTATGTTGGGAGTAACAAGAAGAGATCGAAAACGCAATGTATGGGTAAGAGAACAAACAGGTGTTACTGACATCAATGAAAAAATTAAAAGATTGAAATGGAGTTGGGCTGGACATATTGCTAGAAGAGATGACAATAGATGGACAATTGAAATTTTAAACTGGATTCCAAGAGATTGTAAAAGATCCCGAAAGAGACCACATGTGAGATGGATGGATGAAATAAGAAAGTGTGCAGGGGTGATGTGGAGAAAAGAAGCTAAAGATCAGAGAATATGGATTAAGCTTGGAGAGACCTTCATCCTGCAGTGGATTGATAATGGTTGTTGATGATGAATTAATATGTTTTTACATACATACACACACACACACACATATATATATATATATATGTTTTTTTGTCTTCCTTCAAACTTTATATTCCTGATTTTTTTTTCGGAATATTTAAAATGTTACAGTCATATTCTGGCTGGATAAATTTATCATGTTCTGAAATATTAAATTTATATTTTAATCACTTATAATTTCAATCACCATACTGTATTTTTAACGTTTCTGGGAAAATCTTTTATGAGAATATTAGGATTAATGGTCTGTGTTCTTTGTGATAGTTTATGAAGATTTGGTGTAGGATTGGCAATTTAATAATATCTTTGTCCATGATTTGGTTTCAGCAGTGGTAGGGATTTCTAGCATTTTTATTTACTTCATATTTATAAAATCGATAAATTAAATATCTTAACAAATTCTCAAAAACTATAAAAAATCAAAAGTTACATCTCTGGTATAATAATACATAATAACCACAAAAGTTTACTCCTGGTAAATATATCAATACATTCTATGTCTGAGTGTCCACGCACACACAACTTATTCATAAGATTAGATGTAAGGCTTCTAGTAACATCTCCATTTGCACAATTTCTTTACCACAATCACAAAATTATGAGAGCACTGTGTAGGACTATCTTGAATCTTTCAATATATTAATGCTTTAAATGTTTTCTCTATTCTCTAACAAAACCTTTCTGAGAACATAAATAATATTATACTTCTCAGCCATCAATTTTGTCATTTTTAACAATAAACAGTAGACATAAAATTACATGATCACCATTTTTTATGCTTAACACAGTAGCAAATTTCTTTAAACATAGTGCCACCTAGTACAAGCCATAGTAATCAGTGGATTCTAGAATATTAGTGCATAAAAATTCTATTATAATGCCTATTCATCCAACATTCCCAGACTATTTTTTAGGTTATGGCTGCTGGAGGTACAGTGCTGTCATATCTTCACTGAGGAAAGCCATAATATAAAAATCAGTTTGGGGATATTGGATGAGTAAGCACTAGATTAGGATTTTGATGCACTAATCTTTTAACATCCATTGATTATTATGACTTGCACTAGTTGGCAATATTGTTTGGAAAAAAATTGCTATTGTTTTAACAAATTGTATAAGTATAAGAAATGGTAGTCATGTGTTGCTTTAATGGTTTAATATCAATTCTGGCCAAAGGATGTTGGTGATTATGGACCTGGAAAACCCAAGACACCAAAATGTATGAATACTAAACTGGGTTCAGATCTGTATGACTATACAAGCAAATTAGCTTGGATTGTAGACATTTTGTTTTTAGTTTGGGTTCATAGCTTTATAGTTTAGTAAAAAGATGAAAGGTGGTAGCTGGAGGGATGCACTGCTTTCATATCTAAACTTGTTGCTGATGAAAGTCATAAGCTAGAAACTACATTGGGGATATTGGATGGATAAGCACTAGATTGGGATTTTAATGCATTAACCTCTGACTTGCACTAGATGGCAGTATTATTTGAAGAAAGTTGAAACTGTAAACCTATCCTTTTTTCAACTTCCCTGAGTCTCAAATTTCAGCTGCTGATAAAACTCTTTTTCATATTTATTTAAATTATGAGATTCACACTTTAGCATGTAGTTTAAGTTTATTGAACTTCCTAATGGAAAGTAATTTTTCAAATGATATAAGCAATGTAGTAGACAGGAAAAATAGTAAAATCAGTTGCAATGTTATGGCAGAAGATGATCATTTGCTTAGCAAATCTTGACCTCTCTTTATTTGACAAAGGAGAAATTTCAACAGTAAAACAAAATGTATTAATGTGACAAAACAATTATGTAATGATGGTAACAATGCCTACCATTATGGGATAAAGACCTCTTCTCTTAACACGATGCACTTATTAACATTTGATAAATAAAAGAAATCAATACAATTCTTTACTGGGCATAGAAAGAATTAAAAAAATTAAAAATTTATTTAGCTGATTTTGAATTCTTATAGTTTTGCTTAACTGCCTCTTATGAGGCATCTCGTCAACATCTGACGTCACTCTAATTCTGCTAGTTTTAATGGTAGAATATTCGTTTGACAGTTATTGATTAGGTTTTTAAAAGTTCTGCAAGATGGTGCTCTCTTCCGAATTATTTTACAAGTAAAAAATCAAAAAAACCGCATTTAAAACTAAACAAAGAAGAACCTTGTCGGTGATTGGCTGTCAGCTGGCAGTCGAAAAAGACATTCTGATTGGCTGGAAAGAACAAAGAAACCGCCTGATCAAAGAAAATAAAGAAAAACGCTGAGATTTTCATTTCGAATGTAATTTAAGTATTAAAAAAATATAAAATGAGAAATTAAAATAGTTTTTTAAAAAATATACTAAAAAAACAAAATTATTTTCGAAAAATATTGAAGATTTTAGTAAAAATATTTAAGATTTAGCAAATAGAAATCTTTACTTTTCCGTAACGTAAAATTGAAAAAAAGCGTTTGCGTCAGCACTTTTTTGTTTAGACATTCGCTTTAAGTTTGCCGAAATTGAATATATTTTATAATAAATAAATAGCAATTTATTTTTGAAAGAACTTTCATTCTCTTTCATAATCTGAAAAATTAGTAATATACTTTTTATAAATGTATCTGAGTTGAATTTAATATTATAGGCGAATATGTTTTAACAATAGGCTTTGTCTTCAGTTTGTGAGTTGGCCAATTAAAAGATTTGATTTTTACCTCATACAACCAATAATATAATTAGTGGTTAAAGAGTTAAAAAATAACTTTTACTTGAATTGAAATGGTTAATTATGCATAAACTATTAAATAGACTGAATTTTATTATATAATATTAAATTAAGTTTTACCTTAATATAAGTTGGTAAATACTAAGAAGCAGAAAATATAAGGTTGATTTATAATTCCTATTTAATTTGTAGAATACAATATTAACAGGATAAATGAATATGACTTGCCATATAATCTTACAAATACAACAAATTAAATTGAAATACTATTTAACATTAGTGGGTATAAATAAAATTCAAATAAGCATTTAAAGAGTAAAAAATAATTCATATGATGTAATAGATGTTAATGATATATGCTTAGTATTTAATAAAAGCAGGATTTAGGCATTGACTATCCTATTCACCAGGACGTAATAGATTTTTTTTAGGGTTATGTTGTTATTTCAACAAATTATATATTGGTGACATTCTATTATTCATCATGCCTTAAAATTATTACTCATACTCCTCTTTTCAAATGCACGTCAACAAAATTTGTTTAATGAACTGGATTATTTTATTTTAATTATCATCTTTGATACAGCTTTAAAAACAAAAAAAAAGTTTAGTTATTATCATCATATAATATTTGACTTCTGATTATTCCAGATATATAAGAACTACAAAAAAAAAACCTACTTAAATATTCACTCATTTATTAACTCTTTCATTAAATCACGTTTAGTGTACGACTTTATTTTTCATTAAATATATAAAATATAAGCAATATTTTTATTTTAAAATGACCCATGGAACTGATCATTTATAATGAAATAAATACTAATATCAGGTTTGGTTTATTATGTCTAATATTTATATTTTCATATTACATATGTAATCTTAATTTATGATTGTTAATACAATTTCTTTTAAAGCATTATTGGTTATTGAGTCATTTTTAAATAAATAATGTATTCTATAAAAATTAAATCAACTAAACTTTCATTATCTAATTAAAACTTTTTGGTTTAAATGAATTATTAACTTTAATCTCTTATTTATTGCACTTTTAATCACAATAAAATACAAAAATTAAACTATTCATTTACTTACATGTATATTTTTTTCAAATAATCTAAGTATGAGTTTGGTATGTTTTGAAATCTATATGACTTAGAAAATTTATTTGTTAAGATATCTCATAATGATTTATTCTATAAAAAAATTTCATAACATCAATTTTACATTTTTAATTTAGGATATAAATAAAACAAATTTAAAAAATGTTTAAAATGTGTTATCCTATTAGCAATCAATATAAAATATACCTTAAATTAGGTAGTTATTTAGGTGAATGTTCTATTATAAAGAAATATTATTAAATAATTAAGCATAATTTTGAAATAGATAATCATCTGATAAATGCATATAAACAAATATACATAAATATTAACTTGAAATTTGTGCATTATCCTATTAAGCCCATAATTTATTTAAATGAGGTTTCATATTTAGTAATTTAAAATATTTAAGTACTCTTACTAACCTTAGCTTTGGCAGTGAACATATTTAAGTTTTCATTTCATTCTAGATTCATTTACCTTAATTATATTCTTACATATAATTGAATGAAAACTAAATCATTTCCATGTTTTAAAATTTTTTAATTTTCTCCTTTTTCTATATAGCAACAATAGCCTTAAATATATGATGAATATACATGGGAAGGAAACTAATAAATGTTTCAGCACCCCCCCCTCTCATCACTTTAAATACTTTCAGTTGTTATATTAATAATATAACTTCTGATATCCATTGAAAGAACAATATAAATTTCCATTATCTTGAAAGTTTCATTTATTAATACTGCTCATCTTCCTTAAAATAAAATATTGCACTTCAGTAATAAAATCTTTCATTAAAAAAGTAATTCACTATTTATTCAATATTTTAAAATAGTTTTCATTTCATAATCATGATACAACTCTTCACAAAAGCAAAATTACAGAAATTGATAATTTCTAACCACAACACTAACATCACCATCTTACAAATTTCAATAAAGACAAATTAATTAAAAAAACATATTAAAATCATGTGGGACATAATTTTATGCTTCCAATGCAATAGAAAATCTTAACAACTATTTCATTGTTGAAAATTCAAATATAGGTTTCTAGAAACAAAATATTTGAATTTTTTGATTAAGATTAATCTACATGCTCTTCCTAATGGTAAGAAAAATGAACGAATAAAAAAACAACCATTTTCTGCTTCAATGCATCTAATTACAAGAAATACATAAACATCATAGCCACCATTACATGCTCTAACACATTCTTTTTAAAGGCACTAATGACCAATACAAAGAGTAGTCTATTTAAATAAAAATACCACATATTTATTATTATTATTTATGCTTTCTAAAGTGTCATTTTGTCTATAATTCTTCTTCCCCTAAGTTCAATCATCTTCAATAAAATCAAAGTAAGGTATTAGACACAAAAGTAATCATTTTGTTTTAAGTATTTTTGCCCAAATGTTAAAAAAAAAACCCCACTCCAACATATATTTTAATTTATCAATGCTTCTCTCATTTTAACTTTACCATATCACAATCGTTTAGCAGTGCAGAAAGTCAGATTAACTCCTCTCACTATCTTTATATTTAGAAACCACTTTTCAGATGAAATAGACAAACATATAAAATGAATTAACTTCATATATATATATGAAATATATTTAAACTTCATATATAGTTTTACATATATTTATATTTTCCATTCTACCATATATTTCTGAAATATATGATCAAAAAAATTTATTTACTCTACAACTCTATTAATTTATTTTTTAACTCTTTTTTATTTAATCGTGTAGTAGCAGCTATATATTTATTCTTAATGTAAAATATCATTTTATGCATTTAGAATCTTTGTATTATTAATAAATTGGATTTAATAGAACGTATCACTGTTAGAAAATCAGAATTTTTATTTTTAGTGAACATAGAAACAAGCATTTAGTATTTAACAATTTATTGAAAAAAATAAATAGATAATTTTACTTTTAACAAATGAATATCCAATTTTTTACCATTATAGTTGAGATCAGATTTTTTAAAAAGCAACCATCATTTTAACCTTACAAAGTTAGTGATTAGAATCTGTTCAATAGTATCTGCCGGTTATTGCTTGTATAGAATTAACTTTTTTTACAATCTGATTCTTAACTATATTTTACTATTATTCAAAAGATATTACTGGTTTTAAGGTTAATTCTTCCAAGTTTTTTTACAACAGTTTTGTGATTTCAATCATTGAATTATGCAAAGTTCAGTAATAGCAGACTATTACAGTTCACAGAGTCAATCTATTGTTATAGTAACATTTTGTTTATAGCTATTGTTGCTTCAAAGCATGCACTAAAGACTCTGATAAAATGTATTCAGGTATCATTGCTATTAAATTAGACTTTACAAAGAATCAATTTTTATTCATTGAAATCTATCCTCCTAAAAAATTTTGAATTCAATTATTTGTTCAATTAAATTTTTTTATCTAAAAAGTGCATGTTATTAAAAACAGCTACATCAACCTTAAATTTTGATATTTCATTAGCTACTAGTGTTGTTCTATGTTTTTTTGAAGTTCCCACTTTCCTTATACTTATATTTAGGGAAAAAATGGTTATCATTATTATTATTTCTTTCAGTTTTACCACTATTTTTATCAACACTACAATTATTTCTACTGCTTACATAATTAAACCTTTTAGTATAGTAGCCTGGCCAGATTTTGTTTATTCAACTATTTATATCCCTTTGTACATGAGTCACATGATTCTTAAATAAACTCCAAACATATAATCATTTGCTAAGTGAAACCCTCAATCCAAAATACTTACAAGCAACTCATTTCTACATCTGAAATATATATATTCATGTGTAATATAAGTCCAAAATCATAATTAAGAACTCCCATCTGTTAAGTTTGTCTAAACTTATATACTCATACATACTTGTATATAAAAAAAATTGGAGCAAAAATGGTATTTGTAATTAATGTTGTACAGAACACCCAATCCCATTATCACCGATAATGCAGAAAAATTAATAATTAATAGGATAAGAGGCTATTAATGACAAGACTTTACACTGCCTAATAAACAAGTTACCTGATTGTTTCCAATATCTTTTCTGTATTCTAAGATTATATATATATAAAATTAGTTTTTCATGGAGCAATATCTTATCCTGCAAGATAGCAGAAGATACTCTCAAACAGTCATTATTTATTGGTCATTTGTAGATTATGCACATAACCAAAATTTTTTCATTATCCAACTATGCATCTACTAAGTCGCATGAGTTCAGCGTCAAAGTTGGGGGTAATTCTAAACTATATCTATATAAACAATTGAGGATTGATGAAAACCTCCCAGTATATCATCTTTTGTTAAACATAATTGACTAACTATCACTCCTAAATTGTTTACATATTAAATTATATCGTTTAAGTTATTTTGTTATATATAAGTAAATTAAACATCGTTTCATTACTTGTAGAAGTATGATATCTCTCCATTACTAGTAAAGCTGTATTATATTAAAATCTTTTTTTTTTTAACAGACTACACATTCATACTCATCGTGTTAACAGAAACGAATCTTTTTTATCTTGCTAATAGTAACTAAATATCATTTACCAATCATTATTGAAAGAGTCAACTATTTGAAAGAATAATCTTACGCCTGTTTTATAAAAAAAAACACTTCGAGATTTACCTTATATCGGAATGGTGGCATTAAGTTCTCACCATCCATAGAATTATACACCCCCCTACCCGTTTAAGTTTTTAATATATATATATTTAAAGTAGTCTAGATATAGCGAATATTCTTTTCACCAACATATATGTTAGTAGCTATTATTAATAGAAGTTAATATAAAAATTTAAACCAAAGTGAAGATTTTCATAGGTAAAAGAATAAACATATATTTCGGATTGGTCACATGTCTACATTTGCTTATTATTAATAGTTGGATTATTGCATTTCGAATTAGATTACACAAGCTAACAATTAGCTGTAGACGATATTCGAGCATGTTGCTCACTAAGTTGCCCCACTCCCCCCACCAAAAAAAAAACCCGCGAAAAATTTAAATAAGTGAATTCCGTTTTTCTTCAAATTTTCAATTTTTAGATTATCAAAATGTAATGATAGTTTTTTGTCTCTAAGTATATTTATACAAATAATTAATAATAATCGAATCATTTTATTTGTCGGAAGTTAATGAGAACGAATGCCGTAAACGATAGGGTTGAAGCGACCATCAGAACTTCAGTTCCATAGTCTGCCACTCTATTAGCGTACCAAAGCATGTAGGACACTCATGATTATGCATTTTGGGTGATCTAAATTGGAAATATGAATTTTTTCATTCGTTTATATTTTTCCTTTATTTTTTTTTGGCGGCAGTAACTTAAGGATTCCAGACAATTAGCAATTATACTTGGTAGGTGTATACATAAGTGTTATGTAAATCTTGTAACACTAAAAATATACAATTACAAACATTTCTGTTTTCTCCACTCGCCCATATGGCTCTTTTTATATTGTTACTTTTAGAAATGCACTTACAACAACAATAACAAAAATTCGCAAAACTAGATTTCCCCCCTAAAGCTGTATTATTATCGAACAACAATTTGAATATGCCACATTTATTCAAAGAAATATATTTCTTTTATTTTGGATTTGGTGTTAATGGCTATTTTAATATATTTGTTTTTATTATCTTGCTAACGTAAGTGTTACGTAATAATGAAGTTATTTTGTTAATAAAAAAAATCTTTTTTTTAATTGTTAACAATTAATAATCGTCTTTCGGTTCGATTAAAATAAAATAAAAAAAACAACAAAAAAATGCCGATTACTTCTTTATGATCAGAAGATTAAAAGATGATTAGGCCATTGAAAAAACCTGTAGATATTCTTCTCTTACAAAGTTAGACACATCAATCGCGAAACAAAGAACAGCCTTTGAACAACATTGTTCTCCCTCTATATGATCAGCTGATTAAAAGATGATAAGGTCATTGAAAAAATGTTGTAGACATTCTTCTCTTACAAAGTTAGACACACCAATTTCGAAACAAAGAACTGCTTTTGAACCGCTCTGTTCTCCATGCAGAAGAGCATCTAGATCATTTTTAATGAATGGATGTTATAATTCTCGTAATTCACTAAATGATATTTCCCAAACTAAATTTGGCTCATCCCGAGAAATAAATTGCCTAGCACGTGAAAGTAAGCCAAAAACATGTCTTGTAAGTGACTGCAGAAGAAAACAGGGAAACCGACTTGTTCGCTATGTTATTTATGGCAATGTGCTTCTGCATAGTATATGCGATTGGATCCACAACAACGCCACTTTATATTCCTGTCAAAAAAAAGATATAGATGCCAACTTTTGTTCCACTGTGCGAACTGTAATGTCTGGCTTGCAGCTTTTAACTTGTATCTTTTATAACCGTTTTAGTGATATTTATGGTTTTCGCTTTGCATTGTTAGGATCGCACTTAGCCGCTTCTATTTGCTATTTTTTAAATAGCTTCGCAGACAATATATTCATATTTGTTTTTGCGAATATATTTAGTATTATGATTTATGTTTCACAAATTAGTCAAGCTATTATGTCTTGCTTTTGCAATAAAAAACGACGTAATGTTGAATTCGGACGTCTGGGAATGTTTTATACTTTAGGTACTATAATTGGTCCAATTTTAGTTAACTTTATGACGCGAACTTTAGGATCAGAATCCGTCAACACTTTTGCTTTATTGACTTCTTTACTTAATTTTGTTATGATTTCGAAGATACCCCCTTATCATTTTTATAAAACAAAAAAAAGATATACTTTTAATATTCCAAAAATTGCTTCAATATTATCACAGAAAGAGACTTTCCACCTAATAGGATTAAAGTTGTTGATAACAATTCCTATAATTATACTTCAATCAGCGCTTTTAACTTTATTAGAAAAATGCTATAAAGCTAGCAACAAACAAACGTGGAATGTACAGCTTTATAGTCAAATTATTACGTTACTAACCCAAGGCGTAGTTATTGAAATGTTATGTAAATGTTTCGGAGAAAAAGCCCAATTTTCTTGGGCTACTACAGTATTAACAATTTCTTTTTTTCTAATGCGCTTTACAAAATCGGTAGCGCAATTGTATATAGTATTACTTCCACTCACAGTTGCTGCTACTATTATTAATATTAATATGCGTAGTGCACTTAGTAAAACTGTAGCTGATTGTAATCTCGGATTAATTGCAGGTTTTGATAAATTTATTTCATTAGCCCTTTCAGCGTTACTAAATAATTTAGGATTTCACTTTTCTAATGCTTGTTACTTGGAACAGATATCGAATGTGGGAACCATTATAGGATGTTTTTCATGTTTTGCTTTATTATATAAATATAGCAATAAAGAAAAAAATAGAAGGGTGAAATTGTAATCAAACAAAACTATTTCTAATTATTTGAACTACAGTATGCACTAGTAGAACTATCATCCGTGATGAAATCTGAACATGGTTTGATTCAAATTTACTTCTGTAAGGAATATTAGTTCACAATTATTCAGTGTTTTCGGTGGTCATAACTGGAAGTGTTAAGTGAAATCATTTTCTTCATAACGAATATCTTTTAAAAAAATGTTTCGATTTTTTAAAATCTTTATATTTACTTACTCGGTAATTGCTTTATTTTTTCTAAACGATAAAGTATCCAGTAGACAGTCTAATGTTATCTTTTTCAATCATAAATTTTTACCATAAAAACTATTTAATTTAATTCTAGAACCAATTTCTAAAATATATCAGGAAAATTTGTTTACCTAAAAAGAATGAAATATCAGTGAAAATCTATCAGATTTATTTGTGGAATGAATTGAGCATAAATTGATAGGGAGGCAAAAATATACTAAACATTGTAATGGAAGAATATTAAATGCTGATTTAAATCATTAAAAGTAAATATGCATTTTGTTATTATAAAAATATTAAAATAAAAAATATCTTCATAATTTATGGCTATAGTATTTTCTAAGATAAATAAGAAAATTTTCTACTCATTATTTTTTATATGAAAATTAATGATTTACATTATGATATAAATTAACAATATATACATTCAAAAAAAAAAAACTAATTTATATTATCAACAAACATAAACTTTGACATTTCTTAGAGAACTTTTCTTAAGTGTAGTCTTTTTTATTTTAAACCCCCCCCCCCCATGAATTAGAATGAAAAGAGAAGCACCATCAAACATCACGTAATCACCATGGAGAGTTTTGTGGGAAATTATATCAACAACAACAATTTCCTGTAGTCATAAATTTTTGATCAAATATATGGTGTGTGCGAAAATGTTTTGGACTTTTTAGTTATATATGTTTTTTGACTATAAAATTTGTTGATAATATTTTTCACATGATCTTTTATATTTTACTCGGTAGAGAATAAAGCTCAGAAAATAAATATGACAATGTACTTATGTGTTAATAAGGTTTAAATGGTTGAACTAGTTTAGACATTGACAAAATAAATTGCTGTTTGGCCTAATGCTTTTTTGCCAAGATTGGTGGAAGCAAATTATCATTTTGAAATAGTAAAAAAATGTCAGAGGAGTATCAATATTGTTTTGATTAAGCTTATTGATAAATGTGGATAGCTAGATAATTTGTATCTTTGAGAACTCAGCAATTTATTGTTTCAAAATTTCCAATTTAAATTTTTTATCTTCTAGGTTTCAATGATTCTGAAGAGGGATATTGACTAAGAAGTATGTGTTACATTTGATAACAATACATTTATCAAACACGTAGGAGGTGCCTATTTTTTTTTTATATCAATTCATTTTATTAGTCAACATTCTAATATCATTTTCTTTGTCTATTTCAACGATTAGGAAAACAGCCTTTATATTGTTCTTTTCCTTTAAGAAACTTCTAGTGTTTAGCACTCAAATAATCCGATAGTGTTAAAGTG
This sequence comes from Epiperipatus broadwayi, assembly GCA_028023455.1. Taxonomy (NCBI): domain Eukaryota; kingdom Metazoa; phylum Onychophora; class Udeonychophora; order Euonychophora; family Peripatidae; genus Epiperipatus; species Epiperipatus broadwayi. The sequence continues at coordinate 1,039,533 of JAQFVV010006358.1, read as the reverse complement.
TTATATAACACGTGGATTGGCTGTCATAATTATTTTTGTATAAATAAAAAACTTATTATAAAGGAATAATGGATACACTCTAAAATAGAGACATTTCATTGATCATAGTTATGAATAGGACCACAGACTAATATCATCCAAGGTTAAAAATAGATCCCGTTTTATTCATTTTGATGTTTGTTCTTTAGAAATATGTACTCCTATTAATTTGAGTTTTCAGTGTTATATTACTAAAACACAGAATTTTTAGAAAGAGCATGTTGGATAGCATTTTTTGTTTGGCAAAATAACAAACTAAATGTAAAGCTTTGCAAAAGAATGATTTGCTGATTCATGTCACTTTACATCTCTTTTGATACATTAGTTAACATATGATTTGAAACACTACAACTGACATTTGATCATATGCAAGATACACTATGCATGTTAACACATATAATTTTTTTTGCCCTGCTGAGAAAAATATGTTAAATATTTACATCAAAGTCAAAGTAACAATTTATTAAAAACAACATTATTAAATTTATTTTTGTAAATAAACAGATCCCATAATTTTTGAAAGAAGGATGAACTCTAAGAATTGAAAAAGATTATGGTATGATTAAAAACAAGCTTGGAATATGGAAGTTTAATTTTTAATAATCATCTGTGAAAATGTAGACAGTAAGTACTGCTTTTTTCACTACTCAGAACTGACATAGAACCAGGATTTGACTTATTAAAACAGAGCGTCACAATGACATTTGGTGATTTAATGCAGATATTATGTGATTTTTGCTTAATACTCTGAACATTAAGGTGAAAGATTTTAGGAAGCATGAGTAATCATTGGAAGTAATCAGTTTTCCTTAACTATGAAGGATATGACACCTGTAAACACTTATTGATGCATAGATGCAAAGTGTAGAGATGTTCTGTAAAAATGCTTTAAAGCAGTGACCAGCAGATTGCTTTTGTATAAGGATATCCAATAATGACATATTTTAAGGGGCAATTCATATGATAAGGTCATTGCAATCATTCTCAGAAGATAGAATGATACTAGTTCTTAATTATTCAATGAGTCTAAATGATGTCTGGCAAATTATACTTATTATACTTGATCCCCAACATAACAGACTACTCATTAAGAGCTCTGTCAGATTGAATTTTCAATATGACATGGCCTATACTATGTTGCCGAAAAGGGTGATAATAATGAGGACTTCCCTCACAACAACAGAATTGCTTTGAAGGAACACAGCATACTTGGATGCAGTGCTTTATATTCAATAACGTTTATGTTATGAATGATCACTCCATCTGCTCTTTAACTATCAGCTAGACTAAAATCACTTATGTACAGTGTTGATCATATAGCATGTATAGTTTAGATGTGTGATCTCTGCATATCAGACCTTCATAGAGTAAGAGAGTGATAATCAGTTCTAAACTGATATTTAGCTCATTAGTCAATACAAGAAAGCATTCAAAAGGGAAATTAATTACCAACTTTTTTATCTAGTTAGATTCCTCATCACTTAATCAAAATTCCCATTGTCCTTCACTATCATTTAGTGAAATCACTTTTGAGAAAGCAGGCTTAGCAGAATCAGTGGGGGAAAAGGTCATGTTGATTTTGACTAAACTCAAAGCCATAAGAAGATAAGAAGGCATACTAATAAGATTGAACTAGGAAACTGATAGAGTTCTTTGTATAACATTGAAATACTATTACTGTAGCAGTATTGCCACAAAATTAGTTGAATTCTGCTTTTTTAATTATTTTTCACAGCAATAGAGACAATTTTAAATGGAAAGTTTGAGTAGAGTAAAGGAATATTTTGAATAATGATACAAAACTTGATGATGACGTAGACATTTTTTATCCTGTCCATTTATTTAGATGGAGAAAGATATCTAATTTAGTGAAACTAAAATATCTGTTTGTAATCTTAAAATGGAAAAGCTGCAAATCATGATGACATATTTGGAAAAGTTTTAAAATATTGTGTTTGGAATTTTTTTAAAAAAATCATGAAGTTGTACCTGTTGTTTAACAAAAAAAAAGAGTATAGAAAAATTTGTCTAATTATCATGCAGTATCATTGTTAGCTACCATATCAATGGTACTTTAAAATATTTTATTGATTAGCAGGCTTTTAGATGAATGATCACCAATGATTCAATATGATTTTAAAAAATGAAAAAGAATGATATATATATTGCCAGACGAATGTAAAAGAATATTAAAAGTGATTTATGTCTTGCTTTTATGATTTAATCAAAATATTTGATTCATTTAAACAGATCTGGAATAGTATTGAAATTAATTGATAGTCCATTAATTTCATTCTCATAATATAGAATGAGAGAAAGTATTATTACTATTTGAAATGAAAATTGGTATTAAATCAGAATATATACTAGCTTCAGTATTATTTTTTCATTTTATGATAGTAGTTTTTGGAATTGTTTACAGGTGGTTTCATAAAGAAACATTAAGATGAAGTATGGATTTGATAATGGAATTTTTAGTATGAACCAAAAGAACAAAAACAAATAATTATACTTTCTAGTTTTTGGTTTATACTATATTGATGACTGTGCTATCCTTCAACTTTTAGCTCGGATAATTATCAACTTGAAAAAGTTTATCTTAGATAGCTTTTTTTAAGTAGAAAGTTAGAAGACTTAGATATTAAGATGCAACATAAAATCATTAATTGCAGTTAAGTTAATGAAACATGTAGCTGCCATTTAATTTAATTTAATGTTTGATAATGACTCTTGTAAATGCAATATAAAGGCATTATAATTTTTTTTAATTTAAGAATGTTTTGTAAAATTCTAAAAATACAATAAAATTCTAAGGCTAATCAATAAATTCTTAAGCTTGCTGAGTAAGATATTATTATAAAGTCATATGAAATATATGTATGAAGCAAACAAGTGATAACAGATTTTATAAAAAAGTACTTTATGGTTTGAACTTGAGCAGTTTGTTTTTGGAAAAAACAAGTAACTATTTATATTATTAAACATTAATTTGAAGATAGATAGATGTGAATGTGGATAGAAATAGCATGAAGCATTGAAATCTTTCTGAATGAAAAACTGCAAAAATATTAGAAGAATGCATTGCAGAATATTAAATAGACTGTTGAATCAACATGATATATATGTATATGTGTGTGTACATATTTGTGTTTTGAAAATTTCTTTTATCACAAAACTAACCTTTAGTGTAATCCTATGATTACAACTACTACTATAACTTCTACTAAGTATTGTTATTATCATTATCATCTATGTATTTTTTTTATTTTGGACTTGAAATGACCATTGCAAGTGTTTACTATTCCTACTAACTATTATTGCTTATAGAAAAAATCAAAATTATTAATTTTTCATCAAAATTAGATGATATTTGCATATTAAAACAACTTTTTGGGAATTGCTGAGGATTTATCTAATTATCAGAAGTATATTCTCTTAATCTTCTCTTTCACTTTCTTTGCATATCTTCATATACTCATATATATAGTGCTAATAATACTTTTTTCATATATACTTCAATGCAAACTAATTTTCTTAAAAAACTTCGTTATTTTCCTTAGTTTTGACTGTCCAGCTGTCTTCATCAGAGCTTTATCCAGAGGATAGATAAAGCTTTGATGAAGACTGCTGGACAGTCTAAACTGTAAGGAAAATAAAGAAGTTTTTTAAGAAAATTGATTTGCAGTGAAGTGTATATGAAAGAAATATTATAAACAATTTATATATGATTTATCTAATTCTCATAAAGTTTTAATATTAATATTGCTTGGAAGGAAAATATATCAACTTCTCTTACAATAATATTGTTAAGATCTATAGTTTTATTACTGTATATTCTTTTGATTTTTATTATTATATTATTGTGAGTGTGAATTATTAATGATATATGCAATATGTAAATTGGAAATGAGTTGACTAACCATAAAACATTTCTCTAATTATTTGTGAATTAATTGACTTCCCACAAATTATTCAACTACTTTATCTACTTTCTATACAATTTATTACTGCCCAAGAACTGTAGAAATTAAATATGTTCAACAATAACAATGACAATTATATATATTATAACACTAGAAGAAGGAGCGTAACAGCTACATAATCAGATTTGAAGAATAACGCGCGTGTGTGTGCACTTAAGCATAAATATGAAATATATAGATAACAGTTTGTAAAGAGCATTTCAGATTATAAATTAAAAGGCATTTTAAGATCTTTTTGGTTTCACCTACTTTGAATGATGTTGAAAATAAATAATCGATTTTGATAGAAAATAGAAGATGAGTTTAAATCTAGAAAAAAAAAAAATGAATTAATAATATTTTTTTAATTGTAAATAAAATAATAAAATTCGGAAAAGAATTTATCTTTTGAAATATAAAGAAAAAAAAGCAAATAGTTATTTTTTTCTTTTGTTAATGAAAGACAAGGGACTATTTTTTCTGGGGTCCTGTCATTATGGTAAGTGTTGCAAATAACAAACAAAAAAAAAGAAGATAATCTACATTATGACAAGAACAATGGCTAATGAGGCAGATGGTAAGTAGTGATTGATGGAACTCTAAACTGCAAGCTATAAGTAAAAAAAAAAAAAACCAGTAGAAGTGATCCATGTTGAGAAGAGTTTGCCTTGATGCTAATTGAAATTGCAAAGCTTACATTAGAAGCTATAAGAATGTTTTATGATAATATTAAATCTTTTGACATCTTAAGCTAGGCAAGAAAAAAGTAGCACATCAGTTGGAAACCCTGAGTATGCATCTCAGTTTAGTAAATCACTTCTATGTGAAATTATATTGCCACCTGTTATAATCTGACAGTAAAAGGGGATAATTGTATTACACATCTGAAAACTTATATGTATTTTATATGCATTATACTAATATAAAGCTAACTTACTTATCTAGTGTGTGAAGAGAAGAAATATATGCTGTAAGAAAATTTATGAAGATGGCTGATGGAAGATAATTGATATCAGAAACCTAGGATGGAGGACGTTAAATATTTATTATTCCCAATAAGATATTAAGCTATTCAGTGTATAATATTGAAAAGAGATTTTAAATTTACAAAGATTAAAAAAAATCCATTATTGTTTGATGTTATCCTATATTTTTACATTTGAATTATGAGTATAAACCCAAACTGAAAGTTTATTAAATAAAGAGTTAATGTTACGTCACATATATACATATGTGGAATTACTAGAAGTAAAACTAAAATCTGTGAACTATTTGTTAAAAAAAGGTATGAATGATTACACAGGATTTTTAGTTCTATATATTAAATGGGAAAAAACTAAATATATGAATTGTCTGTTGGAAATAGATTAAGTATTATATTTATATATGAAATTACTAAACAGGACAAAACTAAATATATGAACTATTTGTTGAAATATCTATATGTGAAAGTATTAAATGAAAAGGAAATTGAAATATATGAACTATTTATCAAAATTATATTAATAATTTTATGCTCAATTGAAAATTTACATTTGAAATTATTATTATATAGCTACTAACAAACTACATATATTTCGTTTTATTAATAAATGATTATTAAACAAGGCAAAACTTTCCATACAGTAGTGCCATCCTGTGCTAACCAGAGTAATCAATGGATGCCAGAAGGCTTGTGCATAAAATCCCTATCTAATGTCACAGAGTGGCACTACTGTATGGAAAATTTTGCCTTGTTTAATAACAGTTGTGCTAGTATAAGAAATGGTGATCATGTGATGTTTAGTGATTTAATAAATGGTTATCTTATTATTTTATTAATCCATTTGTTATTTGTCATAAGATTAAATATTATAACATTAACACACACACATATGCTATTTCATAAAATTATCCACAACTTTGAGAATATACAAACCAATGAGGGATGTGCTTGGATGTTAGAGTAATGATTTTTGAATTGATGATAATTATCTTAAATAATTTCAAGTAAACATTCTCTTTTGGGGAGGTTTGGTGTCTGAAGTTTCTTCAAATAAAAACCTAAAACAAATAAAATACTTTAGCATAGTTATGATAATAAAACCATCATCATCATTCCTGATATTTAATTTAATTATAATGATTTAAACCAGGATTTATAAGATTTACAGTTATGTGAAGTAGAATATTCTTACATTTATAATTATATACGCATATTTTTGTTGAACAAGGAATATCTTATACATATTGGGTACATCATGTTTTTGGGTTCAAAGTCAAATTAGATTCCATATTTATGATGAGAATAACCAAGAGGAACAAAATTACTGGTACAATATATAAACATATTTTTAAAATTATCAACTTTTCTTACAATAATATTGTTAATATCTCTAGTTTAATTAATAGATATTTTTTGGATTTTTATTATATTATTGTGAATGGGAAAAAATGGAATTAGTAATTGCATATACAATATGCAAATTGGAAATGAGTTGACTAACCATAAAACATTTCTCAATTATTTAGGGGTTGACTGACTTTCCAGTCTTGACTCAATTACTCGATCTAATTTCTGTATATTTTAATACTATCCAAGAATTATAGAAATTAAATATGTTCAATAATCACAATGATAATTATATATATGTAAAATTATAATAAAATTAATAAGGTATAACAGGATGACAATATATTTTTTTAAATAACTATCAATAATTATAGTATTTTCAGTTAATTTTTTAACCTTCTTCAACTAAAAACCATTTAAATTTATATATATATATAATACAAATAAAATGTCCATTAATTTAAAAACTATTATAATAACAATTGAAAGATTGTATATAATAGTTAATTATGATTATGTTTATTATTTTCATTGTTATATACATCTGTTTTGATGCAAAATTTTTTATTATAGAATAATACAGATAATTAAAGAACACCACATTACCCATTTATTCATCATTCAATGTTAATCTTTTTTTTTGTCTAATATGTGAAACCATTATCACATTTCTTCTTATAGTTCATTTTGAGCAAGGACTTTTCATGGGCAAAACTATTGATGATCAGAGCTAAGTCACATTGAGAAATTATTGTTACAAATGTGAAAGCATGTCTTGATAATTATGCAAATAATTTCAATAGTAAAACAAAATATAATAATATAACAAAATCATAATATAATAGCTATATTAATTGTCACAATATGAAATTTTCTCTCCAACAAATCATTAAATAAATTATTAAAAATATATATCTTACCTCTACATATAATTTTTTTTTTAAAAAGGTTGCTAAATGTATTTACATAATTGTAATCATAATGATTAAATATTTTTGCTTTAATTAATCTGCTTTTCTGCTTACTTTTACTGGCTTTTGCAAATCTGAAAGATAAATCAAACTGTTAATAAAATTTTGCACTTCAAATTTGAATATTGCTGTTAATAATTAATTTTTATACTCCTTTGCTAGATGCTGTTGCACAAATAATAAAAATGATTTATTCATACTTTAAATTTTATCTGAAAAGTAAATATTAGAATTGTATATAAATAGGATAGAACTATCATATGATAATATAATATAAGTATTACCATATATCTTCTGAATAATAAGCATCTAACTTGAATAATCTCTGAAAATTTAAATGGTAATTGAGTAACTTTTTTTGTATCTATAACTATTAGTGCTGTATAATATATTTTTTTCCTGACTAATTGTAAAGAATAATATAATTTTTTCCTGACTAATTGTAAAGAATATGATCTGTGCATAAATTATCCTGATGCTGATCATCAGAATACAAGAGTTAGCAGTCCATTTTTAATATTGCTTGTTTGGCTTAACCAATTACATATTTAAAGTTTGTGCCATTGATAATTCTCTGTTATTTACCACACTTTAAGAACATTATTCAAATTTATCTTTATAAGTGTTATAATTAAAGATTGCCTATACAGATTTATTTTATTTGAATAAATATTAAGATAAATGTGAAAAAATTCATAGTTATTATCATAACATAATTATGTTCTATCCCATAAATAAAAAAACCCACTGTACTTAATTATTTACCATTTCACTAGATTATGTTCATTATCATGTTTTTATTTTATTTTTAAACTTATGAACTATTTATTTATTTATTTATTCCATTTAATATTTTATAATCTACTAAAATAATCATTTGTAATAATGTAAATATAAAAATAAGGTTTGATTTATTTATATCAACCTATCCAAAATTTTAACTTATAGAATGTCTAGTATTTGTCCTTTCAAACATATGTTCAATATGGATTTAGATTAGTAGTATCACTTGTTTTTAAAACATTATTTATTTAATTTATTTGAATACATAACATAATTTAAAATAATCATCATCAAATTTTCATAAGCGAGTGTGAGCTTTTATTTAAATAAAATTATTCAGTTTTAATGTAATGTTTAGAACACATTTCAATTACATTAAGATGCAAAAATTGAATCAGTCATTTACTTACATGAATAATTACATATATAATTTAAAATAAAAGTGGCTATGTCTAGCAGTCTTGTAAAAAATTCTATCAACCTTGCAAAGTAATTTGATGTAATTTAATAAAAGCATCTGTAATAATAAATTTTACATCCTCCATCTGGGATATCATCATCATCATTATCATCAACCATTATTAATCCACTGCAGGATGAAGGTCTCTCCAAGTTTAATCCATCTTCTCCGATCTTTAGCTTTTCTTCTCCACATCACCCCTGCACATTTTCTTATTTCATCCATCCATCTCACATGTGGTCTCTTTCTGGGTCTACAATCTCTTGGAATCCAGTTTAAAATTTCAATTGTCCATCTATTATCATCTCTTCCAGCAATATGTCCAGCCCAACTCTATTTCAATCTTTTAATTTTTTCAATGAGGTCAGTAACACCTGTTTGTTCTCTTACCCATACATTGCGTTTTTGATCTCTTCTTGTTACTCCCAACATACATCTATCCATACTTCTTTGAGTGGTCTGAAGTCTTTGTATTGCTCTTCTATTAAGTATCCAAGTCTTAGATCCATAAGTAAGAACTGATAAAACACATTTGTTAAAAACCTTTTTTTTTTTCAAACACATAGGCATATTTCCTTTTAGTATCAAGTTATTTCTACCAAAAGCACTCCAACCAAGTTTAATTCTATGATTAATTTCCTCCATTATGTTTCCATCTGTATTAATAATCTGACCAAGGTATTTGTAACTGTTAACTTCTTCTAATTCATCATATTTATTTTCATTTTTTGAGCAAATCTATTAAACATTACTTTAGTCTTTTTAACATTTATCTTTAGTCCTACTTTCCTACTTTTATCTGATAACTCCTGCAACATTTCCTGCAGCTCTGAAGCATTATTTGAAAAAAACAACTACATCATCTGTGAAATCTAAATGACTTAAATAATTTCCATTTACTTTCACTTCTTTAGTTTCCCATTTTAATCCACAAAATACTTCTTGCAGCACTGCTGTAAAAAGTTTTGGACATATGGAGTCACCCTGTCTTACACCTTTCTCAATGTTGACTTTCCCAGTATCATTATGTAATCTAATTGTTGCTGTTGCATTTTTATAAATATTCTTTAAAATATGACAATATCCTGGATCTGTACCTTGATGATCCAATGCTTTAATCACTGAAGAAATGTTTATAGAATCAAATGCCTTTTCATAATCTACAAATCCAAAACATAATGACAACTCATAGTCATTTGTCCTTTCTATAACTTCTCTCAATACCTGGATATGATCTACTGTACTAAAACCACTTTTAAATCCAGCTTGTTCTCTTGGTTGGTGGAAATCCAATGTTCTCTTTAGATAAGTTGTAATTATCTTGGGATATATAAATATAAAAATTGATAATCAGAAAATAATAAATTTTTATAACAGCTACATAAATATCAAATTTTTTTATATACCTAAAAAACCATTTTCAGCACCTGATTTGGTGCCCTTTTCAAATGTTAATAATATATTACATTAACAAACTATTACAGACATAAAACCATCTAGTGTTCAATAATGAAATTAAAACAACCAATACCAATATAAATCAAAACTTACATATAAATCCAATAGTTATAAAATAATTGACTATATCATAACAATATAATAAATAAAATAAATTACATGCATTTTTTTATTTTATTTTTTACAATTATATATATGTCAATTTATTCATTCATTTTTAATTAACCAATTATTAACCAAATTTATAGAAATCTTGTAAATATTTATACAATTATTTAAATTATTTTTAATATAATATGTTTTGTATATTTATTTTCTTTTTTGGATCTTTGATGTAATTTAAACATTTAATACATTTTGTATCATCTATTCTATGCCCATATTTTAAGAAATGAATATATAATGCAGATTTATCATCTTTTCTATTAATTGCATTATTATGATCTTTGGCTCTTACCTCTAATTGTTTGCCAGTATGCTCAAAGTAAATCATTTTACAAATGCAATTCCTTTTTTGTACCAAATATCATCATCTCTTAACCTATAATTACCTATTAATAGATATACATTTTTACTGCTTGACCAGCCAATACTTATATCCTTCTCAATATTATTTTTGTTATATATCAATGTATTATATATCTTAGGACAATATGAAAGTCTAATCCATTTCTTATTTGATTTATTATTACCATTATCAATACCATTATTTTTCTCAGAAATATTATCATCCACTACAGATATTTTTGAATTAAAAAATACATTTTTAATAGTTTTAGGATTATATCTATAATCTTTATATAATTTAATAAATTGATTCTTTTGTAACTGAGCTACACTTTTATCTGTGTTATATTTATCATTCCTGTATTTAAAATTGTTAATAACTGCCAATTTTTGCACCCATGCTTGTTGTGAATCTACATGAATATTTTTTCTTAATTTATGTTCTTTAATAAAATGTTTTAACTTAATGTTATTATCTTTATCTATATTAATTTCTACATCTAAATATTTAATTTTATTTTCAAATTCTACTTTTGTAAATTTAATTTTACATATATTATTATTAAATTCATTATAAATATTATTCATTGCTTTTTTATTACCAATAATTAAAATATCATCAACATATCTAGAATAATGTATTATTTCTTAACTAATTATCCTTTTTTTAATTACAATATTTTTTAATTCATTTATAAATATTGATCAAATTAATCCACTAATTGTACAACCCATAACCCATCCCTCATGTATATACCAATATTCATTATTCTATTTAAAACATAAACTATTATGTTGATTTTAAACCCTCTTCAATAATATTTATTATATTTATATCATCTATATGTTTACTTAAATTTTTTTATTAATATATCTATACTTAATGTATTTAAATTACATATTGAATTGAGTATTAGAAATTAATTCGAGAGATTTTTTTTTTACATTACCTTTTTTTAAACACCCTAGAATATTTGATTTATCACTCATTTGATCTTGATTGATTTAGGAGGCTTGTAAGCTTAACACAACAACATTTGAGCTAGCCAAGATGGTATCATTACAATTATATATATATATATTGTACCTATATTGATATAGGCACATATAATTTTATCTAAAATTATATTATTAAAATAATCGTTCATAAAAGAAAAACATAAAATTAAACGTTGAAGAGTTTATTGCAGTTTGTTTTAGAAAAAGATAAGAATCAAATAGTTTTCTAGCGTTAGTTTTGAAATAAAAAAGCTACAATTAATTAATCAGAAGGGGAGAGGGGTGTTTCATTAGAGAAATTAAACTAAGGGTTATAAAAGGAAGTAAAGAGTTTTTATTAGTATTCGTAAAAATATAATTTAAAAAGTTAAAACATACAAATCTCTTTTCATTCAAGTTTAATTAAAGAAAAAATAATGTTAAAACTAAATAGTAAATTGTATTAAAAATATATGTGCATATATATGTGCGATTTGTAAATAAATAAAATGTATGCGAAATAAAAGAAGATTATCATTAAAAACACGGCAATGGCTATTAATAAAATAAAACAACACGTTTTATTGCATGGCTATTACTAATTAAGCAATCTTCCAAAACACGTTTATCAAATGATTATCACTGGAATTTGACAACAGATCTTTGCCGGAGATATTAGAAAGACAACAAGGCGCAGGTATAAATAGACCTTTTTTTATCGGACAGTGATCAGTTCACAAAAGTAATTGAGTAGTGCAGTTCAGAAATTAATTGAGTCAGTTAACAAACAAAATGCAGTGTTGAGAAGATTTTGGGAATTCACGCCTCTCCACAGCCTAAAAAGTCCGATGAGAACAGCAAGATCTGCCCGTGAAATAATGTCAACGTAACAACTTAGAAAATCTCCGTCAATATCTAATTGTCTCCGATAGTAATAATCGTGAAAATCAGGAAACTCAGCAAGGAAACATCCCAGCCGGCTGGTAAGCATTCATAATGGAAATATTCTCACTGAAAGCAGCCTCCAAAGAGAACAAAATTCTACATCTACATTCAAAAGCCTAGGTAAAAACATTTGCTTATTTCGTTTATATTGTAATAGCCATTGCATTGCATTAATTCGTAAGAATCTTTCAAGAGTCTAATTATATGAACTCTATATCATACATAAATGAACTATTGATGTGTGTGATTAAATTTCAAATGCTATGTAGTCCTTTATTATCATTATTATGTGTGTGCATGAGTTAATATGTGCGTGATCCTTATATCAATACTATTAGTCAAAGTAGATAAATTCCCAGTGTTCTGTTATGAAAATATTCAAGAATATTTAAACTATTTAGAATGTTAATTTAAAATATGCGTGTGTTTTATTAGAAGTATAAAATGTTTAAATTTAGTAAATAAATGTTAGTTAATAAATTATCTTTCAAATTAAACTTTATTTGTCGGTCAATTCTTTTTATCAATTCCCTTTTATCAAGTCTTTTAACCACTAATTAAGTATAATCTATTAGTGATTACAAACAACTGAGCTAGTCATGGATTTAGGCATTGAGTTAGTGGCCACTGTTCAAAGTGCGTTGTCTATTCTTTTAGTATTCTTTTAGAATAAGCAGCTGGCACCTGTGTTTATACACAAACAAAAAAAAGTGCTTTGAACTTGGTGTTGAACTCAACAGCCAAGAAGAAGTTATGTCCTGGAAATGTAATGCTAGTTATATACTTTATAGCTATCGTTTGGGCATACATATTCTTCGAGTATGTTCTTCTCTGCCTAAGAGGCTGGTGTTTCGAATGCACATATTCGAACATGGTTCAAATGGCTATACCCAACTGTGGGGCTGAACCTAAGAAACAATAGTAACGAAATACTTTGTTTCTTGTTTGAAAATTTTGTTTTATACAAAAGTTAAATTACGTATGTAAAAGTGTTTTAATTTAAAAAAAAAAGAATTGCCTGAAAACTTTTTTTTTCGAAATGAAAAGAGATTTTGACATGTATGCTATCAAATCAGAGACAGTTGATATTTGGGCGGAGTTAAAGCATTAGATTGGGTAGAGAAAAGGACTAAAAGGGTGGAGTTAGCGTGAGTTTCTGTCTTAGTAAGAAAAAATAAATAAATAAGTCATATTTAAATTTAGTTTAACATAAGCGCTAGTACTTTGAAATTGAAAATTTTGAAAATGGATCCGAAAGAAAACCCAATATATTTTAAAAATCCCCAGTTAGTAGAAAAGGAGAAAGAAGAAGTATCTGAGATGTGAATGATGATGAAAATGATGATGAATATGATGGGAAGAAATGTGTCAAGAAATTAAACAAAGCCAACAAGAGCTCAAAGAAGAACTCAAAGCAGAATTGAAGGCAGAAATTAGTCAGGTTAAAACAGAAATTAAAGAACTCAGAGCAGAAGTAAGAGAAATAAGATGTGAGATAATGGTAAAGGTAGAGAAGAACCAAGAAGTTATAGAGTTAGATTTAATTAAAGAAAGTCAGGAAGTTGAGGTCACGAAAGAGGTAGAAATTGAATTAGAATCAGATAGCATTGTGATAAATAAAGTAGACACAAATGTAGATCAAGAAATAGAAGAAAAACATAAGTTCAAGGTAGTACATAGTGTAGAAAAGTTTTTACAAAAATTTAAAAAGGTTAAAGTAAACATTCGCATTCGCTGTAGACATAGATTTAAAACAAAGAGGAAGCGTAGGAAAAAATATTCACAATTAGGAAAAATACGGAGATCTGTAAAGCTTAAAAGTTTTAAAATTTACAAGGCAGAAAATAGAACGGAAAGAGGAAGAGATAAAATAGATTTTAATCAAGAAATAGAAGTGAGAATATGGAGTATGATTTATATTATAAAATTAGTAGAAAGAAAGGAGGAACCGCCTGATATAGTTTAAAAGTTAGTAATCAGGCGGAATAGTAAAGGAAATAAACAAAAAAGATGGGAAATGGACTATGAGTCTAATATAATTATTTTGATGTAGGTGAAAAGCCTGAATTAGTATTTTGCTATTTAAAATGATGGATTGTTTTGTCAAATAATAATAACGGACGCTTCGCAAAATAAAATATTTTTTTCCTCCACGCACATATTAATTAAGGAAATGCTCGTAAATAAACAGTTCAAATAAATAAAAAATCAATAAAATCAAGTTAAATAAATGGGTCAAATTAATGATATAAAGTAAAGTTGTAGATTTAAATAAATGAAATGATAACGGAATTTCTAGAATAAAATTAAGTTAGTCAAATAGATATTTGTATAATGATGAATTGTAATAAAGTAAAACAGTTTTTTTTCTCTCTGAGTACACGTACGTTAATATATAAGGTAAACAAATGTTTAAAAAATAATATTGTAATATAAATAATATTCATAAGAGTTTAGAATAGTATTCTAAGATTAAATAAAATAAAAGTTTTTTTATTAGAATATATGCATGTAAATAAAGAAGTTAAAGTAATTGTTTAAAAATAATAGTGTAATTAAATAAAGATATGGATAATGTTCGTATGGGTTTAAAATAAGTATCGTAAAACTAATATTATAAAATGTTCGTACTGGTTTAAAGATAATATTATAAGATTAGTGTAAATAAATATTTTAAATAATGTTGGTAAGGGATATAAGTAATGTTTGTAATGAATTTAAAAATAATATAAATGAAAGTCAATCAAAGTTGTATTAAGAGTGTAAGAGTTCGAAATTAAGGGATGAGGGTAGTATTGAAATAAGTTAGATAAGGATAAAATTTAAAGCTCTCGACTGGATAAATTCTAGTACCCGCAACGGATTGGCCGGAATCATTCCTCTTTTAAAAAGTGCACTGGCAACAACCAGAGTAAGTCATAAGTCACTTTTCAAGGGAGAATTCCCATATCTCATACCTCGTTTTCCAAAGTGTAAGTCAGAAATGGACAGTTGAAAATTCCTGCCATTGCAGCTGCTGAGTCAAAGTGCGATCAAGAGAATCGGCAATCGTTTTCCAGGGCGTAAGTTGGAAATGGACAGTTGAAATTCCTGCCATTTGCAGCCACCTTTTCTTAGTCAAAGTCCGATCAAGAGAAACGGCAGCCAAAGCTTTGTTTATAAAAGATCCCTGTGCCACAAATTTAGTTTGTCCTCATGGTCATTATCCAGGACGAACATTGTAAGCAATGTTACCAGCATAGAAGGAAGAAAAGCGTAATTGGAGATTGCCCTTAGCATGGAAAAGGAAAAGATACCAAAAGCAAACTTAGAAAAAATAATAAATTAAGATTTAATGTTGTCAGAGATAAAATGGTCATAAATGACACATTTTACTCTCAAAAGGAAGGGCGGTGTAATGTACCTATATTGATATAGGCACATATAATTTTATCTAAAATTATATTATTAAAATAATCGTTCATAAAAGAAAAACAAAATTAAACGGTGAAGAGTTTATTGCAGTTTGTTTTAGAAAAAGATAAGAATCAAATAGTTTTGTAGCGTTAGTTTTGAAATAAAAAAGCTACAATTAATTAATCAGAAGGGGAGAGGGGTGTTTCGTTAGAGAAATTAAACTAAGGGTTATAAAAGGAAGTAAAGAGTTTTTATTAGTATTCGTAAAAATATAATTTAAAAAGTTAAAACATACAAATCTCTTTTCATTCAAGTTTAATTAAAGAAAAAATAATGTTAAAACTAAATAGTAAATTGTATTAAAAATATATGTGCGTATATATGTGCGATTTGTAAATAAATAAAATGTATGCGAAATAAAAGAAGATTATCATTAAAAACACGGCAATGGCTATTAATAAAATAAAACAACACGTTTTATTGCATGGCTATTACTAATTAAGCAATCTTCCAAAACACGTTTATCAAATGATTATCACTGGAATTTGACAACAGATCTTTGCTGGAGATATTAGAAAGACAACAAGGTGCAGGTATAAATAGACCTTTTTTTATCGGACAGTGATCAGTTCACAAAAGTAATTGAGTAGTGCAGTTCAGAAATTAATTGAGTCAGTTAACAAACAAAATGCAGTGTTGAGAAGATTTTGGGAATTCACGCCTCTCCACAGCCTAAAAAGTCCGATGAGAACAGCAAGATCTGCCCGTGAAATAATGTCAATGTAACAACTTAGAAAATCTCCATCAATATCTAATTGTCACCGATAGAAATAATCGTGAAAATCAGGAAACTCAGCAAGGAAACATCCCAGCCGGCTGGTAAGCATTCATAATGGAAATATTCTCACCGTAAGCAGCCTCCAAAGAGAACAAAATTCTATGTCTACATTCAAAAGCCTAGGTAAAAACATTTGCTTATTTCATTTATACTGTAATAGCCATTGCATTGCATTAATTCATATGAATCTTTCAAGAGTCTAATTATATGAACTCTATATCATACATAAATGAACTATTAATGTGTGTGATTAAATTTCAAATGCTACGTAGTCCTTTATTATCATTATTATGTGTGTGCATGAGTTAATATGTGCGTGATCATTATATCAATACTATTAGTCAAAGTAGATAAATTCCCAGTGTTCTGTTATGAAAATATTCAAGAATATTTAAACTATTTAGAATGTTAATTTAAAATATGCGTGTGTTTTATTAGAAGTATAAAATGTTTAAATTTAGTAAATAAATGTTAGTTAATAAATTATCTTTCAAATTAAACTTTATTTGTCGGTGAATTCTTTTTATCAATTCCCTTTTATCAAGTCTTTTAACCACTAATTAAGTATAATCTATTAGTGATTACAAACACTGAGCTAGTCATGAATTTAGGCATTGAGTTAGTGGCCACTGTTCAAAGTGCGTTGTCTATTCTTTTAGTATTCTTTTAGAATAAGCAGCTGGCGCCCGTGTTTATACACAAACAAAAAAAAGTGCTTTGAACTTGGTGTTGAACTCAACAGCCGAGAAGCTATGTCCTGGAAATGTAACGCTAGTTATATACTTTATAGCTATCATTTGGGCATACATATTCTCCGAGTATGTTCTTCTCTGCCTAAGAGGCCGGTGTTTCGAATATATATATATGTATATTGCGACACTGGAGAAATAAGGAAATAAGAAGGTTGTACCTGGGATGATGGCCACCAGTATATGATCATCAACAGCTCAAAGTTGGTTCACCATATATAACATTACAGGGATTTGGGTTGTAACTGAGGTGATGACTACAGTATGTGATCATCAATGTCCCTCAGTTGGGCAGCCATTTTTAACTCTATGAAAAATTGGGGTGTAAACCATCAGGGATCTGAGGAATTGTTTGTTTATCCTCAAGTAAAAAAATATATAAAATTTAATATCAAAGGGATGAGCATGATAGATCACTCTGAGATTAGCCCAGTTAACACTAGAATAATTATAAGTATAATTAAATCAGAATTCACCAACATTATAAATAAGTATAAGCAATAGTCATTCATCATCATGAATGATTAACAATAAAAATAAATCAACAGTCAATCTGGTACTGGATTTATAAAGGGTCAACTATAGACCATGCTAATTATTTAACCCATGCCAGCTTAGAGCAGATCATTGAAACCATTAGTTGGGGTACACAACCTTAACTGCTAATCCATAAGAATACAACCAACAAAAATAATGTTGGGATACTAAAACATGCTGATCAGCATCAATACTCTGGCCACTGAGTACCTTTGATGTACTGGCCATTATAAACTTAATGTCTAATAGAGATTAAACTAAAATAAAAATGTAGTGCATGGACTTTAAAGAATGTATTCTTTGAACAAATTCAGGATGATAATCATCATCATTATCAATAACTGGGTTCTTATACACTAAACATATATATTATTACAGGGATGAGTTCAAACCTTGTTTTAAGTCAGAGGGTAATACTACCGAGCATACATATCTAATTAAATCAAGTGTACTATTAAGTAAATTGTTATTTTTCTTTTTCATTGTGATCTTGTATGCGAGTGCATATATATATATATATATATATATATTTAAGTAAGTAAATAAAAAACAGATTGAAATATAAGAGGGATGGGGGATTATATGGTTTGTGCTCTGACATTTATTTATACGCATGTTTATATTGCTGCATGAGTGAGTAAATGTAATAATTTCATAAAAAGGAGTAAAGTTATTTTAATTTAAAAAGAAATATTCCAAGATGGTCGACTAAAGGAAGAATGTTACAAATTATAAAAAAAATGAATTAATTGCAAAGAAAGGACCCGAAAAGTTGCAGATCGCTATCTTGAGACAAAGACATTTTAATTAATAAAATAAAATGTTAAAAATAAGAGACAATGAACGGTCGAGTGTAGATCACAAGGTAAATTGGAAATTCCTAAGCATAGATAAAAGAAACAAAGAAAAGAAAAGTTATTGAAAAGATTTTCATTTCACAAACCACGTGGTTTAATGAAAGAAGAAAGAACAATAGTATAATTAATTAGAGTCGAGAAAGCTGAACTTAGTGGACTTCTAGAGCTGTGACTGCCACGAGCAGGATTGTAGGAAAAATTAGCAAAAAGAAAAAAGTTTATAATCAAAAAATCATGAACAGGCTGGGGTAGAAGAACAGAACAGGCCAGGCTATGCCATCCATCCTGCGGAGATACTACCATCACTGTCAATGTAGGAGCGAAGCCCTTCCTGAAGCTATGAAAAGAACAGCATTCACCGGATGCCATTGATTGCCTTATGGAATCTTACCAAAGAAAGAAATCCTTTAATCATACAGCACAGCATGAAGCCAGTAGAAAATTGCTAATAATCTACACCCGGGTGAGATAAACGAGGTAAACCAAACATTTTCATAAATGACAGTAACTATTTTGAATGAAAGCACATCCTATTAAATAATGTGTAAAAGGGTTAAAGTAAATGAAGAGAAAGTTGAAATAATACCTTGTATAAAAATATGCCTTAATAGACAATGGCTGATTGAAATTGTTTTCAAACTATGATCTGTATTTTTGTGTATTGCATTTATGAACTTATGCGAGTGTATTTTACATGTGGGTTATTTAATTATTCAGGCACAAACCAATATCCAATTACGGGGTTCTATGGGGTTTTTATTATTTGTTTTGTATTAATAAATATTAAGTAGTGTTATAAATTTAATTGTGTGTGTCAGTGTTAATTTCTTAGAATAGTATTAGAAGCAAAAAGTAGGAAAGCAAATGAATCGTTCATGTGCTACATGCGCATTTTTATATGTTCCCTCCACCTCTTTTCCACAGTCACTGGCTACTACCCCTGAGTGAGATAGCCAGAGGTACAAGCTCTAATCACCAGAAATAGATACTCATCCTCTCCCAGCATAATTCTTATTTATTCATAGGTAAGATTGGCACTTGAGGTCATCATTGATGCTCATAAATATGCTGGGTGAGTAATTAGAGTACATTGCAAAACCAACTACATATATTTGTGTTCATATTATAATTTTTGTTAAATAAAAGCAAAAACTTAGGTTTGAAATACGTAATAAACGTATACCATATATATACATGTTTACGCTGGAATAAACCATTACAATATATATACCCTTTATTTTATGTAGCTGTTATGTATGAATCTAGCTCAGAAAACAAGAACTCTATAATTTATTACTATGAGAAAGAGGGAAATAAATAAATAGATGAATTTATTATAAATAACCTTAAGAAAATCATGGGCTTTCCCTACTTATAAATAACTAGTTTTATTAGAATCATAAAAAAACTAAATTCTAGAATATAAGCTGTCATGATATAAGGTTACATATAGAATAAAGAAATTAAGACTAAAAAATTTTTTTTTAAATATTTACTTAATGCTTATCAAAAACCAAAAAAAAAAAAAAATGGCATGATAGTATGACATTTCCAACACCCATTTCATCAAAAAAAAAATTCATTTTCATAAAAATTATATTAACCAACCAATTAATTTTTATTCGTGAATTAACTTTATATTCATTAGGTTTCTTCTTTAAAAATAAGTAAGAGTTTGTTAAACATTGCCTAGAGGGCACATTGAGAGAAAAACAACAACTTAGATTCACAGCAGATTACATATATATATAAAGATATTTGTAAGAGAAAATTGACAAGGTTTTACAAAAAAAGGATGTTTCACAATTTGAAACATCTTAACTTAATGGAATTATTTAACATTGTCAATTCACACACACAAAAAAGCTTATTACATTCATGAAATAAAAAACAAATGTTCTATTAATAAAAAATATAGTATGCTCATGCCAAAAATACTAATACTTCTAACATGGCTTTAGTGGTTATGGAGTCATTTGCAGTTGCCATTTCCAGTTTTCTTTTCAATTGAACTTCTTCTTGAAGGCTTTTTAGACATGAGTATGGTTAAGATATCCTTTTTCTAGTCTGTAGAAATTCCAGATAAACAAAAAATAGCAAATTTTGACCATTGTGGTTTCTTGATTTTCCTGCTGAGTTTCACATAGACAGAAACTTCTGCTCTTTGTTAAAGGTTAGGTTGCAGCCTACTTTAGGGAAAGATAACCTCTATTTTTTTATTTCAGTAAATGTGGGTTACATGGAGGAAGGTGATTCTCAGCTTTTAGCTAAATTTAGCACATGGTTTTTATTGTACAAACCATTTTTAATGTAAAGCTCATAGTATGCTAAATTTAATAAAAAAACTTCTGCTACTTTATTCAATAGCTTGGTAACGATTCCTGCTGTATAACCATTTAGTAAAAACTTCTGCTTCTTTCTTCTTTAGCAGCTGGATTAAAACTTCACTGCTTTCTCTTTAACAGCTAAATTAAAAATTATTTCTTTTCCTACTGGCTTTTTCAAGCAGCAGTGGTAAGACTTGACTGCTTTCTCTTCAACAGTTAAATTAGGAATACTATCTCCAGGCACTTGGGTGTTATCATTTATTCACACCCCCACATATATATTTTTTCTAGAACAATCTTGCTCACAAAGCCAATTACTATTTGTTTCTTACATGACAAGTCAAAAACGTAAATTCACATCATAAAATTCTTGTCAGTCTGTTATAATTAAAAAACAAATTTTCTTGCAAAAAACAACAAGATAATCAGTTAATTGCACTGATTTGATTTTCCTTTTTTATTAAAGAGAGGTAAAAAAAAACCAACTCTGGTTAATTAAAAATAAAATCTTCAAAGTATTAAAATCTTATTTTGTTCTTCTCTCACTTTTCTTTTTTTAAAAAGAATACTCTTAAATATATTTAATATTTAAAAATTCTCATACTATCATAGTGGGACTTAAAACAGTTAAATAAAGACCCATTAAAATATGTATAGAAAAATTAAATATTATTTTTCCCATTAATTAATTAATTTTTTTTATACTCAAACCTGAGAAACATGTTGCCAACTATCTAATTTTTTTTTCGTGTAGCTATGTAGTCAACTGCTTACACTATGTAAAACAGAAATTCATATAACATTACAATACTAGCCAAAAAAAAAAACCAAAATCTTATTAAAATTCATCCACAAGCATGGTTTCATCTATTAACAAACTGTTTCAAATGAAATTTAATTAAACTTATATATATATATTGTAATGGGATGGGGTATCGGGGTATCAAATAAAAGAATGAAGTGAACCTCAGGTGATGGAAAAACAATCATCATCAACCCCAAGTCAATACAATATAAATTACAAATTTGCAAAGTATAAATAAGTATAATACATAATTATAAGAGCATGAGATTAAAGAATCTCCAAAAGCATTGAAAGATCAGCCAGCTACTCTGAAGAGCAACTATAATAATTAATCATCAACCAGCATTATAAAGTAAAAATATGTACAAGTAAATACTTGAGAGAAATAACCATCCATCATCATCATTGATGGGAATAAACAAATCAGCACAATAAATCAGAATAAAATCAACATACCATCTTGTGGCTGGATTTGAACAATAAACAATATAAATGAACAGTCAACCTTGTGATTGGATTGGAAAATGGGTCTTCTGTAGACCAGGCTAACTATTGAGCCTTTGCCAGCTTGAGCAATTATTTAAACATAACTTGGATGCACCAGCTTAGTGCCCATCCATTAAAATATGCAATAATCATAAATTGAAACAATAATGCTGGGACATTTAAACATGCTAATCATCATCAATGCTCAGGCCACTTGTACTGGCGAACTATAAACTTAAATTTTTAAAAAGACTAAAGTAAAATAAAAAAAATAATAGTGCATGGGCTTTAAAGAGTATTCTCTTCTGCGCCAACCAGGATGATGATTGATCATCTCTGGATGCCCCAAAGCACTAAATATACATCCCCATTTATCCGTGTCCGAAATCTAGCTCAGAGAACATGGGCTCTATTACTGTATGTGAACAAGAGATGATGGAATACAATTTTAACAATTAAATACAAGTTTATTAATAACAAAAAAAATATAAATAAATGATATTTAAGGTCTTATAGGATAAGGCTCTGATTTTGAAAAGTATACAAAATTATATGGACAGCTAAAGTTATTACATGGTTTTACAATATTTCTCAATTAGATTATATAAACGCATATATATATCCATACACAGATGGGCGTTTTATAATATACAGGGAATACATTTCAATTAAACATAAAATAATTATAAAAAAATGATTAAAATTTACATATGTGTTACAATTGACAAGCATTGGTATCTGCAATACAATTGACAGATATACGCATACATACATGCGTGTGATTTCTGAACATATTTAATTTTTACATAAAAATAATACATGATTAAGCTTTTAAATTATGTTTTAAGTAATACAAATACTTATGCTAGGTTTACTACAACACATATATAGAATTGCACAGTTTATTAACAAATTTAATTTTGTCACACAATAAATAACAACACTTTTATAATTAATAATTTCATAAAATTTACATACTTGTTATGACAATAAAAGTTATTTTCACAATTACTCATTGAAAATGTCTAAATTGCTTTTCTTATTTTCTTTCTTTTAATACATAAAGTTATTTGCTTGTTTGCTTTACTTTAAAAATGTCTCTTTTTCTCTTTTTAATAAATGAAAGATAATATCGTTTTATAGAATCCAAAAAAATATGTAAATTTTAAAATGCCTTTTTGCTTGATTAGTTAATGCTGATTAAGTAGGCAAGGTGAGATAGTAAAAATGAATACGCAAACTGCAGCTCTCCATGCCATGGTAAGTAGATAGCCAAGCATGGACTATCAAACACACAATGCTCCATGATGTCTCGAGAAAATACCTCATTTTTAAGCACTGCCCCTTCTAAGTACCCAGACAGATCATCCTCAAAGAGTAGTATTCAGAAAAAAAAATTAAAAGGCATTGAGCCAACCCTGCTCATCTCTGTGAGACTTAGGGGTATAAATGAGGTCTATTCATGAACCCAGGCCTATTCATGAGGCATATATATATTGAACCGTGTTCGAATATGTGGATTCGAATCACCGGCCTCTTAGGCAGAGAAGAACATAGTCGGAGAGTATGTATGCCCAAACGATAGCTATAAAGTATATAACTAATGTTACATTTCCAGGACATAACTTCTTCTCGACTGTTGAGTTCAACACCAAGTTCAAAGCACTTTTTTTGTTTGTGTATAAACACGGGCGCCAGCTGCTTATTCTAAAAGAATAGACAACGCACTTTGAATAGTGGCAACTAACCCAACGCCTAAATCCATGACTAGCTCAGCTGTTTGTAATCACTAATAGATTATACTTAATTAGTGATTAAAAGAATTAATAAAAGAATTTGTTAAAAAGAATTGATAAAAAGAATTGACCGACAAATATAGTTTAATTTTAAAGATAATTTATTAACTAACATTTATTTACTAAATTTAAACATTTTATAATTCTAATAAAACACACGCATATTTTAAATTAACATTTCTAAATAGTTTAAACATTCCTATAGATTTAATAACAAAACATTCTAATTTAACTAATAAATATTGATATAATGACCACGCACATATTATCTCATGCACACACATAATAATGATAATAAAGGACTACATAGCATTTGAAATTTAATCACACACATCAATAGTTCATTTATGTATGATATCGAGTTCATATAATTAGACTCTTGGAGGATTCACACGAATTAATGAAATGCAATGGCTATTACAGAATAAACGAAAATAAGCAAATGTTTTACCTAGGATTTTGAACCTAGATTTAACACTTTGTTTTTTTCCAGTGTGAATGGTTCCAGTATGAATGCTTCCAGCCGGCTGGGACGTTTCCTTGCTGAGTTTCCTGATTTTCACGATGATTACTATCGGAGACAAATAGATACTGACGGAGATTTTCTAAGATGTTAAGCTGACATTATTTCACGGGCAGATCTGCTGTTTTCATCGGACATCTGGGCTGGAGATAAACATGCGTTCCCAAGATCTTCTCAACACTGCATTTTGTTTGTTAACTGCACAATTAATTTCTGAACTGCACACTCTCAATAACTTTGTGAACTGACTCACTGTCCGATAAAAAAAGTCTATTTATACCTGCGCCTTGTTGTCTTTCTAATATCTCCGGCAAAGATCTGTTATCAAATTCCAATGATAATCATTTGATAAACGTGTTTTGGAAGATTGCTTAATTAGTAATAGCCATGCAAAAACATATTGTTTTATATTAATTAATATCTAATAGCCATTGCCATGTTTTTTTAATGATAATCTTCTTTAACTTTCACATACATTTTATATATTTACAAATGTACATATATACGCACATATATTTTTAATACAATTTACTATTTAGTTTTAACATTATTTTTTCTTTATTTAAAATTGAATGAAAAGAGATTTGCATGTCTTAACTTTCTCAAATTATATTTTTACGAATACTAACAAAAACTTTTTACTTCCTTTTACAACCCTTAGTTATCATCTCTCAAACCAAGACTCCCCCTCCCCCCTTTTGACCAATTAATTGTAGCTTTTTTATTTCAAAAACTAACGCTAGAAAACTATTTAATTCTTATCCTTTTCGAAAACAAGCTGCAATAAATTCTTCAACATTTAATTTTATGTTTTTCTTTTATGAAAGATTACTTTAATAATAATTTTAGATAAAAATTATATGTGCCTATATCAATATAGGTACATTACACCGCCCTTCCTTTTGAGAGTAAAATGCGTCATTTTTGACCATTTTATCTCTGACAACATTAAATCTTAATTTATTATTCTTTCTAAGTTTGCTTTTTGGTATCTTTTCCTTTCCATACTAAGGGCAATCTCCAATTATGCTTTTCTTCTTTCTATGCTGTTAACATTGCTTACAATGTTCGTCCTGGATAATGACCACGAGGACAAACTAAATTTGTGGCACAGGGATCTTTTGTAAACGAAGCTTCGGCTGCCGATTCTCTTGATTGGACTTTGACTAAGAAAAGGTGGCTGCAAATGGCAAGAATTTCAACTGTCCATTTTTGGCTTACGCCCTGGAAAACGATTGCCGATTCTCTTGATCGGACTTTGACTAAGCAGCTACAATGGCAGGAATTTTCAACTGTCCATTTCCGACTTACGCTTTGGAAAATGAGGTACGAGATATGGGGATTCTCCCCCGAAAAGTGACTCACGACTTACTCTGGTTGTTGCCAGTGCGTTTTTTTTAAAAGAGGAATGATCCCGACCAATCCGTTACGGGTACTAGAATTTATCCAGTCGAGAGCTTTAAACTTAATCCTTATCTAACTTATTTCAATACTACCCTCATCCCTTTAGATTCGAACCCTTATACGCTCCTAATAACTTAGATTGACTTTATATTATTTATCACTAATCCTACAATATTATTTTAAATACACATGAACATTATCTTACATATTTATTTAACTTACAATACTATTCTAAACTATCACAGACATCAATTTACATATTTATTTATATTACGATATTACTTTAACCCATTACTTTAACTTATATATTATCGTGCGTATATTCAAAAACTATTTTATTTTACTACGAATATTTTATTTATTTTCTACAGATATATTATACTTATTTATTTAACTTGTTTTTATTTTATGTATTTCCGTTATTTTATTCATTTATTTAATTCTACAAACATTATTTCTAAATCCTTAATTTGACCCATTTATTTAACTTGATTTTATTGATTTTTATTTATTTGAACTGTTTATTTACGAACATTTCCTTAATTAATATGTGCGTGGAGAAAAAGAATCTTTTATTTTGCGAAGCCTCCATTATTATTATTTGACAAAACAATCCATCATTTTAAATAGCGAAATTCTAATTCAGGCTTTTCACCTACGTCAAAATAATTATATTAGACTCATAGTCCATTTCCGGTCCTTTTTGTTTATTTCCTTTACTATTCCGCCCGATTACTAACTCTTAAACTATGTCCGGCAGCTCCTTTTTTCTTTCAACTAATTTTATAATATGAATCATACTCCATATTCTCACTTCTATTTCTTGGTTAAAATCGATTTTATCTTTTTCTCTTTCCGTTCTATATTCTGCCTTGTAAATTAGAAAACTTTTAAGCTTCACAGACCTTCGTATTTTTCCTAACCGTGAATATTTTTTCTTACGCTTTCTCTTTGATTTAAATCTCCGTTTAAAACGAACACGAACTTTTACTTTAACCTTTTTAAATTTTTGTAAAAACTTTTCAACGCTATCTTCTATCTTGAACTTATGTCTCTCTTCTATTTCTTGATCTATGTTTTCCTCTGTCTTAGCACTATCCTGTTCTGCTTTAATTTCTATTTCGGTCTTCTCTGTTTCAACTCTATCTAGTTCTAATTCAATTTTTACGTCTTTTATCACCTCAACTTCCTGACTTTCTTTAATTAAATCTGACTCTATAACTTCTTGGTTCTTCTCTACCTTTACCGTTATCTCACATCTTATTTCTCTTACTTCTGCTCTGAGTTCTTTAATTTCTGTTTTAACCTGACTAATTTCTTCCTTCAATTCTGCTTTGAGTTCTAACTGACTTTGTTTAATTTCTTGACGCATTTCTTTTATCAATTCTGCTTTGAACTCTTGCATCATATTCATCATCATTGTCATCATCATTCACATCTCAGATACTTCTTCTTTCTCCTTTTCTACTAACTGGGGATTTTTAAAATATATTGGGCTTTCTTTCGGATCCATTTTCAAAAATTTCAATTTCAAAGTACTAGCGCTTATGTTAAACTGAATTTAATATACGACTTATTTATTTATTTTTCTTACTAATACGGAAACTCACGTTAACTCCAGCCTATTATCCTTTTCACTACCCACTCTTAATGCTTTAACTCCACCCATAACACCCCATTGACTCTGATTTGATAGCATAAATGTCAAAATCTCAATTCATTTCGGAAAAAAAAAAGTTTTCGGTCAATTCTTTTTTAAAATTAAAACACTTTTACATACATAATTTAACTTTTGTATAAAACAAAATTTTCAAACAAGAAACAAAGTATTTCGTTACTATTGTTTCTTAGGTTCATCCCCAAGTTGGGTCTAGCCATTGAACCGTGTTCGAATATGTGGATTCGAATCACCGGCCTCTTAGGCAGAGAAGAACATACTCGGAGAGTATGTATGCCCAAACGATAGCTATAAAGTATATAACTAACATTACATTTCCAGGACATAACTTCTTCGCGACTGTTGAGTTCAACACCAAGTTCAAAGCACTTTTTTTGTTTGTATATAAACACGGGCGCCAGCTGCTTATTCTAAAAGAATAGACAACGCACTTTGAATAGTGGCAACTAACCCAACGCCTAAATCCACGACTAGCTCAGCTGTTTGTAATCACTAATAGATTATACTTAATTAGTGATTAAAAGAATTAATAAAAGAATTTGTTAAAAAGAATTGATAAAAAGAATTGACCGACAAATATAGTTTAATTTTAAAGATAATTTATTAACTAACATTTATTTACTAAATTTAAACATTTTATAATTCTAATAAAACACACGCATATTTTAAATTAACATTTCTAAATAGTTTAAACATTCCTATAGATTTAATAACAAAACATTCTAATTTAACTAATAAATATTGATATAATGACCACGCACATATTATCTCATGCACACACATAATAATGATAATAAAGGACTACATAGCATTTGAAATTTAATCACACACATCAATAGTTCATTTATGTATGATATCGAGTTCATATAATTAGACTCTTGGAGGATTCGCACAAATTAATGAAATGCAATGGCTATTACAGAATAAACGAAAATAAGCAAATGTTTTACCTAGGATTTTGAATGTAGATTTAACACTTTGTTTTCTTCCAGTATGAATGGTTCCAGTATGAATGCTTCCAGCCGGCTGGGACGTTTCCTTGCTGAGTTTCCTGATTTTCATGATGATTACTATCGGAGACAAATAGATACTGACGGAGATTTTCTAAGATGTTAAGCTGACATTATTTCACGGGCAGATCTGCTGTTTTCATCGAACATCTGGGCTGGAGATAAACGTGCATTCCCAAGATCTTCTCAACACTGCATTTTGTTTGTTAACTGCACAATTAATTTCTGAACTGCACACTCTCAATAACTTTGTGAACTGACTCACTGTCCGATAAAAAAGTCTATTTATACCTGCGCCTTGTTGTCTTTCTAATATCTCCGGCAAAGATCTGTTATCAAATTCCAATGATAATCATTTGATAAACGTGTTTTGGAAGATTGCTTAATTAGTAATAGCCATGCAAAAACGTATTGTTTTATATTAATTAATATCTAATAGCCATTGCCATGTTTTTTTAATGATAATCTTCTTTAACTTTCACATACATTTTATATATTTACAAATGTACATATATACGCACATATATTTTTAATACAATTTACTATTTAGTTTTAACATTATTTTTTCTTTATTTAAAATTGAATGAAAAGAGATTTGCATGTCTTAACTTTCTCAAATTATATTTTTACGAATACTAACAAAAACTCTTTACTTCCTTTTACAACCCTTAGTTTCATCTCTCAAACCAAGACTCCCCCTCCCCCCTTTTGACCAATTAATTGTAGCTTTTTTATTTCAAAAACTAATGCTAGAAAACTATTTAATTCTTATCCTTTTCGAAAACAAGCTGCAATAAATTCTTCAACATTTAATTTTATGTTTTTCTTTTATGAAAGATTACTTTAATAATAATTTTAGATAAAAATTATATGTGCCTATATCAATATAGGTACAATATATATATATATATATATATATATATATATATATATATATATATATATATATACCACTGGACTACTCTGGGACTTCACACCTAGGTCTAGACAGTGCCGAGCCTATACTTCAGAGCATCATGAACACACCACATCCAGATAGCCCTGTTCAACTATACACCCACCATAAACATAAAAAACACAAATTCATGCATCACTTTCAAAATGTAATTTTACTAAAGAAATTATTTAAAAGTTTGTTATCATATATAACTTTACTCACCACAGCTGTATATATTTTATCTGTTCTTCTCTGCCTTTAGATACATCAGCATATTTATAATTATTCATTTAGCAAGCTGGTTCTTTTGGTCCATTAGAAAAATATAATCCATGTTTGTAGTCACCATCAGGTAAGAGTATGCAATCCATATAAAATCTTGATTTGTAGTTGGTCTCTGCTTTATCTAGGATTATTCCAGGCAATCAGCTGTCTTGGTTTGATAGATTTTAGGCTATGAATTTCAGCATAATAAGTGGGTCATTTTCTCCATGTGAATTCAAACTCCTGCTAAAGAAAACAGTCTACTATCTTGCCTTCAGCTACATCAGTTTATGGTAACTGACTGCCAACTCTCTGCTATAGCCAACAACATACTGCTCTCTTCAAAATCATTATCCAAACTTTGCAGTTGGCCTAGTTGGTCACTGCTTAAAATATTAAAAACTGACCAACTCTTACAAAACTGCAAGCAGAACTGTTCTTTTCAAAATCACTATCCAGACTTTGCAATTGGCCTAGTTGGTCACTGCTTAAAATATTAAAAACTCTTCTGATCAACTCTTACAAAACTGCAAGCAGAACTGTTTTTTTCAAAATCACTATCCAGACTGGCTGATATTTTTTATCAGCTCTTTTTATAAAATCATCTAAGGTGATAACATCTTGATTAAAAACAGAGTTTTTATTTTTAGCTCTCTAATCCCTTTGAAAACATATATGTTTTAATTAATTAAAAAAATTTCAAAAACAAGTATTGTGTTTTTACATTTCATAATCAGAATAATAATAATAACAATACAATATTTATATTTATTAAGACTGTTTTTAAAATATTAATTTCACAATGAAATTTTATTTTAAACCCAGAGTTATTTAACCCTTTACTTGTTATTATTTTATTTTAGAAAATATAGAAAAATATCTACAAAAATTTATTCTATGTTTATTTCTACTTTTCCTTTATTTTACATATATATATATTCACATACACTATATTAGTGTGTGTGATGTAACCTAACTGGTTACAATATATATATATGTCATATTATTATTACTATTTGCGGGATATTCCATGTAGTGAAAAAGCTAAATGCTGACGTTTCAGTACAATATCAAGTACCTTCCTCAGAGCGTCCTCTTTCCCAAATCATAAGAATGATTTGAGAAAGAGGATGCTCGGAGGAAGGTACTTGATATTGTACTGAAACGTCAGCATTTAGCTTTTTCTCTACATGGAATATCCCGCAAATAGTAATAATAATATGACACACACACACATATATATATATATTCTAACCATGCCTTTGTGCATCTTCACTTCAGAATAGTATATGATATAAATAAAACAGGTTCTAGCTCAGTTAATAATTAATAAATAAAATATTCAGCATTAAAATTAAATATTTCACTAGTTCAAACTTAAAATACGAATAAGGTTCAGTTTATAAAAATAAATTAAATAAATATTTAATATTTTCATGAGACTTGAAGTGAAAATACAGGTGACAAGATAGATTACATTGAGCCAATATCCTACAGGATACTATCTCAATGGCATAAGAACACTATCCCTCCTTATTACTATTTCAAATAACAAACTCATAGTATTCTTACGACTTTAATAACTTCTACTCACTAAGATTAAGCTATAATTACATCTTAATCTTCTATTTATAATAATTTAGCTTTATAAAATCTCAGGTTCATAAATTTATTTTAAGTTAATTTAAAATTACAGTAGTAAAATATGAGAAGGGAATTTTATGTCATAATCTACTACACTGAAACTAATAATAAATAATAATAATAATAATAATAATATTCTTAATTGTATAACTAATTCTGTATATCTTTTCTTTTCGTTATATTTTTATTACCATAATAATATAATCAAATAATATAATATAATCTTTTATCTTCATGTAATAAAATAACAACTACGTGGTAGCATTTGATAATCTGACAAACAAAATATGTGTGGCAACTGATAGCATATAATTCAATATACTATTGTGATAACTGATTTATGACCAATAAAACAATGTTAAAAGAATATCAATAAAATATTTAAATTCTTAAATAATTCTTTATTTATCTTTTTGTGCAAAATTATATATTTATTTCAATTATTATGAATATATCGTGATTTCATGCAGTGAAGTGGAGAAATAAACAATTCAGACACAAAAATTAAAAAAAACAAAAACAAATATTTAACACATTTTATTAATAACAAAATAAAATAAACAATTTATGTACACTATTTACAGTGGATATCCTTATTTTATACTTTACATTTTTATCTACTGGGTTATAAAAAAATAATTTATATTTAGTTATGTCTTTATTTAGACTTAAGACAAAATAAAAATATTACCATTTGGTTTCTCGTTATGGTTAACTTATTACAAATATATTTATTTATTTTATTAACAAAAATATTCCATCCTTAATATTATTAAACTATATTTTTTTTAAAACACATTCATAGGAAAAACAAAATTAACTTTATAATGAGTATGGATTTCTTAAAATATTAAAACAAATTTCATCTTGCAATGTCAAAGATGTTACATAAAATATTTGTCCAAAATTCATTATTAGATTTTAGTGGATATCATTTATCACACGATGTTTACTAATCATAACATATTGCTATTTAGCCTTACTTTAGTATGATATAAATGTAATCATCAATATATTCCTGTTATTCAATAAATAAAAAATATACTATGCCTATTCTTTACATCATTTATTTTATACTATTGTATTTTAAAAATATGCAATACTTATTTTTTTAAAAAAAAACCATAATAAGCATTCAAAAGTT
The DNA here is from genome assembly GCA_028023455.1 of Epiperipatus broadwayi. Lineage (NCBI taxonomy): Eukaryota > Metazoa > Onychophora > Udeonychophora > Euonychophora > Peripatidae > Epiperipatus > Epiperipatus broadwayi. The sequence continues at coordinate 1,006,703 of JAQFVV010006358.1, read as the reverse complement.
ATTAACATTTTAAAGAAAATATCTTTGTTTTAGATACTCCATTCTAAAAATTTATATTTCATTTCCGAAATAATTCAAAATATATTCTATGATTCTTTCCTTTCCTTTAGGATTCACTGGACCTTCGATTTCAAGTTATAAAATTCTATTCCTTCTAAGCAAATAAACCAATCTTATACAACATGATAGCATAACCTAAGCTCTAAATTATTTACCATTTCTTTTCAAAATATCTTACTAAACGATGCAGTTACATGAAATAAAGATAGTGAAATAGATGCATAGGATTTAAAGAAGAAAGCTAGAGTATCACTCATAACATATCTCAAAATCATGGCACAGTGCATTAACAAGAAATAGAGGTATGACCTTTACCTGTCTAATATCCTGTAGTACATGAACTATGTTAAAGCTATTCCTTCAGCTTTATTAGAACATCAAATATTTAAAAATATATAAACACTGTCCAAATACATGCATACCAGTCATAGGGCTTTGTTATCTATGCTGATATCTACACAAAGATTATAACTATTATTCACATTCCTTATCACATCCTATTTTTAAAACATCATCTTGATTTCCTGTCTACCCAAGTACTTCCAAGCCACTATCTCAACATTATTTCTCAAGATTTTCCACATCTTACATCGATAAATACTATCTGCATTTACAAAACAATAAATAAAATTCACTGATAATTTTAAAACAATCTAACAGTTCCATAAGAAAAGTCTGCTTCCTTCATTACTCTGTATGTTTAATCATATACAATCTAGTCAGATAATATTTGAATATCCAATAACATGAAAAGTTTTCAAAGAATCACACAAATATTTGTTACTATGTTGGATTATATCACTAATATAAAAATCATGGTATGCATATTTTCAAATCAATCCTATTTCATAATGTTTTTAAAATGTTGTATGAAAATGCGTTTACATTTATAATTAAAAACATTTATACTCCATTCTCACTATTCATAAATAATCTAAAAGAAAACAAAGAATATACATTATAAATTATTAATATTCATTATCATTACCAAATAACCTTTATCTAGTCATCATGTTCAGTAGGCTTCCTTCATCCACTGGATATAAAAACATTGCATACCTAAAGAAAATATACATCCATACACTTTATCTAAAAAATATTTTTATCTAAATTATTAGATTATTATATTATAAAATTATATGTTATTAACAAATTAATGTTTTGTTTTCCTAATCTTATAAAAATATAAAAAATTTACATTTAAGCTAAGTTAATAAAATAAAAAAAATAAAAAACTATAATTACGTATTCACTTGACAATAGTTCATGATAAGTTCAAAAAAAAATGTTTATTACTTTCTTTAAAGTTTTTTTTAAAAATGTTCTCCAATAATCATTAATCCATTTTAGTAAAGTTTATAGAAAATAATCCTGGGTCTTTACTATTCAGAATGATAATTATTAAACTGTAATATTAAAGAATTATTCCCACAAAGTTTATTCAATATTCTCTGCGGCGCATCTGATGCATCCTCCCTCTAATTTAACTTTAGTTATCCAATAAACCTTTAAGTACTATTTGTATTTTTATGGATCCATCTTTTTATTTAACTATATGTTCACTTTTTTTTATATAGGTTTCCATTCTTAATAAAATGCTATAAAACAAATACTTCTAAAGATGCATTTTTAATATTTCTGAGACTAGAAGTTTTATATATCACAACGCTTTTAATAAAATCTTCTCTGTAATTTCTTCCTTTAATTCTTTCAAGATATTAATTTTTTTTTTTTTTTAGAAAATGTTTCCTTCAAAAAGACTAAACATTTTATTTCTTTCATTATGATATTCTATAATAATTCATAAAATATAAGTATCTTATTCTTTTTTAAAAACTCCTGGATAAGCTTATAAATAATGCGTCTCAATTTTTTTTTTAGATGGCAAATAGCTTTCCATTGCATCTGTATAATATCCGTTCTGTGGTTTTTTATGTACTAAAACAGTTCTTAGGTGAAACATTAATAAAATAGCATCAATAAACATTCTATACATTTTTATATTATTATACTTTATATACATTTTATTTCGTAGTATATCCATTCTTCATTGCGAAATTTTAGGTTAAACTTAGAATAAAATAATCCTGGTAAGCAAACTGTTAAAACTTAGCAAATCATTTTCACAAAGTTTCTAAAATATATTATATTTTAAACTCTCTTGTGCAAAATACTTTTTTTAAAATATCAATTAGTTTTTGCAAATAAAACTATAAGAAAGTACTACAAATTGACTAAAATAAAAATTTAAAAATACTATTTCTTTGATAGCTATTAATATACCTTTCTCTGGTTTCAATCCATTATTAATCTCCCAGATAAATCAGTTACAACAATATTTATACCTTGCAAGAATACCTTATCCTATTGGTAAATTCTTACTTTTAGCTTGAGAACAAATTTACATATTTTGCAAACTTGCAGACTTAAATTTTTAAAATAAAAATTTATGACGTAATAAACCCAAAATATTATTTAAAATATTACTTTTAAATCAATTATTACTTTATAAAAATTATTTAAACATTTAAAATAACTTTTAAAATATATTTTAATATTTATCCCACTCTTAATATTCAATTTATCTAGTTTTATTTAAACAAAATATTTAATTTTTATATTATGGCTGTATTCGTCTTTATTACATCATTTAAGCATGTTATACGATAATTAACTTAATATTTAATATTTGCTTTATGCTAGGTGATAATTCCATCCAATTCTATAATACAATTTTTAAATACTTCAAACTTTGTTAATCTAAATTCAAACAAGCATGTGTGTGTAACCATGTATTAAAAGTCACATGATCAATATAAAATTTAGACAGACGATTTTCAATCTATATCTCTGTCTGGATTTATAAAATTGCTACACTTTATTACATTATATAAAATAATTATAAAAATTTGGAAAAATAATTTAAAAATATAGAACTAAATACAATTTTCACTATCATAAAGCTAATTTTTTAAAATATACGTTTTTTTTTTAAAATTATCATTACTAAATATGATTTTATAAATTTAAATACAACATTTATTAAATTATCAGTTTTAAAACTATTAAAATTTAACATTTAAATATTCTTTTAAATATTTATAGCTGTGTTATTTAATATGGCCAACTTTTGCAACCATATGCAACAATATTTAAAGCTTTACATAACTATTTTTAAATGATTTGCTATAATTTTATATACTATGTATTTTCTTTAGCTTCAAATTGTACTTTATAACATAATTGACAAAATATAATTAACATATTAAAATAACATATTCTAAAATTTAAATTTTTTAGTAATTTACTGTAATTGACTATTTATGACCTGTAGAAAAGGGCATTATATATATATACAGAAAACAAGTAGCCTTCCCATCAATCATTTCAAAACACATCTTCCTTTAACATTAAAGGATGTTTCCATGAGATTGATGGCCTCAGATTAAAAAAAATGGTAGTTGTATACTCAGTGTACACTTTGTGAAAATGATTTGATGGCACTTTTGCTTGCAAAAGTAATGAAATGTAACATTACCATGCTGATAATTATTTGCTTTCTGCTCTCTGCCAATTTTTCAAAGTATTTTAAAAAAATTTCTGAAAAACCATTATTTTATAAATTACATTATACATTCCAGCATGTAGTGCTGGTGTGCACTAGTCTGAGCAAATCAAGCTGGCAGTGCATAGCTCTGGAATGTGCAGGGGGGACTCTGATGGTTTTGCCAATCTGAAGGATCATCCAATACATGCACTAGTCTGAGTGAACCAAGCTGGCAGCACATAGTGCTGGAATGTGCAGAGGGGGGGAGCTCCAAAGGTTTTGCCAATCCAAAGGAGCAGCCAATACATGCTCTAGTCTGAATGAGCCAATATTATGATTTCCAAAACAATGGACAATGGCAGCCATTGTATTACTCTTGTAGCTGTTCTCCTGCAAATATGCCTTTTCACATGATTTATGTGAAATGCTTCAATGACTTATCTTTTGCAATTCTTTTCACTTTCCAAGATATGTAAGGAAATGGGGTGACAGACTAACAATTATTAGTATATAATAGTATGTCAGATAAGGTGTAAGATCCTTAAATGCACATGAAAACCCTTACAGTTGCCTGTTGAATTGCATACACCCTCACATCCTATGGTAATGATCTATGAAGTATGTGCTATTTCCATAGTAACATGAACCACAATGTGCAATGACATCTACACCTGCTAATGGCTAATATGAACAGAACTGTTCTATAGGCAGTAAGTTGGGCCATGTAAATGGCATATTTCTGCGCTTTTGCAAGCAACAGTACCATCAAGTGAACACATTACACCAAGTATACAACTATCTAAAAAATTTATCATCAAATATTCTTTTACTCTTCTTTTCAATTTACTTTTTTCATAACTGCATTGTCAAATAATATTTTATAACCTGTATTCAGTTCATGAATATGCAAAGCTGAGTTATGATATCTAGTTTAAGCTTTACTCTTATGAACTTTATTTTGAGCTATATAAATTTTATGACAACTATAAGGAATCTTATAAACTACCCCAGAAATAGATTTATAACCAATTGACTATTTTGAGTATTTAGTAATGAATTTAAATTCTGGCCTATCTTCCAGCCACCTTCATACCACCCAATAAAAAAATTCTTATAAATCAACAAATTTTATTTCATAAAATGAGGGGTGTGTGCTAAATTTACTTTGCACAAAGTTTCTTCTTAGCCATGCAGTGGACATGTTAATAATCTCATTTTCACAGACAGAAACTTCCCAACCTATTTGTCCAAATATTGAAGAGAAATGAAATTACAATAGTTTTTATTTTTTTTAAAGCCTCATCATTTTCTAATAAATAAGCTTTTCATGGATCATGTTTTTTCCCCGTCATTACACTGAACTCAAGATTTCAGACACTTTCTGATCATTTTTGAAACAAAGGATTATTAATAAGACTGAGAATTATAATAAACAGAATAATAAACAATCGTTCATAAATGATATGGCCAATTCTAACTCTAGGAAGAAAAAAGAAAAAAACTGCAGTCTCAAGAGTTTTGTGATAATTATACAAACCGATTTTTGATCAACAAATACATCAATATAAAGGTAAATGTTAAAAAGACTAAAGTAATAAATATTCAATGAATTTGCTCAAAAGATGAAAATAAAGATTGACAATGATGAGATGGAAGAAGTTACTTTGGTCAGATTATTATTACAGATAGAAACATAATAGATGAAATTAATCATAGAATTAAACTTAGCTGGAGTGCTTTTGGTAGAAATAACTTAATATTTGTTTGAAAAAAAAAGTTTTTAATAAATGTGTTTTACCAGTTCTTAATAGAAGAGCAATAGAGAGATTTCAGACTACTCAAAAAAATATGGAGAAATGCATGTTAACAAGAAGAGATCAAAAATGCAATACATGGGTAAGAGAACAAACAGGTGTTACTGACATAATTGAAAGAATTAAGAGACTGAAGTGAAGTTGGGCTGGACATATTGCTAGAAAAGATAATAGTGGATGGACAATTGAAATCTTAAACTGGATTCCAAGAAATTGTAAAAGACCCAGAAAGAAATTACATGTGTGATGGATGGATGAAATAAAAAAGTGTTTGAGGGTAATGTGGAGAAGAAAGGCTAGAGATCAGAGCAAATGAATTGAACTTGGAAAGATCTTCATCCTACAGTGGATTGATAATGGTTGATGATGATGATGATGATAGAGCATGCTGATCTATTTTTCTGTTTACTTGATAATTTATGATGCTTTTTAAAAAAATTTCTTCAGCACAAAACTTTTCTTTCTGAAATATGTCAAATACTATGTCTAATTTTAGTTCTCCAATGTATTCTATTCTTTGTTCTATCTGCCCAATGCAAGAAATTGGCATTGTATTTCTTTAGAATGTCATTACAGTTATCCTAATAAAATTGATCTCATTTTTTCATAAAAGCACAAGTTCACTGTGAAACATTCTTTTAAAGAAGTCTTGGATTTTGCATTTGTTTTTCATGTCCATTACAACAAAAATGTGATTTTGCTGTAGTGGGCTCTATAGCAGCATTTGGCAACTGGTTGTCCATTATGTAATTTGAATGATCCACAAACAAATTCAGATATTATTTAAATTCGCTAAACTCATTTAATAAAATTTTTAAATAAAAAATAAATTTTGTTTAAGCTATATTATTATAGATAAAATAAAATATTATATTGCTAATTGATTTGTTACAAAATACTACTGTGACTTGCAAAATATCTGCCTCAAAGGCATTTAATTAATCCCTACTCAGTCAGTGGCATAGAAAAAGTAACAAAATAAGAATACAGAATTCTGTACAATTGACTAGGCATCAAATTTGACTACCGTGCACCCTTAGTAATTGAGTGAACTAAAACTCAAAAATTTTATGAAGAAATTTTGAAGGAAAACACATATATAAAAATTATTAAAGAATAGAATATTATTCGTTATTAATGTTAAATAATTATTGCAGATGCGAATTAGAAAATTATGCATATAAAATATATACATTTATTTATTTTATGAAATAAAATGAACATTATATTAACAAAAAACAAAAATAATTCTTTAACAAATTATAAAGCATATAAATATTAATATATGTACATAATATACTCAATGCTCATATTAATTTGTACATTTAAAAATATGTTAGTGGTCTGCAATATTTAAAAGATTACCAACCAATGCTCTATAGTATCTCATCCAAAAAGTTGAAGAACACATTTCACAGAACATCATTAAATAAAACCTCTTTAATGCCTTCATATTGTGTCAATAAGCAATCAAAATCTTCATGCAATAATTAAATATAATAACAGCTCTATATACAGCTAACTTAGTTGCAGCAGCATTTCTCTATGATAAAATACTCTATCTTTTAATTTTTTAAAAGCATTAGCAATGCATTGGAGTATGTTGTACTTCAACATTTAAATTCATCTTCTACTCATGAAAGTATCAAGATATTTTTAAACTGGTTTACATTCTCAAGTTGATAAGCAATCAAGCTAAACGTTGTTGAGAATTTTTATTCTATCACTGGTTGATAAAGAATTTGAGTTTTTTTTAGCATTAAGTAATAAATCAGTCTTTATACATTGCATTCAAAACATGAAGTACAATCTGTTAATTATCTTTTGAAGTGGTAAAATAGTGCAATTACTAACACATTGTAAATCCATAATCCAAGAAGACGAAGTTCTTTTTTTTTTTTTAATTAAAAATTTCATTATTAAACCTGTATCACATTTTGATCCTGTTTCATTAAGCCATCTATAACCAACCCCAAAGATCACTTGTTTAACTCCAATTTTTATTTCAAATGCCTTTGATTTTTCATCTGTAATATTAATACTTCCTTTATTCCATCACATAAAAGCTGTATAATATAAATAAATTTTGGTGGATAATCAACTAATTTCAAACAATACCATAGACCTGTTCTATTCACCGAATCAAATTAGTTTGATCAATTCAATGAAATCAACATATGCCAAGAAAACATGTCTATAGTAATTTTTGATTTTCTAAAACCACAATGAATCTCTAGTAGCCATTCATCTATGATTGGAAGTAACTTATTCATCAAAATCCTTGAAAGTATTTTTTCTGTAGTAGAAAATAATGATATTCCATGATAATTACTGAAATCTTGTCTATTCTCTTTATTTTTAAAAATTATATTAATAAAAGCATCATTAAGATGGGTTCATATATTCCCAAAAAAAATTCCAATATTTTGAAGCTAATGTAACACTGCCATATTTTAAAACTTCTCCAAATATTTTACCAGGACCAGCAGCCTTTCTATTTTTAAGATTATAAAGAGCTGTTTTCACTTTTAAAGCTGTATATCTTTATTCAAATCTAAATGAGTATATAAAATGGATATCTCATTAAAAGTCTTTATCTTAATTCTTTTGTCATTATTCAAAAGATGATCAAAATTCTCCTTCCACCTATCAAGACATCATTGCTATTATTAACTCTAGAAGACTAACAATGCTAAAATTCTGTCAAGAATTCTACTCCATCACTGACTGCTTTACCATATTTTTTACTGATAATATTCACCCCCCCCCCTCTTCTCAATTTCATGACAAGTCTTTTTATAGCTATTGGTCTTGAATTAAGCTCAGAAAATTTTTAACAAGCTTGGAATTATTTTATTTATATTGTATAACATGATTATTTATTGTAAATGAAGTCTAATGATTTTTATATTTAGATTCTTAATCATTCTTGTATAAAGTCTGAGACCAACATTTTCAAACTTCTCCTGCATTTCCTAAATAAGGCTCTTTGCAGTTGAAGTGTTTTAGTGGTTAGATTACCTATTTGTTTATATTCTGGTTTCCAAATTAAACCTTTATGTTTTTTTTTTTTTTAAATTGCTTTGAAGCTTATCTGTAAGAATTAATGTTTTAATCTCAAATGAATTTTTTGTAGAAGTAGTTTAGAAACTTATTTTTAATTTTTTTCATATTAAATTTTTTTGTCACAATGTCTTAATATGCTTTTCTTGTTTTACTTACATGATATAGTTTGGGTGTTCAGAAACATTGGCACAAAAAATGTACTGTTGAATATAGAAATAAAACAAACTAACTCCTTTTTAAAACTTGTTTTTTATATGACTATAATCATGAAAAAAAAAAAAATCCAACGTTTCAACTATTTTATATAGTCTTTTTCAAGGCACGCTAAAATAAAATATATATATAACAAATAACACATATTCCAAAAAAAAAAAAAAAAAAATTACAAAATATATTCATAACCAAAAATTTTGTAATTTTTTATTTTTTTTATTTATTTATTTTTTTGGAATATGTGTTATTTGTTCTATATATTATTTTATTTTAGTCTGCCTTGAAAAAGACTATATAAAATAGTCGAAAACGTTGGATTTTTTTTTTCATGATTATAGTAATATAAAAAAACAAGTTTTAAAAAGAAGGAGTTAGTTTGTTTTATTTCTATGTTGGATATTTATGAACTATTTTGAAAAGAAGAACTGTGTGCTTGATATATTAAATTATTTGTTTTTATATTAATTTACAAATGGATTTTTTGTAAAAATAGTTAAAAATTTATTTTTAATTTTGTTTCATATTGTATTATTTAAGCAGTCAAGCATTAATCTGATTTTCAAATTGGTTTACAACCAATGTAATTTGGATGATGATCACAGGCATTGGGATAAGAAGTCTACTATTTTTTTATTTAGTTTTTAAATCAACTTGTAATGCTTTCTTTGAATCAACTGAGCAGTGTCAGCAACCACAAAGCTCCTGTCATGATATTAAAGAGTTTTGGTTGACTTATACATTAATGATAGTTTTCTCTAATAGATATATTTATGCAATCTCAATAGTAGCCACTCATAAATGATTACAATCATTATAAATAGAAAAAAAAAAAGAAAGAAAAAATAAAAAGTTAAAGATGTGTAAAGAAAAAGTAAAATTTGGAGTCAGAATTATTATGTGTGCAATTAAAGGACGGAAATGTTGTTACACAATCACATGACTCATTTATCACAGCCCAGACAGATGACTGTTTACTTGACCGAACATTAAAATATAAAAAACATACACATTTGTTGTATTATAATAACAGTATACTTATACAACAACTATCATTTAGTAATTATCGAATAAATTCAGATATAAAACAATTGTATTTATTTTAATTGCTGATACATATTTACGTATATATTGTTTTAAATAATTTTAATTGCATTTGGAAGTTTATAATATGCTTTTATTGATTTGATATACATTCAAATTATACAATATATACTAAATTATAAAGATTTATATAACCAAATGTGATTTACGAAAAAATATTGCATATCAGTTTAATTTGTTTTCATCTCATTATAAAACAGTAATTAGTTTTGACATCATGAAAGAAATATTAATAATGTAATAAATGAAGCTATTATTAACATTGTCAAAGTCTTTTAAAGAAGAATATTAGTTTTTAATTTCTTTTTAAAATTATTTGATGTATAATTACGAATTTATTTATTTGATATTTATACACTATATATGTCTTAGATTTTTCCGTTAAAGAATTTATTAAAAAAAACAAAAAAAACATTATATGAAGTTGCTCAAAAGGTGGTTTTATTTTAGTTAGATCCGATTTTAAAATATGATAATTTTGTTCTTAATAACTTTAAAATGAATCATAAAAATATTCTTTTGACCAGTTGTAATGTTCTTCCAGATAAATTTTTCGATTGATATATAATTAGCCATGATTTCTTTTGTGTTTATATATCTGTTTGATGGTTATGGTTACTGGAATAAAAGTTGTTATAGAGAAAACATTTTTAATTGAAGATGTAGTGCATCTAATTCTTTTTACCAAACTAGTTGGGGGAGGGTTGTGTTTCTTAATATAAATATTTATCATAGATTTGATGATGTTTACAAATATGAAGCATGATACTATAGGATTTAATTTCATAATTTTTTTTTTTTTTTTAAAATATAAGTAAATTTCTGATAGAACTGCTTCAGGTATAGTGGATTTTAGAAGTGATCTAATAATGTTGTTAAGTCTGAATACCAGTAGGTTTAGCAAATTTAACTAATTTTAATTGCAAGTGCTCGATATTCTGAGAAACTTACAGCTATTAAGGATAGGAGGGATGATGAAATGAAAGTCAGGGAAATAAAAAAGATTTATTAGTGGGGAGTGTCTTTTGTGTAGAAAGAATTAGAGTTAATAGAAAATAATCCTTCTGCACACATAAGTCTGGTGTTAATTTTATGAAGATATTTTTTCGCAAAAATGAAATATGGCATGTTGAAAGCATCAGTTAAAATGATTGTGTAGGTGTTAATAGAAAGAATCAAATTTATCTTCTCTATTATTCTCAATATAAATTCAGTTTTGTTACAAAGGTATATTATGATTGTATTTATTGTGAGGGAAGTGTGATAGAGTATTACTATGCTTATATTGGAGTCAAAATATAAAATTTTTAAATATTTAAATGGAGAATTATGGTGTATAATATTTCTCTTCAGTTGTGGCTACATTAGTCTGCAATAACTTGAGGAATTCAAATTTATTAAGGTACATATATGGGTTAATTTTTGAGTGTGATGAATATTTTGTTTTAGTAAAGACATAAGTGTTGGGTTGATCTGTATGAGGCTGTTGTTGAGGGCAAATAAGTATTTGGATGAATTAATGTCATTTACATTGATACCAAAAATAAAGTACAATAACTTAATATTTTTTCTCTGCAAAGTAAGATAAAAATGTGTTTAGGTTTTTCTATCTATTTGAGTTTTCAGATTGTTTTTCCAAGTCTGTTATGATAATAATTTTTTTTCCCATATGTCATAGCATCAGCCGTGATGTGAACCCACACCTGTCTGCAACCAACTACTTGCTTACAAGGCGGGTGCGATGACCTTGACATGTCATTATAATGTTTTGAATAACTAATTTTTCTTTCTTGGAATTATTATGGGAAGTGAAGATGTTTCCTTGTATGATATATTGGATTCTAATATAATATTCAATTTTTTTTTCATAATACTTTTTTTAACCATTTGTGACATGGAAAAAAATATTCTTGAGAGGTGATGATTTTTTTGATATTTAATTTTTTCTGAATTCCTACTTCACTTTAGAAAATGTAGTATCTTCTCTTTTTGAATAGGTGAACTTAGTTTTTTGATAGTGTTCAATAATGATTCATAATCTCAACTATTTTATGAGATATTTTCATGTGGATCTGTTGTGTCTATTTTTTTTTCAAATTTTTTTTCCATATATTTTTAAATTTTTTTAACTTTTAGAAATTTATCTTTTTCTTCATCTGAAGTAGAAATATTGTCACATTATAAGTTGTCTATTGAACACTCCATATCTGATTCAATTGAAATATCCTTCATTCTGAGCAAAACAAGTAATGGAATGATTTTTCATCTTGTGTCTTTTAATCTCATTTCCCCAATATATGTGATAGTACATTGATTTTCTCAATATGACAGTGCTTATTCAACAGTGGATTGTCTGGGATTAATAATGTATCTGAGATAATGTGTATTTTTTTATTATTATTATATGATGATATATTCTTGGGACATTGATGACTTTTTATATTTTTGGAATTACATTGTAGATAAATTGAATTTGAGCATGTTTGATGAGATGTCCCCTGGATTTGCAGAAGAAACATTATGGAAAATTGTCTTTAAATATGATGATAAGAGATGAACTGTTCGTGGAGTTACTACTGTGGCTCTTTTTTAAAGCAGATATTTAAAATAACTGATTTATCATAGTTATTTAGGAAAGTTTAAAAATCATGATTTATGAAATTCACGCAACAGTTTTTGATTTTTTTTCTCATAGTTTCATTTGGTTGTTTATATTTATATAAGAAATAAATTTTTTATTTAAAAAGTGGATTTTTCTTTTTTGGAAATTTTGTTTTTGCATAATGGTAATAAATTCTAAAAGTAAATAATGAATATTAGGATGCATTAAAATTTTGTAAAACAACATCCATAAGTATTTATCTATTATATATTGGTAAAAATTTTTTGTGAGGAATTCCACTAATGTGATATTAATAATTGTGACTGCTAAGAGTAATGTTTTATCATTTTTAAAAAGATTTTAACAATGTATTTGGTACTGAGAAATTGAATTTACCAATGATTATTTTATTAAGAAATTGGTTTCATTAAGTTCACTTTTATTATTAATGTTTTCTTCTGGAATGCATAAATTACTGAATTCATTTTCATTGCCAAAATTATATTTTTCTGAAATATTTTCTTTTGTAATATTCTTTTCAATTTCATTTTCATTAAGAGCTTTAATAAAACTTGCATAAGTGGTTTTATTATGTCAAAAGTTATTGCAGTCCATATCAATATTAAAGACATTATAATTTGTCTCCATAGTATTTTTTCAAATATTTTTATTGCTAATATTTGCTTTTTTAAATGCAGATTTACATAGACTACAGACATAATGATGGCTATTTATCAGTCTAAGTTACTGAAGGTAATAAGTATATATTTAACACAAATCATTATTTTAAAAAAAAAATCCTCTTAGTCTTAATGATCTATTACCATATTTTACAAGATAGTGAACTGTACTTTTGTTTGGCACTACTTATTAATTGTTGATATATATTTTTTATCTTTGAAGATCATTCTTTTCTTTGCTATTCCAAATATGAAAGAATATAAAAACCGCAATTTTCAAAATTTGTCTAAGTCAATAATATGCATAGAAGACAAAGTAATAGAAATTGGAATATCAACACTGGTAATGGTGAAATTTAGAAGTTGGAGGGGGGGGGGAATAATGATGTACATGAATCTTCTTTCAAATGGACTGTTCAGAGATGTGAATATAAAATAGTTCTAAATGATAAAGAACTCTTTAAAAATTGTTATAGCTGTTCTTAGTGAAACTCAGCTTATTAATTAGGAAGATGGCTAAGAGCAGTTTATTGAATGAAAGAAGCTTTAATTCTATGATAAGACTTAATCTCTTATATCTAAGAATTTTAAAAATAGAAGATTCTGAGTTAGATCTCATAATTATTTTCATCACCATACAATCGCACTCCACTTGATAAACTGGCCTTTTGAAAAAACTCATATCCATCCCTTTAATTTGTTTTCTGTATAAAATGAGTTAGATTAAAAACAGCTATAACATTAAACTTTCATTGATATATCCAGGAAATTAAATATATTGCTTGCTAATGGCTTGATTTGTACAATAATATCTACAATCATTTTATCCTCCAAAAGTAATTTAGAAAATTCAAAGAAAATAAGCTTTTATTGCTTGTAATGTTGATGCTTCAATATAATTTTTTTTTCTTGGTAAACTTCAAAGTATATGCACTGTTAAAAAATATTAAAATATAACTGAAAGATATTGAGGAAATAATGATAACGTCTTTATGAACTGAAATGATCTGCAACTAATGAGGTTTTATTGCATGTTATAATGGGGATAATAATGTAAAATAAACAATTTGAAATATTTTATCACATGAATTGCTGGATGGTTTTGCTGTCATAATTAACAAATGTGTACTTTTTATATACATACAAGTAGATTTTTCTGAATGATTACAGAAGTTATAATAAAGATTGCACATTGACTGATTTGTAATTTATTACATAAGTTATAATAAGAAATTCCATTATAATATTAACAACTGACAGTTTTACACTATTGCCAATTTTTTTCCTCTGTCCATATTTTGTCTATCTAACAATCATTTCTTCTAAATGTATAAGGAATTAATATTACATGTGATTTACAGATGAAGCCTATAAGTCAATTATTTTATATAGTGCGATGTTATTTATAAACAATAATATTTAAACAGCATTAAACTGTTGCACATGCGCTTCACTTCAGTCACATGATAAAGTCCCAAAGACTTTATCATGTGGTTGAAGTGTTAGCATTCATTCATTTTATATTTAAAATCCAAAGCACATGTGCAACAGTTTAATGCTGTTTAGATGAAACCTATGTAATGGCTTTAATAAGTTTCTAGATTAAAGTTATAATTCGTTACTGTTTTTTTTTTTTTTAAAATAATTTGCCAAATTTAACAACTGATAAGTAACTAAAATGGCAAATTTTACTTTTCAAACTGATCACGTGCTTAAGGAATATATTGAGGTGACAAATAAATCTTCAGTTCAATCGTGATTGGTATATTATTTTATTATCATAAAAAAATTAATTTGTCCATGGCTGAATAATAAAATGAATGTTAATATTCATAAGTAATATAACGGCAAAAATTCTAAGACTAACATGAAAACTTGAGAATGATTCTGAATAAAAACTACAATCAAAAGGTAATCATTCACTGATGTTGGTTAATTACTGATCTTAAGGATGTCTTTTCTATTCTGATCTATAAAAATAAAGCAAATACCTAAACCTGCACTATTTTTTATGGAATATTATTTTTATACATTCTAGAAAAGATAATTGTTTACTCGATAACTCAGTGTGATTTCAGAAAGCCATGAAGCATTATAGATATAGTTTTACCATAAAATAATTTTATTGCAAAAAAATAAAATCATACATGGGGATGTTTTCTGAATACATCTGTAATAATTTTGTATGAATATATTTATAAAGTTTTAAGTGTGTGTATTAGTATATAATTAAAAAAAAAAACAATAAATAAATAATTTGCAAATGTTCAAATATTACTGAAAAAAACATCCATATATATATATATATAGTATTAAGAATTTAGCAAAATAGTATTTAGAATTATAAAAAATCAAGTAGTTTATTATTCAAGAGTTCATAAGAAGTCTAAGAATTGGGAAATGACAAAACTGGACCATGATCTATGAACCTTGAACTTCAAAATCAATCACTTTACTAGGTATTGAGTTCATTTATCAGGCATTTCACAAGTATAATGTACATAGACTCAAAATCCAGACCAAGACATTGCCTAGCATAGAAGAAATTCATAGAATTTTTATAACAACTGGTAATAAGCAAGAAAATCATTAATGCAAAAAGTAATATAGTGAGATGTCTTTATTAGAATGGGAAGAATAAACTCAAATACCACATAACACAATGGCAATGACCTTTTCTTATGTAATAAAATAGATAATAATGATGATGATAAAGGAGAAGCATAAGAAGGAGGAAGATGAAGAAAAGGATGAAGAAGAAGGGTGATATATATATATATCAGTAAAAATAAGCCTTATAAATTCAGAGGACCTATGTTAGAATAATATTTTTAACCTTAAGCATAGAAATTGATTTCCTGAAGCTTTGTATTGATGGTGTTTTAGTTGTATTTATATTTTGGACTATTTCCATCATCCAATATTAAGTATTGAATGTCTTTAGAAAATTTAACTCCATTTAAATTTTCAATTACATTCAGTCAACTGTTAGCAATAGTACACAGGCTATGCATGTTTCAAGTAGTATTATTATCTCTACTTTAGGTGTTGCTGGCCTGACCATTGATAGTACTAGGATGGAAAAATGGCTCAGTTTGTCAGAGCATTACCTCAAAATTCAATATTCAAGAATATAAGGTTCCTGATTTGATTTCCATGCTAGCAATGTCATTGGTCAGACCAGTAATATTTGAAAAAGAGTGCATATTGTAATCTGTGTGTTATTATTAACAGTTGAATGTAATTGAAAATTAAAATAAAGTTAAATTTTTCTAAAAACATTCAATACTTAATATTAGATGATCTTATTGAAAACCATTTTTAGTGTTATTTAATCTATTCAAATGCTCAGTGTTAGAATTTACTAGGTACATTTTTATAAGAATTAATGCTTTTAAAGTGAATTAAACTGAGAATTTTTATCTTATTCATTATCATCTATAATGATTGTCATTGAGATAAGTATTCTTTAGGTTGAAATTCAAAACTATAAGAAGTTGAGAAATCTTAGATAGCATACTTTTTACTAAGAAGGTTCTGGCACTTAATATTAGTTGTATACAGGATTTTTTTTTTTTTTGCAATATATACTGAAATAATTTTCTAAGTCCATTTAAACTAAAATTGTTTGTTTTTCATAATTAAAATTTATTGATAATTTTATTAAGTATTACGATTCTGAAGAAGATTACAAACATTATATTATGATTTTTGAAACTAATATTTTCTTTTTTAGACTTTAATTAAATTATTATTTTTTTCTCACAAAAAAATCAACTACTGTATTAGCTTAGCGTGTAAAGAAATGTATTTTTTGGAAAACCAATTATTTTGTTTTCTCAAAGCAAAAATAAAACACAATCATTAAAACAATTATTTGAGCCACTGACCAGAGAAAACTCTAAGATATGATTATTATTAGCAGAAAAAATGCAAGAAAAGCGTCATAAAAAGATATTATATACTGCTTTTATTTGATTAAGATGTTTGATTAAGTTAATTGAATACATTTGTAGCAATGTTTAAAAATAGCTTTTTGTCCATTGAAGATTATTCATATTATATAGCCACCATATGATGGTATAAATGGAAACTTTACAACTAAACCAATAAAATACCAACTAAAGTCAAACAATAATGTGTACTATCTTTAATATTGTTTTTTCCTTAATAATGATTTTTGAAATATTTATTAATGTTTTTATAAAGCAAATATCAAAATGCAGTATAGATTTGGAGATAGATTTTTAATTTGAACTAATTTAAAGGCTATTACTAAAATTATGTCTTTTTGGCTTTTAGATATACAGTATGCTGATGATTGCGCATTCTTGTCAATTAAAAGGATGGTCTAAAAAATGTTATTCATATTTTGAATGTGACTTACAAAGAATTGGATTTATTTTAGATAGGTTTATTAGTTGGCAAGTTGAACCTGAATGTTGCCCTGATGCTGCATTTAATAAGTTAAAAATGAAATAGTTATATTTTAGCAAGATAACTGCATTGTTCTGCTTCTAAAGTTATTGTATGGAAGTGAGATGTGGACATCCTATTATCACCTCATATAACAATAAAAAAATTTATTAAAACATGTTGTCATTAAGTTTACTTTAAAATTTCTTATTCTACACTTTAATGCAATGTTTTTTGTAATTTCTTCTTTATTTTGCTTACAGTTTTGACTGTCCTGCAGTCTTCATCAGAACTACAACATTTAAACATATAATCATATAACCATTATTTTATATGCATATTGATATACATATTTTATATTACCGTTCATTACCGTTCATAATCATATTTAACTTTAACTCCATATCTTTTCTTACTTATATATATATATTAATCTATTTTTATTTTCATTTGATCCCTATTTTTATTCTATTGTATCTATCATTCTACATTTATTCTGTAATATATCACTACAACCTTTCCTTTTTATTTTTTTTGCATATACTTTGTAACAGAACATACAATTTACATAGGTTATCAGATAAACAATGACTTATGTGTTGAAATTGCAACTGATCATTATATTGATTTTACCAGGTATGATATGACAACCATCTGAGTTCACACCAACACATTGGATGTCAGATGTAATGGAATAGAAAAAAGAGAAAGGGGATCACATCTGTTTACAGTCAGACTTTGGGTCTTCAGATAGAATGCTGGAGATGGTACAATGAAATACAAAGCCAATGATTGCATCCTCCTCAAATTGTCTAGCTCTAAACCTATTTATTAAATTTAGATACAATTTAGCTAGTTCATCCACTCCTCATCCCTTCCTGGTTCTGTTATGCCACAGTATTCAAACTCAGGAAGAATTCCTTATGACTGTCTTAACAGGGATGCACTAATGCCAGCTGACAACTTCTGTACCTCTATATAGGTTACAATTAGTATGGGGTAGTAATCACCCAACCAATTTTCAATTCTATTATATACGTATGGTGCATGTATGAATATGTTTGAGGCTGTAGATTAATGAGTGAATACAAAGTTGAAATAAACTAGAGAGACCAAATTGAGATTAACAAATTTAGTAACATTTATTAGATAACAAATAACAAAATAAGCTCAAAAATATTTTAACAATATATATAAATTATAATTATAGGTGTCAACAATGTACTTCTATCATATCAGTAATTTAACAAGTTTAGGTTACTATACCCATAATTCCCTTGATAGAAATTTATGCTAATGACACCAATTATTTACAAAGTCTAAACAAAAATAAAAATAAGATTGATTTAGCATAAATGGAAATCTAAATAGCTAAGTTACATTTTTCCATTGGTATGTCTAATTTTGCATCATAGTCCAAAATCAGTGGTCTGTGCTTGATTTCCTTGGGATCTTCTCCCCCAAAATCTATATACAATTTCTAATGTGATAGTAAAGATCATTCACCCAAAGAGATTAGTCATTTATACAGAAGAACAAATATAATGACCATTAATTAACATGTAACAAGCAATGTAAACTCTATCCTGTTAAAGTGTGTGTATTTAATGTGGTATCATAATAAAATATTACCTTAGTACAACATGGTTAATGATCAAATGTCACATCACTATGAGTGGAGAAAGGCTAATCTAAACTTTATTTACAAAAGAAAATTTCAGCTAAAATTAACCATCCCTCCCTCTGCTTTTGATTTCTATTTAAAATGAACTCTCCCAAAAAACTAAGTCACAAAAGTTTTATGCTTCCAAGTCAGTAAAAGAAAATAAAATATAAAAAAAAATATTTACAAAAGTAGTCATAAAATTAGAACACATAATTAAAAATTCAGAACTCCTTTAAATCGATTTAATTAAAGCTGATGAGCTGGCAAAAGTTCCTTATATGTTTATAGTTCATGCATTACAAAGGTTTTTCTTAACCAAAGTGTAGGTTGATTGTTGCCATCTGTCTATTGCATACTTGGAACAATTATGTATTGGGTCTCACTCGGTCTTTCCATGGATCCATAGGTAAGCACTTCATATTGGACAAATGATATTTCTTCAGCATTTCAAGAGTAGATAAAGGAAATTCTCATGCTGCCATGTCAGGGAAAACAATGAACCATCCATGACATCAGCAATTTAGCCAGAAAACCTTGTGGAGTGATTAATCATATATAATGTTTTTAAATCAGCTACAGTTTGCATTTTATAGATTTTACATGCAATAAAAGATTATTTCAAAGTTCTACTTTGAATACTTGTGATCTTTTTTATTCTTCAGTTCGTGTTCGAATAGAATTGTTATAATTATTTTGTTTAATATCAGTTCAAAACAATTTCCCCATTATTCTCCATTCTCCTTCACTTCAAATATTTCTTTGACTTGTTACAGTCTTTTACTAAAATTATATATCTGAAAACATCAGTTCTCTGGAATGGCACATCCATTTTTTATAGCATTCAAAAGGTTTTTCTGAAGATGTTGGTTTTCTGTATTATATACATAATTCATAAAAACAATGTATAAAAATTGATTTCATTTTTATTTACAGCATGATTTCTATTGCCTAATGTACTAAAATTTTCATTTCCCTTTTTATTGCTGTAGTTGCTCATTGTTGTGCATGTTATATCTAGATAATTGATTTAAAAGTTATAATCATTTCATTCTCATACTTGTTTACTTAGTGACTGCTTAGGTCTTAGTTCATTACCATAGTTAATAAATGTCAGTCCACATCATTGTACTGTTTAAACTAGTGATGTACAGACAATAAAGACAAGCTCATTATTTGTTGATATATATATTTGTACTATTTTTTTTTGAAGTGTTTAATTTTGTATGTTTTCATTAATTGGGATTTTCCTCATTATTTATATATATATATGTGTGAAATAAGAAAAAAAATAGTTTCATATGATTTAATCTTTTTATTATTTGTTGAAACAAAAAATATATACATATCACATAACCACATATAATTATGTTTTAATAAAGTAAAATAATTTGTATAATATATGTATATCAAATAAAACTTATTATTTAAGCTAAGTGTAAGTTTGGAATGAGCATGATTGGTGATATGAGTAGCCATGGGTTAGTTTGGTCAAGCTTGTAAGCTGCCCTCACAACTCCCCTTTCTTACAGGGTTCAAATTTTACTTTACAATTGAAATTTTAACACTTAATGAGTGTATATATATTTATGCATTTAAAATATATATGCATTTAAAGCTGAGTGTTTTATTTTTCTAGATGTAAGGTTATTGAGTCTATCATTATTATTTTTATAACTCCTTACTAGCTGTATTGCTTTCCAATCTTTCTTCCCTCTCTAT
Organism: Epiperipatus broadwayi; assembly: GCA_028023455.1. NCBI lineage: Eukaryota > Metazoa > Onychophora > Udeonychophora > Euonychophora > Peripatidae > Epiperipatus > Epiperipatus broadwayi. Next base: position 985,819 of record JAQFVV010006358.1, on the reverse strand, counting down.
TAAATAACATGCAATCAGAAAGGAGATTTACATATAGGGTTCCTTCTTTTTCTCTCCTCCCTTTGTTTTCTTTTGATGGCTTTATTGGAATGTGTCTCTTTTACAGATGGCACATTTATTTATTTGTTAGACTTTGTCCTGCTCTTCTTTCGAGACTTATTGGAACTTTTTGAGGATTACGTAAGTATGTGAGCATTTATCATTTAGCATGGATTAAATCTTATAAGTAGTTTAGTTTTCAGGTATCCCAGTGATTGTTTTTAATCACTTAATAGGACATACCCTCATCAAAGAAAAATAATAACCCTTTTCATTGATATATATATATTGTGACAGTCAGTCTTAAATGGCAGGCACAAAGATGACTGCAAGCATAGTTGCAGCCTGAATAAACATATATATAAAAAATAATAAAAGGTTGATCTGTGCAAGTATATTTTCTTTTTGTTTGTGCAGGTAATATATTTTAAATTAAAAAAGAAGATAAATGGTGATGATACACTTTAAATGTACAATCATATACATTTAAAGTGAAATGCATATATATATATATATTTTCTGTTTTACAAATGTGTCATTTTCGATATGGTGGTGGGGATATAAAATTATACTGGGAAATTTAAATGTAAAAAACCCGGCAACTAAATATATATTATTTTTAAATTATCAAGTTTTGATGTATATTTTTGGATTATGTGTTGAAAATAAATTTATGTACAAAGTTTTTAAAATAAGGTTAACCTTGTTACAATACATAATCTTTACAAAATTCTTGTTTTCTTTTTTAGAATATGGTTTTAATGACCACAGGCAAGTCAGTGACTTCTTTCTTTTGTTATAATATTTTTAGAAAAAAAATTGTAAAGCACATGAATAGTCATTCGGCTTGACACCTGCAGAATAAAAAATTAATTAAAATATGGGATAGGAATGTGAATCACTAATGGTCTAAAAAGGAAATTCTCAAACAGATTTAAAAAAAGTTAGGAAAAGTTTTAATAAAACAAAGGTAGTTTAATTAAACTAATTAAAAATTGAAAAAGCAATAGTTTGTAGAGGGGATCCTGTAATGGGGGGATATATACATGTTGATCAGGTGATAGAGGGCATATTGAATTCAGTTGAGTTGAAGGCAATGAGTTTCAATGCATGCAGATAAAAACAATTCACTTATTTTCGATTGATGAGTGATTTAAGCATTCATTCATGCAGAGATTGTTTTTTTGACTTCATTTGAATTTACTTAGACAGTTGATTTTGCTTTTCAAAGAGTGTATAATTGAGAGTAAAAATTCAATGTCATCTCAAGCTGTAATCATGTCCAATCTGAAGAAATAAAAACTGCAAATAGAAATATAGAAAGGAATCGGGAATGTGACCAGAAAAAGTTTGCTGAAAGAAATAGATTCGATGGAAAGATATCGCATGTTATTTAAAGAATATAATAATTTCAATGAGACATACAATCTTAACATGGATCCATTTGAATTACAAATCAAAGACATCTAAACACAGCCCAAAAGCCAAAGGACACAGTTAGAATCAATTAAATCCAAAGTGCAGCACCAAAAATGGAAAGAATGAAATCAAGACTGAGTAATATTGCCCCAGCGAACATGGAGTAGAGGACCCACTTCAGTGCATTCACACCACTCAAGACCTATGTAGCCACCAAGTTACGTGACTCTCTGTCTATTCAAAAATGCAGCTGTCTACAAACTATTATGCCTGCCATCCATAGAAGAGACCCCTACGGTTGCCTGCTCATGATGTATGTATCTCCTTCAAAAGCACTCAGCCCGGAAGAAAACGAAGCCTTCAGGAAGTAAACCCACTTATATTTCTAAATATAATTATTTTTTTTGTTTGATTTAAATATTTCTTACGAATGATTTGTTTTTCTTTTTATTGTTATAGCTATAATCAAATAGTGAGGAATTACGTAATCTTTTATATGTATTTGATCAATGTTTTTTTTTTATATATTATTAATTCTATACATGATTCAATAGATTTTATTACCAAAATGAATTTTAGTATATTACGAATGTTTTAGATTAAAGATTTTAGGGAGGTAGATTACTCATAAAGTTAGATACACATAAGTGGTAGGCATTAGCCTGTTCGCCCAATTTAGTCTTATTTTATTACATAAATATCTGCTGCGTGCAGGATTAGTGCACAGTAAATACATTTTCTTTTCTTTAAGAATGTCTTGTATAAAAATACGGGTAATTAAATCTACCTTCCCATATAGTTGAATGGCTAGGCTGTGTGTGCATTCATTTACAAATAACTCTATCTTTTTAATCCGCCACATGCAGGATTCAATATGTTATAACTTACCGCAAATTCATTTCGATTAGTATAAATTTATTCCATCCGCTACGTGCAGGATAATAATAATAATAGTAAAAAAATAAGAGAATAAATAAGTCGATTAGTTCCTTGTTTGGATGATCCACTACGTGCAGGATCGATTGAGAAACTCTCTTATTTAAATATTATAAATTGAGGTTGAATAATGACACCAAATAATAATGAAATCTTTATTAGATTAAGAAAAGAGACAGAGAGTTGTTTAATGAAACATGTACCTACCATGGATTGTATATATATTGTAATCATATATAGAATAATCTATCCTATAAAATTCTATAGAGTGTGGAAGTGAAGGTGAAACACAAACCATTCTATTCCATTGAGTAAATATTTAAGATTATAAATTGGGGTTTTTGATTAAAATTTCATAGTGGGTTTTATATTTATATATTTCTGCTGTTATTTCATTTATTTGTAATATTATAATAAAATAAAGGGCTAAATAAATGCGAAGATAGAATATTAAAATTTCAACATTGTGCTGTGAAATTGGTAAATGTTTTATTGTTTATCCTCCTTTATTAGTTAAGCAACAAACCACTTTCCCGAGATAAAGAGTAGATGAGCTAGTTTGGGATTAATCTTTATTGGGACCAAGAGTAATTCGTTAGGATATCCATCTTTCTTTTGATTTATTAAGTAAAGCATCCATATCACTATTGATTTTATTAAATCCAAAAACGGAATAACCCTTATCTAAATTATGCAGTCATATCCCTCTGGGGAGGGAGCAATCTTTTCTCAGAGGTGGTGCGTAAAGGTCTTGGAGAACCAGATCTTTCAAAAGTATGAATGTAATAATTTCCTTTAATGATGCAAATCAAGAAAATAATAAATGATGGTACCTAACTGAATAGCTGCAATCATTGCTCGGTTGCATAACATGCATTTCATGCTCAATGCGTATATATGGGGAAGAGTGAAGGACGGACCGGTACAATATATATATATTTTCAATGTAAGTTCCTCTTCTCTTTACTTATCTAGCATTCCTTTCTATCTCTACCTGTGGGATTTAGCAATCATATATTTACTTTGATCGGCCAAAATAGGGTTTCAAGATCCAAGCATTATAAGTGCCCTTTATTTCTCCCCATATATCTATCCAAAATACATTGGGACCTGCTTGCTTTATAATGGTATAAGGGCTTTCATACTGATGGTAAAATTTCTGATATTTGTTTTCTTGGGGTTTATTCATGTGAGGAGTTTTTATAAAAACTTGATCTCCTATTTTAAAGTTGTGTGGATTTTTTTCACATCTTTATTCCTCTGATTGGCCCTATTCATGAGTTGTCCATATGCCTTTATCCTAGCCTTTTCTGTATCTATTGCAGAGTGTATAACAATGGGTTTGTATTTTACAAATAGTGTTGCCATTGCATTTTTGTGCCATTTAGTTGGCCAATTCCCTGCATTTGATTAGGTGGACATAAGTTAAATACCAGTAAACATGTAGCAAAAAATATACATATCACATAACCACATAGTTATGTTTTGATATAGTAAAATAATGTGTTTAATATATGTATATCAAAGAAAACTTATTATTTAAGCTAAGCGTAAGTTTGGAATGAGCACGATTGGTGATATGAGTAGCCATTGTTGGTTTGGTCAAGCTTATAAGCTGTCCTCAACTTATTTCCTAATATTTTTTATTATCTTTTATTCTTTTATATATTTATCCCTTGATTAATATTCTTATTCCATTCTTATTCTGATCTATTATAGAATAAATGTGAAATGATAGATAAGATAGAATAAAAATAGGAATAAAATGAAAGTAAAAATAGATAAAAAAAATTTAATAAAATATATGTAAGCAAAGATATGGAGTTAAAATTAAATATGATTATGAATAGTAATATAAAATATGTAGATTAATATGTATATAGTTATATGATTAAATGTCTAAATGTTGTAGCTCTGATGAAGACTGCAGGACAGTCAAAACTAAGCAAATAAAGAAGAAATTATAAAAAAACATTGCATTAAAGTGTATAAGAGGAGACATTAATGAAATTTTAATATATATGAATGTATGAAGAGAAGTGCAAAAACAGTGAAGAAGAAGATATAAGAAGAAAGCATGTTGTGTAATATTTTTAAAATAGATTGGCAAAATCATAAGAACAATCGATATGTCTTTCTGATCATTGGATGTAATAATCTTGACTCTGCAGTTGCAAGATTATATTTTCATTGCATTGGGCATGTGAATCAAATGAAAAATAATAAACTGATTAGTATCAACTTCAAAATTGTTTTTACAGAAAATGCAAATTTCATTACATTAAAAAATCATTTTTCTTAAGACTTTTTAAAAAGTCTATCTTCTGCCTTTATTGGAAGGATGTAACTGAGGATAAAATATTGTGAAAAACTATATGAAAAGTGTGGAAATGTTTCAGAAAGACAAAGTTTGTTGAAAAACAAAAAACAAAAGAGCAACTCAAAACACATAAACAGACTAAAAGATCAGAATAGATTGTGGATGTGTTTAATCTATAAAAAAAAACAACAAAAAAAAAACAAACAAAAAAAATACATTCACATCACACATTTTATTGTCAACACAAAACATATATATAACTTTAGTTGTTTTTCATCTTTTTTTTTTTTTTTGTAGTTAAAGAATAATGTTTATTCATGTAAATTTATTCTGACAATGTCCTGAAGAGGAGCCATGAAAAAAAGGGCACTAACCACCAGTTTTCCAGTAGCTGGGTAATGATGTTTTGAATAGTTTATCATTGTTGTATAAAATTGGTTTTAATTCAGTAGTAAAAAGGAATATCTAAACCTAATTTAAATGGTGAGCTATTTTTTTAAGTTATCAAATCTGAATTTAATCTCAGGTCGTAGACATAGCATACATTTGTGCTGCCATTATCCCATGTCTTATTGATGATTATATATTTCTATGTATAATATTTTGAGAAGGTATAACCTTTGATTTTAAGTATATTTCAATTACATTAATGTAGTCAGTAAAAGAATGGCAGGCTGTGAAGCTTAAGATCCATAAATTGAGGTTCTGCTCCTCATTTGCCGATATTCACCCCCCCCCCAGCAATAAACCATTTAGTTTTATATGTAGTAAACATAATAAATTAATTTAAAAAAACCCCAATATTTTCAACTTTAGTAAGATAAATTTTTAAATAAATTCAGTGTAAATGCAGTGAATTAAGCTTTCATAAAGTCGCAGATCATAATGTCATATTGCTTTCACAGCTTTGAAAACTGGAGGCATAATTATTATCTAATTAACCAGTTTATTTTATTATTCATACTGCTGCTAATAAGATAATGTTATTTTAATATATCTGAAGTGATCTGCATAAATAATAACAAGTAGGAAAGATGTACAACAGCATAATAATAGTATTGATTATTATTAAATATTTTTGATGCCAATAATTGATTCTCAGATTTTCAGTTAATATTAAAATGAAATATTCGAAATTGCCTGTGATATTAATTAATTAAAATGATAGCAAGTCCCTTCCCCCATATTAATAATATTTGCAGTAGCTAAGATTGTTGTTAGTTCTTTTGCAAACACAAGTCTTCAGACTGAATTCTATAAAATTAATATTAATGAATATTGCCTAGTTATCCAATTAGAAGTAGTTACTTAAAATTTTATATGTGTGTTTGCCATTATCTCAAAAATTCTTAAATACAACAGCATATAAAAAATAAACATAGTTTCCCAAATAGTCATGTGATAATTGAACACTTAAATGACAGGTTTGGTAGAATACTTCCATTTAATTAAAATATATTTTTTTATTTCATTCAGTTGAGAATAGATTGACTTTTAGCTTTTGAGTCCATTACTTTTCCACTGTGTTAAACCACAAGAATCTAGTAATCATCTATTCATGTCATTGTTTGTAACAACTTTAATGTTAACCCTTTTCCCGCCTCTTACGAAGCTCCTCGTCGACATCTGATGTCACTCTAACTCTGCCAGTTCTTATGCTAAAATATTCGTTTGACAGGTATTGAATAGGTTTTTAAAAGTTCTGTAAGATGGTGCCCTCTTCCGAATTATTTTACAAGTAAAAAATAAAAAAAAACGCATTTAAACCTAAACAAAGAAAGAATATTAGTTGTGATTGGTTCTTAGCATGCTCTCAGCCGAAAAAGACATTCTGATTAGCTGGAAAGAACAAAGAAACTGCCTGATCAAAGAAAATAAAGAAAAACGCTGAGATTTTCATTTCTAATATGATTTAAAGTATTATAAAAGAATATTTTGAGAAATTTCAAATTATTTTCAGAGAGAATACTAAAAAAACAAAATTATTTTCGAAAAATATTGAAGATTTTAGTAAAAATATTTAAGATTTAGTAAAAAGAAATATTTACTTTTCTATAACGTAAAAGTCGACCTTTTTGTTTATATTATAGCTTTTATGTTGCCGAAATTGAATATTTTAGAATAAATAAATAGCAATTTATTTTTGAAAAAACTTTCGTTCTCTTCATAACCTGAAAAATTAGTAATATACTTTTTATAAACGTATCTGTGTTGAATTTAATATTATAGGCGAATATGTTTTAACAATAGGCTTGTCTTCAGTTTGTGAGTTGGCCAATTAAAAGATTTGATTTTTACCTCATACAACCAATAATATAATTAGCGGTTTAAGGGTTAATGTACATTTAGAGTTAATATATATAGAAATAAGGCCCATTCACCTGCTTTGGCAATAAACAAAATTCTGATCCTGACTAAAGTTTTCTACTTTTTCAAAAAAACTAAAAAAGTTTTAACCAAGCTCAAGAATTTTCAGCTACAGATTTACAGCCAACCCAATTAATTATTTTATCCATAACTTATATATATATATATTGTAGGACATTGAGTTCAAACCCTACCTTGCAAACCCCAAAGACTTCAGAAAGAAAGGAATTTTTTTTTCTCTCTCTCCTCAACTGACCTTTATTAGTGAAAGGGACAATATAGATATTTTGAATAGTTTAGTAGTTATATTTAAGAATTAAATCTTAAGTACATTTAAATAGTTGTTTGTAAACACAAACTCTCTACAGTATTAGTTTTCTAGGTCTACTTAATAATTTGTTCCATTATATTTATATATAATCAATTATAATTTTATTCTTTCGTTGTTTATAGTATTTTTAATACTTTTTCATTACTAAGTTTGTATAACATTTTTGATAAAAATCCTACAAAGTTGTTTTTCAAAGGATTATGTTGAATTGAAAAACAGTCATCAACTTGTTTTCAATCAAGATAGTAAAAACTTATTTCTAATTAGTATATCCCCCCAACTATAAAAAGATTGGAAAAAAGATTAGAGAGGAGTTCTTAAGAGTTTTATAGATTATGACAGAATGACCATGAAGAGATAACTAAAGGTAAGACAGTGCAAGTCCAGCAGCTGCTACTAGTTTACTATGATGAAGTTTGAATTTATATGGAAGTGAGACTCAGCTTTTCTATGTTCTCTATATCCTGCATTGTACTAGATTGCTTTCCTAATGTTTATTCAATCCTAGACTAAATGGAGACAATTGAATGCAGGAAGTTATCTGGATTATACTTCCTAAAAAATGATAATAAGCTACTCTACTGTTTTAAAAGTAACCAGCTTACCAAGGGAGTTGATCAGCTTGCTGAAGAATTACTTTATATGTATGCTGATTTATATATATTTAGAGAAACACAGATAAATGTACTATATATATATATAAAGTACAGCTGGTGAGTAAGTGCTATATATATATATATTGAGAACAATATTTTAAATAATATCTTTAATGAAAATGACATTTATAATCTATAATTTAAAAATAAAATAAATAATTTTTTTTTGCTTGAATTAAAGGTTTAAAAATAAAGAATTAATTCATAGACTATTTTATATTTTATAAAAGAAAAATTACACCCCAAAAGTATTTCTAGACTGGAAAACAGGAACTTGCTGGAGTATTTTTTAAAGATGTTTATAATTAATCGACAGTGACCAATGAAGGATATAATATTTTTTTTTAAAAAAACTTTTACTTATTAAAAAAAAGTAAGAGGCTAATTAGTAGCCCTTTAATTTATATAATCCATATTTTTATGCATACACACATCATGTTTGCATTTATGTGAAAAATATATTTTTAATAAGTCTATTATGACAAATTAAAATATGATATAAAATATCAGTGTGTCCACACATTTCCATGTGTATACACATTATATATGTGAAAACAGTCACTATCTATGTATCATTAAAATGTGATAATTTATTTATTTATTATTATATGAAAATTCCATATGTTATAGCATGTCTATGTGCTTATATAGATGCATGTCAAGTAGACACGTATATATTAAAATTAATCATTTTTTATTTTATGGCATTTCAAATATGTTCATAAATTATTATACCGCATGTCTGTATGCTGTTATATAGGTGTTTTAAGAAACCTATTGGAACATATATGTAAATCATAATGCGATAGCTTATTTTTTGTATATTAATCAAAATCAGAAGGCTTAATTCACATGCATATAATTGTATTCTGCAGATCTTAATTTCATTTTTTTATTATTATTAACAAACTGATATTACATTGTTAAAATTATTGTTACTCAATCCTAAAGTTTTAAAATATATGTTGTTTTATTTTTTGCTCACAGTAAGAGTTATAGAGCTTGTGTTCTCTGAACTAGATTCATGCATAATTGTCTATTATATAAAAGGTGTTTATATTTATTGTTTATAGGCATTCAATTGATGATGATCCTGGATTGGCACAAAGGAATATCCTTCAAAGCCCATGCACTACACTTTATTTAGTTTAGTATTAAAATTAAGTTTATAGTTGGCCCATATATTAGTGGTGCCAAGTGTCCAGAGGATTGATTGATGATAATCAGTATTTTTAATACCCCAGTATTTTCTTACTATTGTATTCTTATGAATTAGCAGTGAAGTTTGTGCATCCAAATTATGGTTTAAATAATATGCTCCAAAACTGTCAAGAGCTAAATAATCAGCCTGGTCTATAGTAGACCCATTTCAAATTCAGTCACAAGGTGTTTACTGTTGATTTATTTGTATTTTTTATTACTCATGATAATGTTGATTATTACTTTTGGGTAATGCTGGTGAAATTATGCTTATACTTATAATAGCTAGCTAGCTGTGCTGATCTCTCATGAGTGAGGTAACACTCATTTCTTTTATATTTACTATTTTAAATTTTGAGTCATTGGTTTGGGGTTAGTAATGAATTTTGTTACTATAGGTTCACCCCCAAATTTTCTGTACCATTGCAAATGGCTACCCAACTATGGTCCAATGATGATAACCCTTTTCTCATACAAAATCTGGTAGATTGAGTGAGTGAAACCTCTAAACTTTTGATTGGTCAGTTACAGGATCAGTAGTAAAAATATATTCATCTTTTAATATTATATTTGTTTTAGTTTCATTTGTAAAAATCAAATTAATAATTTGTCAGAATATGAAAGTGAATGAAAGTTTTTTCAAAAATAAATTTTTATTTATAATAATTAAAATATTTTATATCAGAGAACCTAAAAAATGTTCATAACCTATTAGAAAATGTTGACTATGTCAGTAATTTTCTTTTTCAATTTATGTTCTTGTAAAAGTAAATAATTTTTACTAAAATCTTAACAATTTTTCTAAAATAATTTTATTTTCAGCATATTTTATCAAAATAATTTATAATGTGAAAAAAAAATACTAAAAAAAAACACTCTAAAATATTCATTTTCAAAATCAAAACAAAGAAGTTGGAGCAGTGAAAATTATTGACAGGCACTCTTATTCTGTTCAAAATGAGAACCAACCAATCAGCATCTAGAAAATTTGCCTTCTTCCATTGTTATAGTGCCAAATTTAAATTTTATTGATTATTTACTTGTAAAATAATTCTAGAGAGGGCAGCATCTTATGGTACTTTTTAAGTTTTAAAATGAGCATAAATTCACTGCAATAATGTAAAAGTTGTTGGTTTTAGAGTGAGTTAAAGCCATTAATGAGTTTACTTGAAGCAAACAGTAAGCTATCACTATAAAATTGCCACTTATCATGATCTCAAATAAACACATCTGAGGAAAAAAGTATGCATTTTATACAGAATTATTTTTAAAAGTATTATTGTTAAATATGTGACAAGAGTATTGATGATTATAAATTATAAAATAGTAGTTTTAATGTACATTTAAAAAGTTCATATTTAAAGTTAAATAGAAAATCTATGATTTTGGAGATTGGACTGGGTATTTGACTGTTGGGGTTTAGCTGTACTTTTAGTTTTGATGTTGGTTAAAGAGTTTTATCATTGGTTTGAGGACACAATGTTTTCATGAAACTCTGAGATGTGTTCTATATCAGACATTGCACCAATATACTCTCTGATTTCTTAATGTTTATCATGGTGCAGTTAATGTAGTTCTGCCATGATCCCAGCCTCTAAGATTTCAAAAAAAGTAGCAAGGCATAGTTTTATATTTTCCACCCCATAAGATTCAAAGAAGCGGGGTTTTGCAAATATTTTTGCATTATTTTTATTTTGGGTTGTGGTAATATATAGTGTCTAAATTGAGGCAGCCCTCTTGGTGTTCCTGGTGCCTTGTGCACTTATAGTACAGTGGCTGAATTCTTTATCTCAGAATTGCAGGTCTTATTCATTTTGCTAGCTGTCATATATCTGTCAAATCTTTAGAAAAATTGGTGAGTACATAGTTTGAGTTATGAACTTTGTTTTGATTATACATGTATATTATGTAAAATATTGTTAGGTAGATATTTCATTTCTATTTTCCTTTTCCTCATACAGTGGGTAATGAAACCATTATGGGTTTTATGGCATACAATAGCATAGTATTGTGTGTGCCATATATATATAAAGTTGAAAGGAAAAGTAGAAATAAACACAGATAAAAAAAATTTATAGATATTTTCTATATTACACTGAAATAACAGTTAAGGATTAAATAATTTTGAATTTGAAATTTTTTAATTACAAATTAAACATTTAAAAAGGTCTAATTAACATTTTATTAATTCTGATTTTGAAGTTAAAACAAGCATGGTTTTATTTTATAATAGATGTACTTTTAATTATAAAATTCTACTATCTATTTTATTTAAAAATATTTTAAAGCTTGTATAGCATATTTTGATAAAAATCCTATAAAGTTGTTTTTCAAAGGATTAAGTTGAATTGAAAAAGAGTCATTAACTTTTTTTTCAATCAAGATAAAAGTCTTATTTTTATTTAAAGTATCCCTCCACCCTGTCTATAAAAAAGCTAAAAAAAGATTAGAGAGAAGTTCCTAAGAATTTGGCAGATTATGACACAACTACCATAAAGAAATAACTAAGGGTAAATGCAAGTCCAGTGACTGCTGTTAGGTCACTAAAGTGGTTTGGATTCACATGGAAGCAAGACCCAACTTTCTGTGTTCTCCATAGCATACATTGCACTAGAAGGCTAGCCTAATGTATATCCAATCCTAGACTAAATGGTGATTATTGAAGGGAAAATTACCTGGATTATACCTTTCCTAAAATTGACAATAAGCCAGTCTACTATTTTAAAAGGGGTCAGCTTACCAATAGAGTCATCAACTTGCTGAAGAATTAGTTTATGTGTTCTAATTTATCTATTTCATACTAACACAGATAAAAATGTACTGCATCATATATATATAAAGTATAACTGGTGTAGTGTTATATAAAGTATAACTGGTGTAGTGTTATGTAAATTGAGAATGATATTTTAAATAATTTCTTTGGTGAAAATGACATTTAAAATCTGTAATTTAAAAATAAAACAAGTAAATAATTTTTGCTTGAATTAAAAGTCTAAAAATAAAGAATCAATTCATAGATGATTTTATATTTCGTAAAACAAAAAGATTCCAAAAGTATTTCTAGATTGGGAAATAAAGGAACTTGCTGGAGTATTTTTATTAAAGATGTTTATAATTAATCAACAGTAACTAGTCAAAGATGTGATATTACTTTTTTTAAAAAAAGAAAACTTTTATGAAGGGTTGTCAAAGAATTTAATAACTGATTCATATTTTTATATACACATGTATGTGTGAATTTTCTATATACTTTCAACATGGAATTAATTGTGAAAAATGTTTTTAATAATTTTATTATTTTGACAAAATAGTATTTAATATAAACATCAATGTGCACACACATTTCCATGTGCATACATGTTAAATCAGTCATTAATTATGTATTATAAAAATAAAATTTATTTATAGGTTTATAACAATTCAAATCTATTCATAAATTATTATAATGCATGTCTAGTGCTAATATATGTTTTATATAAACCTATTGAGGTATTGTAAATCACAATGTGATAGCTTATTTTTTATTATTATATGAAAATTCTCATGTTACTGAATGTCCGTGTGCTTATATCAATGCATGTCAAGATATATATATATATATTAACATTAATCATTTTATTATTATTATATGACAACTCATGTTCATTTTATATTATACTGCATGTCTTTTATATGTGTTTATATAAACCCATTATGAGGTATTTGTAAATCACAAGTTGATAGCTAATTGTATATTAATCAAAATCAGAATGTGGATTTATATCTATGGCATACTCAGCAGACGTTAATTTAATTTTAAATATTATTAATAAATTGATATTTCATTGTTAAAATTATTCCAGTGAATTACTCAATCCTAAATAGTTTTAGAATATTATATGCTACTCTCCTTTTCACACTAATGGTTATAGAGCTTTTGTTCTCTAAACTAGATTCATGCAAAACCATCTGTTATATAAATGGGGTTTATATTTAGTGTTTATGGGTATCCAGTTGACAATTATCCTGGATTGCCACAAAGGGAATATCCTTTAAAGTCCATGCACTACATTTTTTTTAAATATTTATTAGAAATTAAGTTTATAATTGGCCAGTACATTACTGGTACCGAGTGGCTAGAGCATTGATGATGATCAGCATGTTTTAATATACCAGCATTATTGTTTTACTGTTGTATTCTTATGGATTAGCACATAAGTTTGTGCATCCAAATTATGGTTTAAATAATCTGCCCCAAGCTGGCAAGGACTAAATAATTAGTCTGGGCTATAGAAGACTCATTTTAAATTCAATAACCAGAGTGACTGTTGATTTATTTTTTTATTGTTAATCATTCACGATGATAAATGATTATTTTTTGGGGTAATGGTGAACTTATAATTAGTTGTGCTGATCTCACAGAGTTATTTCTTCTGCTCTTGCCTTTTATATTTAATGTGTTAAATTTTGAGTCATTGACTTGGAGTTAATGATGATTTTCCATCATCCTAAGTTAACCCCCTAGTTTCCATACCATTATAATATAGGTATATATGTAATTCAATCAAATGTGATAATGTACATATGCAAATGATTGGAGATATAGAAAGTGTTTAAATAAAATTTTCCTATATTACATGTTTAAATTTACAACTACTAAATATAAAGAAATTGCAAAAATGTAAGCAAATTAATTTGAAATGATAATTGTATAAAATTAGGCAAAAAAAAAACCCAATTATATAATTTTTAAAAACGTCTACATTTATTGGAAATGATCATGTGATCCTAATAGTAAGCATAGATTACATGACTCTCGATTCCAGAGAAACAATAAAGGTCACCGAATAAAAAAAATCAAAGCAATGATATCTCTCATTGTAGGCTAGAGAAGAGTAGCCCTGGTAGTCCTAAAGATTTTTAACTTGCACTTTATTTTATATAAGTCTTGGGGCTATTTAACTATATCTAGATTTAAGCTATAGTCTGTAAAAATCAAAATCTTAAATTAGTATTAAACTCACCTGTATCCAATTACTATTAGTCTATGTCTTTTCATGAAATGTTATTATTTTTATGAGTGTCATTAAAGTCTGTTTTATTGATTAATTATCTATGCATCTCTCTCTCTCCCATATACCTAGTAATAGTTATTTTTAAATGTGATACTTGATTAACTTGTGATCTTTTATCAGAATATTTAAATTAGCCACAACTTACAATTCTTGACAAACTTTGTTTGAAAACAAAATTGAAAATGCCAGAGGGATATTAAAAAAAAGTCAAGATGTACTTAATTTATTCAATAAAAGCTTTTGATTCAGCTAATTTGCTAAATTAGGAAATGTTTTTAAAACAACTATTGTAGCAGCATCTCACTAGTATGAGGATTTTCTACATTATAATCAGAATTATAAGTTATAATAAAACAAAGTGCTTTCATATTAGCTAAGGAGTTACATAATGTTTCAAATTGTGATTCTTTTTATTTAATTTTAATATATAATAATGGAAGCTATATCGTCAACAATCTTACATATGTTGGCATTAAACTTATAACAAAGATGTCAAGCATTGGTGGTCGAGAGGTCAGCGATGGCTGCTTTACAAGCAGTTGTCCCGGGTTAGCGGGTTTGCTTCCCGGCTGATGCTATGACACATGAGAAAAAAAAGATGTAAAAGATTTGAAGACTCTTATTAAAGAATGGAATGAAACAATTAGATTATGAATAAATGTGATGAAGATAAAGATTATAAAGACAGAGATAGTAGCTGGCTTTAAATTTACATTAAAAAGATAAAAGTTATTATAATTTTTGTCTTGTTGAATCATTCATCCACAAAGATTCAGAAATTAAAAGATTTAATTTAAACTGATGCTAAGAAGCCTGCAAAATATATATTTTTAAATAAAGATATATACCCCCCCCCAAAAAAAAAAAAAATCAAAATTGTTTATGCTGTAATATTTTTTGTCACTCTCTATGAATATAAGTTATTATTGTGTTTTTATCAAGTCATGCCATTCCTGTATGTTCTATTCTTAATCTCTATAATATGTAAAATGCATATTTCAATTATGTTTTAACATGTTTATTAATCATATATACATCTATATTAAGCTTAGCACAAAAATATGACACTTATTGTCATACTGTCACTTCTCAGCTTCTAAACACCCAATAGATGATTGTTGAGTTGTTGTACATGTCTGGTCTGAATTGCTTGGTATGATGTTGCTTATTTATATTATGTTCACATAATAGTGAGTTCTTCTATAGGTAGTCCTGGCTCTTGAAGATTCCTTCATACATTAGGGTACTTGACTCTTGTCCACTCCTGTTCATTTCTGCTGTTATTTTATCAGCTACAACTAAAGTTGAACACTATCTGCAAGTCATAATATATTGTAACGATAGGTATTTGGCTAGCTTTTTGATCACATTTTATGATTATAAAAACTAAGCTCATAAGTGAAAGAACATATTTGTTCCCATGACTTCTCTGACCTTAATTTACTCTCAAGGTTTAACATGATTAGTGAGACTTGGTTAATCATCGAAATATAAATTGGAAGCAAAGGGAATGTTTACTGAATCCAAATTATATTTGCAGATAAATGGTTATATGCTATTCATGAGCATTTCAGAACTCTCAAAATTAGATAAAAGAATATAATAATTAGTTAAGGCTTATGAAAGTAATCATAAATTTGAATATTCACAAAACAAAAAAAAAAATTATCAAATAAGTAAATTAACAGACTCAAGCATTGCATAATGACTCTTGTACTGAGAGAGAGGAAAAAAATTTAAATAAATCATAAAGTTATTTTACTTTTCTTTTCTGATGGCAATAGTGATAATGAAACAACATACAATATCTGTTTCTTTTCAAAGTTTTTATTTTACTTCAATATCATTCATATTCACGTTTGTTTAACAATATGCATAGATTGACATTTGTAGTAAAATGAGAACCATTTACTGTTTAAAATAAAGAAAGATACAATAATAAAAAAATAATGATGATCATAATACTTTCTTAAAATAACATGGTTTAAAAATCATAGATATGTTCTAGAAGATAATTATCAACATTCTTTATAATTATCAACTGTGCTTCATATTTACACCCCATTTTCTGTTAAAACCATGTTTCTCTTTTAAAATACAAATGCTAAGTCCTTAGATTAATAATTTACAATAGGACTTTAATTATGGCCCAAAAGAATCTACTATATTCTACTATGTCACCGGTAATTCTGAGAATTCAATAAGAGTTTATTAACATAATGAACTTCCATGAGTAAAAAAAAAACAGCTCCTAATCTCAAACTATAAGAAATATGCACATGTAATGCATATATAAAATATCTACATACTGATCTACCTTTCCAACATATCTTATAATGAAGCTATAAATTATTTACTGAAGGAGAATATTAAATAAACTTTAACATTAGTAACAATACATTATGTATCTACCTATAAATGATCCTTTGAAAACAAATGACAATAAATTTAATTTCAAACATTTATTGTGTTCTATGAATATAATGTACATATCTAATGTGAATAAATTAAAACAACAATAAATTTTTTTAATAATAAATGATATCTAGCATTAAAATTTAAAATCAATTATATACACTTTAATTTTTAAAAAAGATAAGATTAATTACCATTTAATATCTTTTTTTTTCATTTTGAAAATTGATATTTATCTGATGCATCTTTATTCATCCTGGAATATATTGAATCAATATGTAAAACAGTTTTTAATGCGAATGTGTGAATTCAGAAACCACTTGCAATTGTTTTTCTTGAAGTGTTCTTTTGTTCTGGTTATGCCAAAATGGACCAATTGAAGATGACACAATGATTTCAGATGTTTAAATAAGCATTTATTTTTATAGCATCTGTATACAATTGTAATTACATTCGAATATCAGCCTTTCAAGCTAATTGTGCAAACGCTTTGCGAGTGTTAATAACAAATGAATACTTTCTGACCAATACAAGATATAGTATTTATGCAGGAATAAAAAGGAATCCTCTTATTCCTATCACTCAAATATTTATATATGAGCAAATCTGAAGTAGAAAGTATTCATTTATTATTAACACTCGCAAAGCGTTTGCACAATTAGCTTGAAAGACTGATATTCAGATGTTTAAGTAATCCTTATGTTGATCTACAGGATAAGAATAGCTATTCGTTTCCAGGTTGTTTTACCTTCAAAGACATGCCTGTTAATGATGTATCTCTCTTTCAATGGATGATAAATATTGGGAAGGATAAGGCAGGAGAAACAAAATCCCCACATCGTAACTTACTCTCTACTTTGCTATTTTTTAATGGCATTTGCCCAAAGAAAGTTTTGCAATTATGTCAAAAAAAAAATGAAATGAATGGATTAATGGCAGCAAAGTTTGTTATCTTTCTTTTAATGACAATTGTCAATAAAACTTTTTTTTGTCTGTTACTATGGTATTTGGCAAAGTCCTTTATGCGCTGCTAATATCAACCCCATTATTAATACAATTGTCGATCTTCAAATATTAAGTTAGATAAAAGAGAAATTTTTTTTTATATTAATATATGCTTTAGATATACTTAACATTTTATAAAAATAAATAAATAAACAAATAAATTATACTGCAAATAAATTCAAAAATAAATAGACAACATAAACATATTTAATAATTTTATATGCTAATATTCAAATATTGACATTACCAAACACATGCACACATATATATTTTCTCTTGTATCACCATTGCCACTGTCAAATTCCAAAACCATAAACAAACATATATATCACAAAAAATGGAAATAAATAAATAAATAACAAAAAACAATGAACAAAAAAAATATATAAACAAATTTCCTATATTAAAATCAAACCAAAGTTGTAAACAGAAAAAAAAAATCTTTGCAATCTTCCTCTATTGCAGGCTAAGAAAAAGACCAAGATGCTATCTATATTCCTCATCATGACCCATAAGCAAAACATATGGAATTGACTCCAACCATCACTATAGAAAATACACCCATCCCATGCCATTAACAATTCAAACTTCATATGGTAAGACAAGGAAATTACATCTTTTAAGAAATATCTACACAAATTTAAATATACACACATCTCTTCCCCCAATTTTTTTAAATAACAACATGACACTCATTGTAAAGGGTGAGTCATTCCAACTTTTACAATATATAAATATATGCACATACAGTGTAAATTCTTAATGCTATGTATTATCTTAATACTCTTCAGTGTTGAAACGGACTTGTCTAACCCTCCAACGTGATGTCCTGCTACATGTCTACACATTTAGGATGTCTTCTTCTAGTCAGCATGTATGGCATAATTAGGCTGTGCTTCTTTACCATCCATCCTGTCTGATGTGTTATTTTCTGCTTGCTACATACCATTATGCTTCTCCGTTTTGAGTGTTCTATGTCTGCACTGCTCCATATTGTTGTGTTTTTTCTATTTCCTCTGCCTCCACTTTGCATTCTGAATATTTACATGACTACAGAGTATTTATAGTTTTTGAACCACATTGATTGCATTCCATTGCAATAATTGTTAACATACTTCTCTCATAGCTAATACTCCTTTGTACATAACATTCTTCCATGAATAGCGTTTTACGATATACATAAAAACAAAATATAAAAAATATTTCTACTTTTGAATAATTCTGTGAGTATCATAGATATCAAGAAAAGCAAACAATTGAACTTTCACTTAGAAATAACTTGAAATTCTTATTTTGACCAGAAATCAGCTGAGAAAAAGCTGGGTTTGGAGCAGTGTTTTCACGCAGGATATTTATAATACCTAAATAATTAATTATTTATTATTCAAATTTTCAAATTTAACATTAACACGGCCAAAACAGTGCTAAACACTTACCTATATACATTGTATATCCAGTATACATTATTATTATTATAATATTGTATATACATTGTGTAAACAGTATGTTTATAATTGTATTAGTTTGCATGCAATAGTCATTGTAGGATCTGCAAATTATTAGAATTTTGGCAAAAAACAACAACAACAACAACAATAAACAAAACAAAGGAAACGCAGTTAAATTTGGAAAGTGATAAAATGTTTTGATTTTTGTGCTGAGTTTCACAAAAGTCGTACATCATGCAGTTCTGGGGCCTTGTCCGTCACACAGTTTGCATCTTCCTCAGGCTGGCTCTGTTCTTAATGCTCGGAAATTTAAAGACAAAAGAAAATGTTGATCATTGAAACGCATCACAAATATTAGCAAGCCAATGAAGAGTACGAAAGCAAACAGTTTGAGAAATGTCATTCATTAATTTACGATTAACTTGGTAGCATCAAATAAAAATATTTGAGTAGCCAATTATTTTTAAAAGGAGCATAAACCGGATAATTTAAGTTTGGAAGATGAATGGTGTGTAAATAAAAAATATTTTAAATTGATATTTATAAAAATTGACATTAAAAATAAATCTTGAAAAATTAGAAAGAAAAAAAAATCACACAAAAAGTGATGCTGTACTCAGCTTAATATTAAAAATTAATATAAAATCATGCTGCGTATTAAATACTATATATTAATCTATATATTTTATTGTCATTTTGTGCCTCAAGAGGTCTCACTTGAAAAACTCTATATGATTTATTTTTAAAAATGGCGTCAAGTAAAAAGGAAAAGAAATCAACACGTGTAGACATAATACAACAAGAAGATATATTTCAAGCTCTTGTAATAGCAGATAGCTTTAACGAACGATTTGCCCCGATTACATTGAATAAACCTAGGGTACGTTAAATACAACTTAAACATAACTACTGCAATTATCTTCAATCTTTGGTATTAGATAAACATTTATGGAAAATATTAGTTAGAGACATATAAAGCAAAGTCGTAAATTCTCTTTTCCACATCATAGAGATCTCCATCTTTCTCATACATGGATTCATTATAACTTTTGAAATTAGTTTAGGACAGTTTTCAATCTCATCTTTTTTTAACAATATGTTTACTATAATTGTATTTCATCTTAATTTACTCAATGATAAAGCTGATATATGTTTATTTTGACTCATTTCATTTCTGATTTTTCATATTTTGCTATATAATAGGAACTCCATATCTTAGATTTTTTTATAAAAACGGGCAAAATATATCAAAAATATCTTTTCAGGTGCATAGGCTTATTTTTTGATATTATTTCTACCAAAAACATTCCTAATATAATTATAATATCTGTGATGTTTTCAGTTATATTAATAATTTATTTCAGATATTTATACTTTTTAATCCATAATTTATTGTTACCAATGTTATTTTCTCATTTTTGAAACTCTTTGAACATTTTTATGAAGCATTATAACTTTATCTTTTTTATTGCATTGCCAAATCCATATAATATTATCTATATTATTTTTTACAATGCTTTTTTACAACCCACTATTGACAGTTTAGATTGCTCCAGCAATTTTCTTCAGAACTTCTACTTATATTTCCAAATCTTAAATAGAAGTTCTGAAGAAGATTGCTGGGGCAATCGAAACTATCAATAATGGATTATAAAAAAGCATTGTAAAAAGTAATAAAGAACATAGATGATAATAATATTATATTTTTTATCTTTTTAATATTTATCTTTAATCCAACTATTTGCTTTTATAAAATAGCTTATCTAATATTTCTTACAGTTCTGAAGCATTATTTATGAAAATAATTGTATCATTTCCAAAATCTAGATAATTTGATTAATCTTTTGTAGTATATTGAGCTGCTGTTTGCAAATAACTGAGAGATCACTCCAGTAATTAAAAAATACAATAAATAATATGTAGGTCTTAGCAATCAAATAATAATAATAAAAAAATACGGAGGATTGTATAATCTTATAAATTTCTGAGGCTTCATTTTGGATCTTCAGTGGGGCACTGCACTGGGATTTGATTCTTCTACTTGAAACATCCTGTTGCTTTTTACCTTGTACTTCCATTAGGCTGCTTTAGCTGTTCTACTAAATGTATTCTGTTTACTTCCTTCTTGGCTTTTGAACTTAAGTCCGACTAAGCTGATTTAAATTTTGGGGGGATTTATAGTAAGAACTGTTATTGTTCTCTAAACTATATATTTAATTAATAAATTTTCTAAATTCCAAAAATTACCTTTAATTGGAAAAAATACAATTATGGATTTAATTAATTTTTTTCTTTATCAGATAAATTTGTACCTTTAATTCCCTGAGAAATTTTTTAATTTGACAGATTAAAACTATTTTAACTTATACATTTAAAAAAAAAATCAAAATGTATATATGTAGTATCTTTAGTTGGATTTTTTTTTGCTTTTTATTTTATTCTACATAACATTTTCAAAAAATTGTTGTGTAAGATTTTAGAGTAATAAAATTATCTTGCTATTAATCTTTTTTGTTCACTGCATAATCTCAGTGCTATTTCATTTTATATTCTTGAGAATTTGACAATATTTTGGGTCTGTAACATAATGATCTAAAGCTTTATTTCTAGCTAAAATGTTTATCAAGTCAAACACTTTTTTATAACTAAAAATCTAGTGTAAGATTGCTCTTCATATTCATTAGTTTATTCTCTAATTATTCTTTAATAGAATAGTTTTCACTTATCTACTGTAAGCTTGAGTAATCAGTGGCTTCTTGATCGTATAGTGTTATAATATCCTTATTTCCCAGATTGGTTTTGGCCTTTGCCTTTGTCATTAACATTTAGTATTCAATGCTGGAATTAATGCACTTACGCATCTAGCATTTGCTTTTTATTTTATGTTATTCAATAGTAGCATGAAATTCAATAAAAGTTCAAGCATATTACTTATATAGTTATGTAAATATACTAGATCGATCCATTTCTGTATATTTTAGAGATCTCAGTTTTAAGCTATTTGAATAGTATAAAAAAGTTAAAGGTGGCTAGAAACTGATTTAGTTATGGGGGGATGTAAGACTATATTGATTAAATAACTAAAGATGGGTGAAGAGAACTGCATGCCTATGAAAAAGTCATGCAAAATTGTTGTTGGTATTACCTTAATACTTATGGGTGTCTACTGAGCTATAAATATTATTAAATTTAGCTTATTCCTGTGCTTGATAGATCTGAAATTTTTAAAAAATTTTATTTTGTAAATTATCATTCTTTGAGTCATAAGGTGTATTCTTACTTATTAGGGTTTTTTTTTTTTCTGTATAAAAGTCTTTTTTGTTTCTTTGTTTTTTTCATTTGTATAATTATTTTATCATTTTTTGAAACTTTTTTTTTCTCATAGATTTAATGACACAACTCATCTTTTTATTTAAAATAAGTATTATAATTGCATATATTGTAGCTGGCATGTTCCTGCTTTTATTAAATCGTCCTTAGTTCTTAGAGAATTTTTTTACATACTTTATTTGAAATCATCTTGATATTGTTAAAATAACTTTTCTCTTAATAATAAGATGACATTATTTTCTTGTATAGTTTTTTTTGTTGTTGTTGTTCTTTGAGTTATATTTGTGCCATTATTACATTTATTCTTATCACTTTACAAAATAATGCTTCTAAATTATTACACACATTATTTTACCTCAGTAGAAAATTTACTGTCGAATTTTATTTTTGATTTCTATTATTTATATAATTATTATTAGTAAAATATCAATTATTTTTTTATTGAACTCATTCAACCATTTCGAAGTCTAACATTTTAAAATGATTTGTGAGTTCTAGCTTAAAATCATTGGAGTATTTTTGAACTTCAGAGTATCAATTATTAACACTGTCTTTTTTGACAGCTTTTGACTCTAACATTGCATTAACACATATATCTTATTATTAGATGATCACTTCCTACATTAAATTTATTAAACACATTACCATTTTGAAACAATATCTGGTAATCTACTTTGTTATGATCATTTCTTTCATGTACATTTCCTGAATTTTTATCAAATAAAAATAATGAACTGCCTTTCATTTTCTGCAAATTTGACAGTGTTCATATTTCTTCATTTTAGTTTCAATAGTTATATTCCCTATTACATTTCACTCTACATATGTTTTCACTTTTCGCAATGAAATCACCCATGATAATTTTTACGGTTTGGTCATTCAAAAGTATTCAATTTCTCTATCAGATTGAAAATTTGATCTGGCATAAATCATGATTTGTAAATTTAATTTTATAACATTGCATGTGATTTGCTACAATTTTTCAATAGTTATTGACATTTGTTTTTAATTTCCAAAAATATATAATAACTCAAATGTATGACAGACTATAGTGAAATAAAATTTATAAACAATGACTTAATAATGAATCTATCAAAAATTCCTATAATTAAATGGGTTAAAATTGTATCAGATGTTATAATTCTTTCTGAGAGTAATTATATTCACATTATACTTATAATATATATGCACATATATGTTTATGGTATAAGATTATCTTCAAATTTTATGTTAAAGATTTTTGCAGCACAGTAACCATAATATTTATATGTATATGTATGATGCTGTGTTCAAATGGCAGATAATGGAATGACTTTCAGATATTAATTAACTATGAACAACAAATAAAACAGTCTAACTAAGAGTGTCTTCTGCTGCCTTAAAGAATAAGAAATTGGCTTATCAAAAGCCAAATACTGCTTCCAATACAATCTTTTCTTTCTTCCTCTCTATCTTCTGTTATCAATTACTTAAATTAGTATAGGCCAAATCATCTTTAATCCGTCATACTATTTGGTTATCTTGCTATATAAACTGTGACAGTGGAATTGTGTTTGCACAATTATATTTTCATCTTTTATTTGTGTGCATACCAATTCATATTCTGATTTTCCTTTACTATTCTTCATTTTTTTTAGTTCTAGCTTTTAAGAAGTAAGAAATTAGTGTTTGAGAAGTCTTTAGTTGCCCTAAAGTAGTTATTGGAATTAGTTTTTAGATGAATTTTAACTTGGCAAAAATTATAGGTTTTAGTAGTTATATTTAAAGATTCTCCTGCCTACTATGGAAATGGAAAAGATTTAGGTGTCATGCTTGGAGCATTTATTTACTCATTAATTTGATAAAAGTAATAATAATTATGAGTAGTATTCATAAAATGGAAGACAGTGTTAGTACTAAAGATAAATAATATTACATTTCCCCCCTTCTAAATGTATATGTAATGTATAAATTTTATTTGATATAAATTCTTCATATGTGAACAGAGGATATGGTTAAGGAGCTGTCAAGATTTAAGATTAATATAGTGGCTCTTAATTTTTTTTTTTTTGGAAGGGCAGATCAACCAGTGAAGAAGTAGACTGCATGGTGTTGGATTTACTGTTTCTTGAATTCCATGATATATAAATGAAAGAATAATAATATGCTTCTGCATTAGATTTTAAGATAAAAAAACTTTTATACTTTGCTGGTTAATATTACTGAAAGATAAAATATTTATAACATAAAGACTTTAATACATATGGTGGTAAAAATATTAAATTTTGGCCAAAAGTTGTTGAAAATAATGATATTGGTGATATAAATACAAATGATTTGCTGTTATCGAATTTTTGTACAATATATGGTTGAGTTAACTGTAACAAACATTTTGGTAAGATAGAAAAATGATTATAAAGGAATATGGATATGTCTCCACTCATAACAATGGAATTTAATAGATTGCATTATAATCAGATATTAGAATACCAGAAAAGTTCATTAAGATTGTTGGACAGATATTAAATTAGTATGTCCCAAATTTAAAATTTGTAATTGCATTATTCCAATCATATTTTCAAGAAAATTGATGTTTATGCTTTAGAAATATCTGCTATTCATGCTAACTATCAACAGCTAATAAACATTAAAACTGCTTCTTTGAAATTTCACGATTGTCATGTTATTGAAACATAGAATTCTTTTAAAATGTTATGGGTATAAGTAAATCTATTATTAGATTCATTAAAAAGGAAAACTAATATTATTATTAGTGACTTATTTTCTGCTTGGCAGAATAATAAATTGAATAGGGAACTTTATAATAAATATAGTGATTGACAAAAAGACTTAAAAAATGATTGGTGGAATAAAACAGAAAAGGAGATACACATTTACTTATGGTAATTTTTTCTGATGTTTTGAAAACAATATATGGATCTAGAAAATAGTATCACAATCTTAATAAATAAATTCATCAGTGATATTCTTATATGATAACAGTAATATTTTGAACAGATGGAAATATTTTGATTGTCTTTTGAGTAATGATACAAAATTTGAGATGATGGCTTTTAGTGATATATCCACTTTATTCATTTATATTTGAACAAAAATTTTATATTAGTAAAGTAAAAACAACTCTTTGTAATTTTAGAAAAGAAAGCTTGCAGATTCTGTTAAGATACCTGAAGAAGTTTTTAAAAATGGTGATGATATGTTAGCTTTAAAAATATTGGAATTTTTTTAAAATATAGGGACTCATCTTAAATGATACTTCTGATATTCCATTTTTTTAAAATTAAAAAGAATAGACAAGGTTGCTATAATTATCAAGGAATATCATTATTATTATCCACTATAGCAAAGGTATTTTCAAGAATTTTGTTGAACATGTTGTTTGCAGTTATAGATGAATGGCTAGAAAAGACCCAACTTGTTTACATGGTTTTTATTATTTGATAAATGTAAGCATTGGGAAAGAAAGATGAAATTATATATTGTTTTTATTGATTTCATCAAGATATTTGACTCAATTAGTTGAACAGGTTTTGGGCACCTTTTGAAATTGATTGGTTCTCCATCAAAATTTATTCATGTTATACATCTGCTTGATGACTTGAGAGGAAGTGTTATTACTATAGATGGAAACATGTTTTAATGTGTAGTAGCTTCAACATTGTTTTTGATTTTTATGATTATAGTTTTGGAATTGTTTATAGATGGCTTAATGAATTAGAGATTAAGTGAAGGTAGAGTTTTTAATTTGTATTGATTAAAAGCAAAAACAAGATCTTCATTTTTCTGGATTCTGGATTTGTAGAATGCTGATGATTGTGTTCTTTATATCAGTTCAAAAGACCACATACAGAATGTTCTTGATGTTTTGAATGCAATATATAAAGGTATTTGGTTTAGTGATTACTATTCAAAAAACTAAAATTCTTTATCAGTCAGTGATGGAAGAAAAATCTTCAGCAATTTTTAGCTTGGATAGTTATCAATTTGAGAATATAAACCAATTTAAATACTTTGAATAACTTTTTTAGTGGGAAGATGGACTTAAAAGTTAAGGTGTAACATAGACTTCAATTTGCTGCTGCTGTTTTTACCAGTTAAAAGTTTATTTCATCATATCTAAATTAGTTATCTTGCAGTTATTTTTTCTAATTTACTAAATAGAAGTGAAACGTGGAACCCTATCATCTTAACACAAAATTATTAGAAAAACTTCATTTAAGCATAGTCATTAAAATTTTAAGAATGCAATAGCAAGATCATAAGTTCAATCAGTATACTATAAAATTAACAATCAAAATCACATTTTGGGTGTATGAAATGAATGAACACTGGAAGATTTCCTAAAAGTTTGTTTTATGGCATATCTGTGTCAGGATTTCATATTATCTTAGGAATATTCTAAAGAAATGCAATATTAATTGTTTTAATTGGTATGGCAAAGGATAGAATACATTGAAGAACTACAATTAGATGTCTTTCAGGAAGAAAAGATCATTGCAGAAGAAGTTTAAAGATGGCATCATAAAATGTCAAATAAGTAAAATAATTTGACCAGCATGTTTTATAAATAGATGTATTTATGGTTCGTAGATTGATTTGTGTAGTCACTGCAAAACTAATTTCTAGTACATTATTATTTTGATTTATTATTTTGGATTTTTTTTCTTGAAGTTGAGATAGCTACACACATTTGCAAATGCCTGTTGTTGATGGTAATATATATAATAATGAGTAGCACTTTACTCTAAAAAATATGAAAATAAATTCATTAAATGTTTGAATTTGAGTAAGTGATATTTTCAAACTTTTCAAAAGTTGTTAAACAGGCTTTCAGTATATTTTAATTTCATACTTCACGGTTAGTATTAAAATAATGTTAAATAAATTTTATTTTATTAAACATGATTTGATTTAGTCGAATACTAATGGAGTGTTGTTGAAAATGTAACTTGTGTATAAGGAACAATACCATCTGAACAGAAAATAAAAGAAGTGTGATTTATTTAACATTATTTTAACACTAGCCATGAGTATGGTGCCAAAGTACTGAGAGCCTACTTGGCAACTTTTGAAGATATTGAGTTTATTTACATATATTGCTATATAATTTATACATAATTTTTTTTATATGTTAAAGAGGTAAAGATTATCATTGTATCTTAATATTGTAACCAGTAATTATTTTACGTAAAATGCAATTTATTTTTATAATGTTTTCTTTTTTTACTTAGTGTAAGTAATAAATCTTATTTAGAAAAATTTTTTTTTTCAGTCTCTTATTGTTAAATTAATATATATATAAATGGGCTATTTTATGATGTCCAATTTGAGTGCTGTAAAATAGTATTGTTTAATTATTAGATTAGAATCAACCCATGAAAACTGTGAAAACTCAAACATGAGTATGCAACTCTTAAATATATATATATATTATTATTAATAGTGAAGCCATACTTATGTTAAAATGTATATTAAAACATTACACAACTAATTCTGAAATTTTATTTTTAGGCTCTTATTCCGCTAGTGAACTGTCCTGTATTAGATTATACATTGGAGTTTCTAGAAAATTCTGGTATTCAAGAAGTGATTTTATTTTGTTGTAGTCATGCTGATCAGATCAAAGAACATATTAGGTTTGTCTTTTTAAAACCTTGTATCTAATTTATTTTAAAACATGTATAATTTTACTAATTTTTTGTTTTCAAACATTACATTTTATATATAGTAGTAGTTATTATTTCTTGTTCCTTTGAGACCAATATAGAGATGGTGTTTTAATTTACTTCATTATTTAATGGAAAAGCACCATCATCATTTAACAGATTAGTGAATAGAAATTTGGCATTCAGAGTATATTGTGGAAACAATTCATCAAATTCCATTTTTTCATCAGGATTATGTTCTCTTAATTTATTTGGAAGTGGAAATTTGTGGATGCATTCAGCAAAAAAATATTGTTTGAAAATTCTATAATGAACATGAATAAGATTCACTTTATTATTATCAATCTTTTCAAAGATATAGATTTTGATTCTATCAGAACTTGTGATCTATATATAACTTATGAAATTTTACAATGGCTTATCTTTGATTTAGATTTTCTGTGAAAAGAATTATTTGAATTAATTATTTGTTTCTCATATTATAAGATAAAGTTTATAATTTCAAAAACTTGCATTAATTCTATCTTTTTGGATTTATGAAATATTCAAAATATTTTCTGTTTTTTGCAGTGAAGTTTTTAAAAAAATTATTATATGTTGCCAAATATTTTTTGTGTTCTTTTCAGCTTCGAATATGTAAAAAGTTTTGGTTTATAGTAGAGAAACATATGATTTGTTAGTTTTAAGAATAGCAACAGTCTTTAAAAATCACTGTAGTTGTTTCGGATTTGTGGAAATATTTTCTGCAGTGTATGACAGGTCAAATAAAATAGTGGACAGTAAATATTCTTAAGTATTGATTTGTAGAGCTGAATGGAAAAGTACAAAAAATCAGTATGATTATTATATAATAAATAAACAGAAAGTGAAACAATGAATAATATTTTTGATTATTTATCAAGGAATTATTTGATCTATATTGCCAAATCCCTGCTTAAAATTCTAATAATAATGTATTTGATTTTTAATACACATTTGAAAATAAATGTAATTCCTGTGCAAGTGAAAAACTTTTCATATATGAAAATAAAAAAAACTGACATTTCTTATAATAGAATGTTATGATATTTATCTTGCCTCTCCTTCTTATTAATTTATTATTTTCAAGATATGAAGAGCAATTAAGTCAGTGTTGACTCTCTTTGCATGAAATGATCAGTTGTTTGGTTTGTTACACTGTTTAATGACACACTTACTATTATGTTGATAAAATCCTTCACTCTTGTTGGAATTTCAAGAAAAAAATTCTGATCTTATATTTAGTTGTTGCTTTTCCTTTCTGTTAAATAAATAAATGATACAGACAAGAAATGATAAATTGTTTGATGTTTGATTTTCATTAAGTCATTGCTAAAACAATTGCTAATATTTCATTATTAATAATTAAAAAATAATATTTTTTTTCATCGAATTAGATTGGAATCACCAATTCTAATTAAATATTTTGTAAGTTTAGTCAGCCATAATTTAGATAATTTTCAATTATCTCAATAGATCATTGACTAGGATATTTAAGAAAATTGAATCACATTTTATATTTTCTAAAGCCTTTCAACATGATTAAATGCTAAAATTTTAAATTATTGAATGATCAGTAATTTTTTTTAAACTTTTGAAAATGCATAAAATCTCTAATTTTAAATTAAAAAAAAAAAAAAAATTAATTCAAATACTTGAAATATTTATGTATAATATGAGTATTTTTTCCATATTTTTTATATACTCCAGTATTATTTAACTTTTCTCCTTTTTTTTTATAATCAAAAAAAAATTAATTTATTTAATCCATTTGTAAACACATCTTTGCAACAATTAATTCACAATTTAATAATTGTGCATGATTATTATACTTAAATGTAATTTGTAGCTAAAGTTAACATTTTATAGTATTTTTTTTAAATTAATATTTATTTTGATTACTCCAACTATAATGTTAATTATTTTTGTTATTTTTTGTTTCATATTATCAATCATTATGATAAATAATATGATAAAATTCCATTACCATATAAGTCAAAATACTGTTTATATGTATATGTTTTTACCACAGTTATACATTGAGACAACTATCAATTATTAAAGAAGAAAATATTTATACATATAGAATCCTGTCTGACTTCCTTTAATTCATAACTTCTACTTTGAGCCCTTTTAAGTTTTCTGATTTTCAAATTTGATTAATTTAAGAATGACTATAATTTTCTTGATTAATATATGCAGTAAAAAAAAAAAAGCTACAGTATTGTAAATAAATTAATACACATACATTTTAATGTAAAAAAAGTATACACCTGGGTCTCATTTTATGCGGTAGAGAGGTTCCTCAGAAAACACACACAAATGAAATCACCCAAAAATAGACTTGACTTATCTTGAAAAATGGGTGATAGGTTACTGTAATTTTTAAAAATCGCATAAAACAAAGCAACAATGTAAAATTACTTTAAAATTCGCACACAAAAAAAATAAGGAAATAAAATATGACTAATAAAAAATTTCAAATTTGAAAAAAATTGATACAAGAGAAACTTTTTTTACTTATTTATTAACTACAGTATTTAATTTTATTCAAAGCAATATATTTTTATGCGTAATTTACAGTATTTTTTATTTTTTCATACATGTACAGTATTTTAATTATTATCGCTATTTGAGACGATAAATAAGTTCGTTTGTAAACTAGTAAGACATCAGATTCGTTGATGTGATGTACTGTAGCTCTCAGCAATTATACCAAGAGAAACTTGTTAGCTACTTAATTTTACATTCCCCAGTCTAAATTTTTCCATATTCTGCTCCATCCCATTTCCACAACATAATCTTCATCAATTCTACAAGAGGAAATACGACTAGCACCAACTTCATTTTTTTAATTGATCTTATCGTGGACTCTCCTAAACTAAATGTTTTCCAATCGCTGTTGATCCTTCCGATTGCGCTAAGCGATCTAAAATTGAAATTTTTGTTTCCAAAGAAATTCATTTTCTTGGGTGTTTTTTTCTTCTCCGTTAGAGTAAACTAAAAGTTTAAAATAAAAATAAGAACTTAGACTTACGATAATAAAAAGACACCGACTCACTACTGTTGGACAAAATTTAATTAAAACTAACAATTAAAAATTAAATTCTTATTTTTGTCTTTAATTTTCAATTCTGTTTAAAAATCAAATTTCATTATTTTGTGTCACATTAATTTCAGATCACATTACGTAATTTTTAAATTGTTAAGATTTTAATTGTCAAATTTAATTGTGCCCACCATTATAACTCACCTTTTAAAAATAAACTTGCCACTAAATGATCAATTGATTACATACTCTTTTTTTAAAATGCAAAAATAGGATGTGATTTAAAATGCAAAAAAAAAACAACAACATGCATAATATAGTGTTTGAACAGATTTACATTGTAATCTTGTAAAATTTAATGTGTGTATATAAAATAGGCTAATCCTGATTTTAAGTGAATTATGAACTTCTTTATTGCATAAAATCTATTACAGTACAATTATAAAACGCTGAAAATATTGAAATTATTAGAAGTCGAACTCCAATAATGTGCTATTACTTTAAATATGACGTGTGAGTGTGCGAAATTTATAATATTTAAAGTAATAGTGCATTATCGGAGCTCGACTTTTGATCTAATAATTTTTATCGTATAAAAGAAAACCGCATACAAAGATATTAAAAAGAAACATGAACCGCATAACTTCAAAATCGCATTAAATAAATCCGCATAAAACGAGACCCGGGTGTATATATATTTAAATAAATTTCTGTAAATTCATAATTGATATGAGTAAATGTTTGTATTTTGTCATTGATCAGTTTTATTTTGTTCTTAACAAACAAAACAAAATTTATTTGATACACAATGAAAATGTTTTTAAAGTAAAGAACTGAAGAATGGAGATGGAATGGTCTTATTTCTAAATTATCTGACATGAAGTTTGTAATAATTTTTAAAAATAGGTTTTGGTGAAATAAAAAGTGTGGAACTAATCAGTAAATTTTATTTATTTTTTAATTACATAATAATAAATTAGTAGAATATATGAATATATAATAGTAAAATTGATAAATACTTATTACATTTAATATTTGTTTAAGAAGACATAGAAGGGGAATTATATTATTATGTTTAATATAAAAATAATAATTCAAAATGGACTGGAAACCAAGAATGGATATTAACATCAGTGCACTTATAAAATGGCTTTCATATAAAATAATTATGTTTTAGTAAAAAAAAAAGATAATTATCTTCTCTTCAAAAGTTATTTAAACAGCTTTAAATATTTCACTATTTGAAAACCATTTAAAATTTATTATTTATATCGGAATGTATTTAATTTTTTTTTCCAGCTTTTCAATTTAATTATAAACTTTGAATTCTATCAGTTATTTCATTTTTCCATTTTAATCAATTGCTTTATGTCATTTTGAGATATATATATTGTTATTTGACGGAATATTTTATGGTAAGTAAATTCTGCAATTTGCCAAATAAATTAATGTTGTATGAATTTAGATTTATTTGTTAATTTTACTAAAGGTTACATTGTTTTTTGATTGGAAATTTAAGTTATTACAGATTTGCAAGCTTCTTATGTTTTCTTAATGTGCTTAATTATTGTTTATACTCATACAAGTGGTTTTATTTTTTTCACACCATATGTTTATTGCAAATAAATTTGTATTTTTTAATTTTTATTTTATTTTCAAAATCCTCCAATAAAAAAGCAATTGCTTGCATAAAAAAAAAAAAAGAAAATTGAATTCTTTGCCACCAAAAAATTAATGAATTTGTTTATGTATTCAAGTTTTTAATATTTTATGCAATAATTTCTTTCTTTTTTTTTCCAAAGTGGCACTTTATTGCTGAACTTTTACATAATATTTTCATTGTATAATATGCACATAAATTTATCTATTGCATTACATAACACCATATATATATCCAATAACTTTGCAGATGCTTTATATCTTTTCTTACTTGTGATAATTGTTAATTTCATATTTATTATTTTTTGATCTAAATAAAACTATTATGAATTAATTTTTATTCTATAAAAATAATAAATCTTATTTTTCATGAATAAATTTCATCATTAACGTAGTTGGAATTTTTGTAAGTAAAAATTTATCTAATAAGTCTTATTTGAGTTATCACATGCCAGCGTAAATACGAAATTGAAAAATAGTAAGGACAAAATGTAATAAAATGTAAAATTTATTAAAACCAATTTGAAAATTGACGTTGATGCTAGCACTAAAAATTGTAGGTCAATGGATAATTAAAACACTACTCAATCAGTTCATTAAGAAATGGTTAAACATATAAATTGTTCTTGTAAATTCTTTCAGATGTTACTTATAAAATTTTTTTGCTTAAAAATATATATTAAAAATTATTATTTGCTCAGAAAGTTGTGATGTTGAAGCACATCTGTAGCAATTAAGCACAACAATTTTACTCTTGACCTTATTAAATTTTTTTTTATTCAGATAATAATCAACATCTGAGTTTTTAGTTCTTGGTCTACCATTATGATTGCAAAGAACTAGAAATTATTCTGGTAATAGTGCAATTATTATTTTTTTTATAATAGGAAAGTATGTGCAAACATTATAATATTATGATATTTTTAAAGAAATACTTTAAAATATAGTTTTTGGGGAGAGTGAAATGTAATTTTTATTTTAAAATGTATATTTTTTATTTTAACAATGACTATATAAAAATGATATGAATCATATAATAAGTTACTTAGAAAAATGCTGTGTTAATGATTTGCCATTATTAACCAAAAAGATAATTTTGACTTAGAAAATTCTTCACATATTAATAAACTATATAAATGAGAGAAAGTTATATATTCTTATTCTTTTGCTTTACTTTCTTTGGATTTCTTCATATATTCATATATATTGCTTACAATAATTCTCCTCATATACACTTTAATGCAAAATTTTTTTAAATTTAATTCCTTTATATATTTTTTTTAAAAGATAGAGGAGGTTAAGAACGCTCTGATGAAGACTACAGGACAGTTGAAACTGTCAGGAAAATAAAGGAATTATATTTAAAAATGTTTGCTTTAAAGTGTATATGAGAAGAGTTATTGTAAGCAATATATATGGAAATTATATATTTAGTATAGTATGTGAATAGTATTTATCTTCTAAATCACTATATTAATTAAAGAGATAAGATAATATTTTTATTGCAGTCATTCTCATAATGTGTAGGGCAATTAAATATTGATAATGGTATTCTGGTATATGTGTGACCTCTATTAATAGGCTTCATAATTCTTATATATTTGTTTTGGCATTTCAAAGATT
This sequence comes from Epiperipatus broadwayi, assembly GCA_028023455.1. Classification (NCBI taxonomy): domain Eukaryota; kingdom Metazoa; phylum Onychophora; class Udeonychophora; order Euonychophora; family Peripatidae; genus Epiperipatus; species Epiperipatus broadwayi. Next base: position 951,284 of record JAQFVV010006358.1, on the reverse strand, counting down.
AAAATGACTAATGTTTAGTCCATCTTTGAATATATATAGTGAAAATATTTGTTTATGAGCAGTTTAACATCATTGTTTATTAAAATTTCAAGCTCTTTGTTTGAATAAGTTCATGTTTCAATATTTAATATCATTGCAGCTTACAATTTCAAAGAGATACTTTTATGAACTGGCTGTTTTGAGATATTTATTCACAAGAGAGTGTACCTGAAAAAATTTCTTAATGTTGAGGTGATTTAATATTTGATATTTATTTCAGGTAGTGATATATGCTGGAATTATTTCATATATGTATAATCTAATTCATAACTTCTAAGCAAATTCTGTGCCATGTAATGTAATTTTTAAAATGGAATATTGTTACAGAAAAATAAAAATTTATCCTCTTTTTTTTTTAATAGAAATTCAAAATGGAGTTCCTCTTCCACTTTTATTATAACCATTGTAGTATCTGAAAGCTGTCTGTCTATTGGTGATATTCTGCGTGATATTGATGCTAAGGCTTTGATAAGATCTGATTTTCTTTTAATTTCTGGTGACATTGTTTCTAATATGTCATTACTTCCAGTACTAGAAGCTCACAAGTAAGTTTTAATTGTGAATTAAATTTATATATATAAGTGCACACATAGTATAATAATTGTTAATGTGTATATATATATATATATTTAGGACACGTAGACAGAAAGACAAATCTTCAGTGATGACCATGATTTTTAAGAAGGCAGCTCCGAAACACCGTATTCGTTGTTTTGAGGAAGAAATTGTCATTGCTGTAGAACCAAAGACTCATCGGATTTTACACTATCAAAAAGTTGGACATCAGAAAAAAATTCCTCTTCCATTAGTAAGCTAATATTTTTCTTTCATTTAGTGGGTTTAATTAATGAAGTACCATATTGTCTTGTGTAGCTTTTTTATTAATTTATTTTGTTAAATGATAATAAAAACTTTTGTTAAATATCTTGAAATAAAAATTTTATTTTGAAATTTTAAAATTTTTAAGATGTGAATTCTAATGATTTAATTGCTTTTAGTTAAATACTTAATATATTGCAAGAATTAATAGTGATCAAATTGCTATATATTTATTCAAAATAATAGCTATTTTATATTAGTCTTTACTTATATTTTTTTCTCTTTTATTTTTTAGGATATCTTTTTAGATAATAGTGAAGTACAGATACGCTATGATCTTTTAGATTGCCATATTAGCATTTGTTCATCCCAAGTTCCGCCATTATTTGCAGATAACTTTGATTATTTGACTCAAGATGACTTTGTTCGTGGTATTTTAGTTAATGAAGAGGTTAGTTTAAAGCTATTATTTGCTTATAATCAACAAATAAGATATAGTTATTTTCAGGTTGGAAAAATATATTATTATTGTTAAGTGCTGTCAAATAATGACATTGACTAATAGCGATCATATAAATAACATTACTCCAGATTGACCCATCATTTGTACAACATATAATAAATAAAAATGTTTATACTCATACATTTGGATATAAAAGCAATACAATTATTTTTTATTATAATATTTAAATTTTTTAACAGCTAATTTTTATGGGCAAAAAAAAGGACTAAATTAAACTTGAATTAGTACTAAATACCATAAGTAAATAAAGTAATAATTAGCAATATTTGTGAAATGCAGTACTTCCATAAATTTAAATTATAATGAACAATATCTATATATATATTTATTGTAATATAAAGAAATTTATATACTAATATAGTGTAATAAAATAAAGAATGATAATCATGAATTAAAAGAAGTTAACAACTACAAATAGCTTAGTCAGATTATTAATATATGTAGAAACATAATGGATGACATTTATTATAGAATTAATTTTGAATGGAATGCTTTTGATAAATATAACATAATATTAAAAGGCAATCTGCCTATGTTTTTGAGGAGAAAAGTTTTTTATAGATGTATTTTGCCAGTTATTACTTATGGATTTGAGACTTTTATACTTAACAGAGAAGCAGTACAAAGGTTTTAGACAACTCAATGAATAATGGAGAGATATATGTTGGAGTAACAAGAAGAGCTAAAAAGGAAATATATATGAGAGAACAAACAGGTATCCACTACATCATTGAAAAAATTAAAAGACTGAAATGAAATTGGGCTGAACATTTTACCAAAAGAGATGATAATAGATGCTTAGATGAAGTCTTAAACTGGATTTCAAGAGATTATAAAAGATCTAGAAAGAACCACATATGAGATTGATGAAATAAAGAAGTTTGTTGGTGTGATGCAGTGAAGAAAGACTAAGAATGGAATAAACTAGATTAAACTTGGAAAGGGATCTTCATTCTGCAGTGGATCAGTAAGGGCAGAAAACGATAATGATTATGAAGGTAATATATATATAATTGCAAAATATATACATATACAAAGAGCTTTGTAAAATAATAATTATCACATTATGACCTGGGGCTTGAATCATGATATAATTTGGAAATTTTTTCAAATTTCGTGCAAACATAGATCTTTTTTTTTTTTTAGATAGAATATAATCAACCCATCTAACCATATAATTAATAATCTATAGATGGGTATTGAACTATTTATAGGTAGATTTTAAATCATAAATATTTATTACTTAACATTTGACTAGCTTTATAAATATTATTTTCTTCCTGATTTTTTTTTGTAGAGGAATGCTGGAGAAGCTTTATTTTGCTGTGGATTATTTTGTGTTACATATATATGATATACATACATTGTATTATTTTAAAAAATTGAAAATACTGTATTAAATTTAGTATATTATTTGATAGTTACTGTTACATGTCAATGGAAAAAGCATACTTATATAAACAGTTTATTGTTGGCAGCTATTCAGAAGTATTTGCTGGCATATAGAAATAATATTTTATTAGCTATTTAGTTTTTAAAAACTAGTTATATATTAATTAAATTAATATTTTATATAAATTTATATATTTATCTAAATTGTTCATTTTATCTAATATGTTTTTAAAATTTTGTATGAATTGTATTTTTTATATAGTTAAAAAAAATTATATTTTATTTGTATAATTATTTCTTGTTCATGGTTTCAAAAAAAAAAAAATCATTAAATGAATCTGAATTATTATTTAATATATATGTTTTTGAGTTTGTTCTTTAGCATATTACATTTTGGTAATCTGACCAAAAAATACATTTTTCAAAAAGCACAATTTATATAATATTCTGATTTTATTATTTATGTAATCAGTTTTTGAGATTGTTTAAAATTAAATCCAGTTTTCTTACAGATAATTAATTAAGCTTTTTTAATATTTTATCAGTAAGTTCATAGTTTTATTTATGAATAATATTGCATATTATTCATGAATATAAAAAAAAATACATATAGTTAATTGCTTGCGAGGTCATGTGACATCTGAGACTCGTGTATCAGATTAAACACAACATTTTCATTCATTTGTCATAATAGAGATTTTATTTTTAATTTCTTCATCTATGAATCGATTCAGGATCTTATAGTTTTCTCTACTGCTTTACATATCTGTTATTCAGTTTATTTTTAAATAGGATATTTTTTACAATATAAAGTTTAAAATTTTTATTTTAATAATCATCTATTTTGTGGAAGAAGTTTTTCATAGCAGTTAATTTTGAAACAAGCAAGTTTGCATGAAATTATTATTTTTTATATTTTTTTGAATATAATTCTTTAATAAAATATTTGATTTTAATAATGTTGTTTTTATTTTGATAAATTTCTGTATCTATGAATACCATAATTTGTTAAAAAAAATTTGTAAATATAATTATACATTTATTAGGATGAGATTTATTAAAAGTATGATTGCATTAGTAAATGTAAACAATATCATTGATAAGAACTTGATCAAATAAACAAAATTGGATCTAATTCTAAACATTTTCAGACCAATTGATGATATAAATAATATAATTGGAGAAGTATCTAACATTAATTGTGAATTTTGTAGTATAACTTATTTTGGTCAGACTTAAAGTTATTCAACAATGCACTGTAGATCCAAATAACAGGAAATAGAAAAGTTATCAATCCAAGATTATTTAATCATTTTTAAAGCCATGGCCTCAAGTGATTGTATAAAAAAAAGTATAAAATCTTTCTATAAAAGTACTAAATTCACTTAGAAATATGAACTACTTTGATTAATCTATGAATTTATATAGATCATCAGTTCAGTTAATAAATAATTGTTTTATAAAATTGAATGATTAATAAAATATTATTTTTATGTGCTAGCAAATATTTTTGAATTAGTATCTGCTTGATATATTTTTTATTTATTTTTAAATGATGTGCTACATTTTGCACAAGGTTTCATTTTGTATATATATATATATTCACAATATCTAAAATCTGTTATTTTCATTTTGTCAATATAATTTTTATAGTATATATATTTTTATTAATATAAATTGTATATATATGTGTTTAATGCTTTCATAGATGTCATTATTATTTATTGTTGGTATTTAATAGTATTCCACATTTAATTTATTAACTTTATTATTCTATTTTCTAATGAAATGAATGCTTTCATGAAAAATAATTAAAAATATTTTTTTGTTAATATATATAGATATTTGCTTGATGTATTATATGTACACACATGTCCTTAATCTAATTGTAATTTTCATTATAGTTACTTTAATCAAATATTTTAAAATAATTGATAGTGTAATCTTTTTTGCTTAAATATGGTGATACAATTACATTATCATATTTAGAAAGTAGTGGCATAATATGAATCTATTATTTTTCTTGACCTTGTATTAATTGAAATATTAGATTATTAAGAGTTATTGAGATAGTATTTTATTTTTACTATTAATAATTTACAACATGAATAGTATTCTGCAGATTTTAGGGAACCAAATTCATATGTTTGTAGCAGAAGATGAATATGCTGCCCGTGTTTCAAATTTACAAATGTATGATGCAGTCAGGTAATTAAAATGCAAATGATTATCAATTAATGAAAATTAAATTATTATATTTACTTTAATAATGCAAACTTTTTTTTTTGTTATAAAAGTCAGGATGTTATTAATAGATGGGTTTATCCTTATGTTCCGGATCTTCACATTGGAGACAGTGGCAATAATTACTGTTATGGAAGGCATAATATTTATCTTCATCATAAAGATGTATCCTTAGCTAGGTAAAAACAACATTTATTTATGAAATTTTTACAATATGCACATACATGTATATTTAAGTATTGTGTATGTCATGCAAGGGGATTAGTTTATTTTTCATTAAATATCATATATAAGACTCTTTCTATAAATTTTTATAGAGGGTGAAAATAAATAATGTTAATAGATTATATATTTATGTGGTATTTAATTTATTGATATTTATATATAAATAAAAAAGTTGTTAAAGCCTGAAATCTGGCCACGGCCGCTTGGGGCATTGTTTACGTGTCAAAACACATAAAAATGCCGTTTCGGCGGCCGCGGCCTTACAGGCTAATACAACATTTACGTATTGTATTAACCCATTGAGCTAGGCCGCTTTACATGACATTGCACAAAAATATTACGGCCTGTTTTGTGCTTCGAAGCTATTTACGTGTATTTGTTCTTTTCATAGCTGATTACCGTATCGCTTGAGGGTCTTTAAATTTCAAGGCGATACGACTTTTTCAAATCTTCGTAATAGAGTAATGTCATTTCGATTTAAAAAATGTTGTTAATTATTAAGAATTGTCATATGGTCCCCACCCTTCCCAAAAAAAAGGTTAATATGTAAAAAAAATTGGCAAAGTGTATGTTCGAACAGGCTTCGACAAAGCTCATGCACTAAGTCACGTTTCAGCGTGGTGGGGAAAATATTCGAGACCACTAAAAGATCTGAGACGAACGTGCAATTTTGAAACTTTTCTTCAGATAAATTGCCGAGTACAGAAAGTGTGTGAGATTGTGTTTTTTTTTTTATTTTGTCAGGCACACGTAATGTCCACTTTTTATTACAGCAATAAAATCGAATAAATAATTTTAAAAAGTCCAAAGTTTGTGTCCTTTTTTTTTTGTTTTTTATTTCATTAGACATTGACAAGTATTTGGATTCAATTTTTTGCAGCGGGGTTAAAATAAATGACGACTTTGGTTGACTTTTTGTTAAGAATAACAAATTACGAAATACACCCCGCCCCCACCCCCAAAAGCAGTTTATTGTAGAAGGCTAAAAAAAAAAAGGTAATTCAAATGAAATAGAAATCAAAGTAAAAAGTGAGAAAAAGTTGTTTCAAAAAAAGGTTAAATTTTTGACTTTTTGGTTACAATTCTTTTTCCGAGTGTGGGTGTTTGAAAACAATTTTTGAATCGGCAAAAATACAAAAGTAAATTTGGATTTAATATTAAGAAAAACAATTACGTCAACCAAAAAGAAATCAAAATTCGAAACAAGTCCTAAAGTTGATTCTCTTTTTTCAGCGCTGTTAAAATAATTGACTATTTTTGTTGCCTTTTTGTTAATAATAAACAGTATGAAACCCCCCCCCGCTCAAAAAGCTATTTCTTGTTGTAGCCAAAAAAAAAAAAAAAAGGCTAATTCAAACATAATCTAAATCAAAGTGATAACAAGTTGTGTTTAAAAAAAAAAGTAAAATTAATAATAATAATAATAATAATAATAAGAAAAACCATTTAGTCAAGACAAAAAAATAAAAGAAAGGTAGAATTAAGTTCTAAACAAGTCGCAAATAATTGTATTCTATTTTTTCGGCGGTGGGATTCAAACAAATTTTTTTGATGTTGTGAAACGGTCCGAAGTTTTCAAATGATAAAAGGAAAAAAAATACAATTAGCAAAATTTGTTGAAAAAATATCAGGTTCCAACAAAAAACCCACAAAAAGTAACAAAAATGAATATCAAAATTTGTTTAATAATAAAGAAATCATGTTCTAAATGAAATAAAAATTATTCGTTTAATCAATATTAGAAAAAAAAAAAAAAACATTGTTGTATAAAAAAAGAAAAAAGTTGCGGCGGCCCGGTAACGTTATATTTCATTGATTTTGTCTAGCATCAATGCTCCAAGCGGCTTTGCCCGGATTTCAGGCTTTTACCAAAAAATATATTAAGTATTGACAATCAGCACAAATAATATAAAACTACATCATATGTTGTAAATAGACTTCAGATATCAATGTGGGATCAAGAAGCAAACAAAAAAAAAATTATGGATGTTATATGAAAAAATAAAAAATGAATCAGCTTATCATAAAAAGCTATTAAATAAGTCATGAAACTACAATCACTCAAAGTCTAAGTTTAATAAAGTACAATGAAATTCTCAAAAATTAATTTTAAATCTAAACATTAAGATAAAAAATTAGTTATTTATCATATTTATATTATCATATTCTGAAGAATATTTATCAAAATGCAGCAGCAATGATTAGGTCACACTGATACTAAGAAGATTAATATTGAGAAGGATGTATGACACACTGTTTCTATATCTCCAAAACTTTTTATAGTAGTTTTACAAGAAGTGTTCTGTGGTTAAAATGGAAAGCTAAGGGAATAAAAGTAAATCGAGATTATTTAAGTTATTTAAATTTTGAAGATGTGATTCTTTTTGCAAATAATGCTTCAGAGCTTTAGGAAATATAAGAGTTATTAGATGAAATTAAAAAATAAAACAAAAGATAATTAAGATGAAATTAGAAAATAAAACAAAAGATAAATGTTAAAAAGACTAAAATAATGTTCAATGGATTTTTTTGAAAGAAGAAAATAAAGATACTGATGAATTAAAAGAAATTAATAACTACAAATATTTCATTATATTATTAATAATGATGGGAACATAATGGATGAAATTAATCATAGAACTAAACTTGAATGGGGTGCTTTTGGTAGAAATAACAATATTAAAAGAAAATATGTCATGTGTTTAAAAAGGAAGGTTTTTAATAAATGTGTTTTAGCAGTTCTTATTTACGGATCTGCGAGTTGGACACTTAACAAAAGGCAATATAGTCTTCAGAATACTCAATGAAGAATGGAAAGATATATGTTAGGTAGAAAAAGAAGGGATTGATAACATAATACATAAATGAGAGAACAAACAGTATTTCTGACATTGTTGAAATAATTGAGACATTGAAGTGAAGATGGACTAGATATATTGCTAGAAAAGATGATAATAGATGCATAATTGAAATCTTAAACTGGATCCCAAGAGATTGTAAAATATTTAGAAAGAGATCACTTATGAGATACATGAATGAAATATGAAAGTTTGCTAGTATGATGTGGAGAAGAGGCTAGAGATTGGAGAAATTGGATTAACTTGGAGAGTGAGAGACCTTTATCCTCAAATGGTACGATAATAGTTGCAAATGATAATGATGATCATTATTTTTAAGCGACATCAGTCTGTCTAGGATAATGAACTCTGAGCTCAATTTTCCAATACATATCTTCTTTTTTCTACATTATACCAAAATATTTTTTTTATATTATTCGTGTAGTCTTTTTATAAATTTTTTAAATCTCTTGGACCTAATTTAAAACTTCAGTTATTCATCTAGTGTTATTATTATTTTTTTATATAACATACTCGATCCAACTTTATTTCAATTGTTAAATTTTTTCAATGATACCTGTTTCACCTATCTATTTTATTTTCAATCTCTTTTTGTTTATTCCAACATACACTTCCCTTATACCAATATGATTTACACTTTTTGTATTGCTTCTCTTAAGAATCGAAGTTGCAGATCCATAATTAAGCACTGCTGAAGCACATTTATTAAATACCTTCCTTCTCAAATACTCAACATATTTCCTTTTGATATTAAATTATTTCTGCCACAAACACTTAGTCCAAATTTAATTATATAATTCTATCTATTATTTTTTTATCTGTATAAATAAATTAACTAAAATATTTATAGTTTGTTTTATTACTATCAATTTTTATTTTTGAAAAGCTATTAAATATGACTAATTTTTTTGATATTTATCTTTGGTTCTATTTTTTGTTTTTCTATGATAGCTTATTTCTTAATGTTTTGAGGCATTATTTACAATAGCAGACATATTGTCTTCAAAATTTAGATGACATAAATAATGTCCATTTTTTTTTTTTTTTTTTAGCTTCCATTTTAATCCATAAAATATTTTCTATAAAACTGTTGAAAAAAGTTTAGGAGAGTTAGCAATTAATCTCTTATACTCTTATATCAATATATATCTTGTGTCATTGTGTAACATAATCAGTGCTTATACATTTTGATAAATATTCTTTAGTATTTCATAATTTTTGTGATTTATGTTTTGAGTATTAATAAGTCAAATACCTTATTACGAGGGAGGACCCAAAAATAACCAGTTCTCTGGTTTGCGCACTTGTTGTAGTATATACTTCTGCTGTTACATACATCTTGCAGGAATTCTTCTGCATCAATCTTCCAAATGATGTCACTGTGTGAAATTGTGGGGCCACACAGCACTTTTTTTTAAAAGTGCATTTTACATATTTGTCAATTTTTTTTATAATGGCTGAAAAGTTCAACAATGTGAAATTCTGTTTTTGTTTACAGAAAACAACACAAGAAAAAAAAAGTTGTAATGCTTGAAAGAGATTATAAGCAGCTAATTTCATAAAAACACAAATTTATAAGTGGTTTAATTGAAATGTTAAGTTTACCATGTCCCTAAAAAGCGTCACAAGTGAAGTCCAAAGTCAAAACAATGCTGATTTTTTTTTTTCTGAGTTAAACGCCATTTTTTTCTCAAATTTAGTTCATAATGATCAGGCATTTTATCTGCAAGCTCTGAAACATTTACATGAAGCGGTAAAACATAAACATCCTGTTTTGTGACAAAGAAAAGAAATGAAGTTGCACCCCAACAAAGAGGCATCTCTCAAGCCTTGAGTGTGAAACATTTTTTAATTAAATTCAGCATGAACTAGCTTATCTATTAGCCGTATTTGCTCGATCTCAATTCATGTGACTTTTTTTTAATCTCTTGAATGAAAAAATGTTTCATTTTTTTTTTGCAGACTTAGAACTGGGGGGAAGGGGTAGTGACAGAGTTATTAAAACTCATCACTTTGCAAGTGTTTCCAGATTACTTCAAAAAGTGACACACTGGTTTAGACTGGTGCATTGCATTAAATAGACTATACTTTTTAAAACTATTCAATTTGTAATACTAAAAATAAATATAGAATTTTTTATTACAAAATTACACCTATTTTTGGGTCCCCCTGTGTATTATTTATAATACATTGCAAAACAGTATTTTGTAATTCAGTTTGTTCTTTTGGTTAGCTTGAATCCAATGTTTTCAGTAGATATTTCACAAGTTGATCTTGTGTAGAACTGATAGATAATTGATAGGTTTTAATTTCTAATATCCTTTTTTTGTCTTTTTTAAAATATCAATATCTCTTGCATATTTTAAAAACTATTTTGTAATTCTTTACTGTTTATATATTTGATATGTAGTTTTTTCAACAATATTCATTGCTTCATCTGTTTTTTTTTTTTAAATATCTATAATGATTTCTTCCATCATTTTCTGTTGCTTTTCCACCTTTCATAGATTTAATTGCACCTCTCATCTCCTTATTTAAAATATTTGGAATTTCAGATATTGCTTTTTTTTTTTTTTTACTATTATAGTTTTTTATAGAATTTTTTCCTGCACTTCATGATATCTCTATTTACAGTAATAATGCCATTTTTTCTTATATCAAAATAATATCAAGATATTTTAAAATTTTGAGGCCTTCATGTTTCCCATTTTATATATGGTAATATTTTCTTTACACACAATATTTTAATAACGTTTTTTTTTTAATGACAAAATTTTAAATATTAAACGTCAAGCTAAAACTTTGACAATCACTTATTAAATATAAAGTTATTAAATTTTATATATTTCTAAATTTTTAATGTACAACTTTAAATTTTATTGCAGATTACATATGCATCTTTTTACCATTTTTTTTGAGTACAGGTGTTGTGCATCTGCTTCTTAAATATTAAATTTAATGTTAACTTAAATCTACCAGTTTTATCTTTTATTAACAAGCAATGTTTTATAAAGACATCACGAAAAATGCAATTTTTCACTATAATTGTTTTGTAAAACAGTCACAGTAGGTTATCCAAGCATGATTACACCTTTGAATATTTTAAACAGCTTGTTCCTAAATGTTTAAACAAATTGATGTCTTTACAAATAATATAAGCATTTTTTGAAATAATGAAAATGTAAATATTTAGATATTAATGTGGTTAGCAATATTAAACATGGAATTATTACATTTCATATATTTTGATATATATCTTTAAATTTATTTAAAGATTAAATATATCTTTTTTTACTCATGACTTTTAGTGTGCATTTAAACACATGTTTACTAAATAACACTAAATTTGTAATCTTTACATTTTTTTCACAAAACATAAAATTATTAAATTTTATATATTTTGATATACAACTTTAAATTTATTTAGAGATTAAATGAATCATTTTTTACTTATATCCACGCATGCTTTTTGTACTCTTTTAAATATATATTCACTAAATAACATTAAATTTTAGATCATCATATATTTTCCTAACAAGCAATCTTTTTCAAAGATATCAGAAAAAAATATAATTTGTCCCCATGATTCAATTGAACTAATTACATCAGGTAACCAGGCACATTACTGCTTTAGCCAAAGCACAACACAGAAGCAGATTGCATGTTTTCTGATGTCTTTGGAAAAGGTTGCTTGTTAAAGAAAAGAAGTTAAAATCATAAACATAAATAAATATTATAATATTTCCTTATTATTTTACAAAATTACAGATAATCAGTTTTTAAACGGATGATTTTTTTCACTATTTTCATATTCCTTATTCTGTTTACATTGTTTTATCTCTTTTAAAATAATTATATTCCAACTTAAATTCATAAGAGTATTTCTGAAAATTAAATATATGAATGTATTCTTAATAGTGTCTTTTTTAGTTTTGTATTAGCATATATCCTATATATCATTAGCCAATCATTACTTTCTGTGTTGAATCTATTAAAAACAATCTTGAAATATATATTCTCTATATGCCTCTTTATAAGAATGCATTCATATCCATTTCTGCTTGGAATTTTTTTTTTAAAAATTATTTATCTAATATCCACAATATACAGTTTTTACATATTTTTTATTTTACTTGTATTGCACAAGTTTATATGATCTTTAATTTTTGTCCCTAAATTCAAATTTATTTACAACACTTCCCTTTTTAAACAGTTTTCCACTCTAGCATTAAAAATCGGTCTATTTTAATATATTGTATGGTCTAATCAAAAGCATTATGTTAGACTTTATAAAAATCCTTTATTTCTTTATTAGAATGAATTATCTGCATGTGATATAATTCATTACGTTGAATAACTAATTTTCCCATTTTGTCTAAAATACTATCAAAATCACAATGTTATTCTTTTATTTTCTATTTTAAATGAATATACATTATCATTTGTACTTCCAGTGATTTGTGCACCAGTCAAATCATGTCTTCACATTTTTTTGTAACTTCATAAAATATGACAATTTCCCATTTAATATTAGATAGATATTCTTCTGATTTGCTCAATCTATCTTCACCGTAGAGTGAACTACAGTTGTTGATAGCAAATTAAAAAGTCATTATCAAATGAGACTAAGCATTCATATATACACTTTACCTTTAAGAAAATCCAACTAATATCTGATTTAAGAACTATCAAGCATCAGTAAGTAGGACTATGATATTTTTTTAAGTCCTAAATTCAGAGATAAAAACCAATAAATTCAACCCTGCATTTTGAGTTATTATTTTAGAGATTATTGACTGCAAAACATTGCCATGTTTTGATAGGTGATTATCTTGGGAAATCATACTGACACACCTGTGGTCAATAATAAGCAGTTGAAATTTTGCAGTTTGTGCTGCCTTTTTTCAGTAGAAATTTTGAAAAAATTTCCACAGGATAATACCTTACCATACTTTCAAATGTATTTTTAAGTGGCTTAGAAACTTTTTTTTTTTCCGATATATAAAACTTCATTGGACTATGCTAGAAAAGAATCCCTTGAATGTTCTATGATCTTTTAGAATTATACAATCAGAAAATTCCAAGACATCTTGAGAGACTCATTATATTGAGCTATGTAACATGTGTAATGGCTATGTATATATTGATAATAAGATATTATTGTACTTTATTCATTTAACTAATATAATATCTTGTAGTTTAAATGTTCTTCATATACTGCTTAGTTGTCCGATAAATTTTATTATTTTGATTTTTTTTTTCCGACAGGACAATTTGTTGAGCATATTAATGTTTATACAAATTAGAAATTAAGTCTTGTTTTTATTAAATTGAAAATATAAATTAAATTTTCAAGAATCAGATTTCAAAATCTAATCACAGTAATTTTATTTACTATTGCATAGATTTTTAGAGATTTTTATTTATCATTAAAAGTATCTATGTATTTAAGAATGCAATTTTGCTTATATTAAAAGGCAAAGATTTTTTAAGCTTTATATTTAATTCCTATTTTGTTCTTTCTATTATATGAGTTTCATTATTTTACTAATATTTACTTTTAAAAATAGGAATGATCTATTAATAGAAAAAAATATTGACACTTGTAAAATAAATTGTTTTCTTATCAAACTACTACAAAAAATCTTTGGTTACAAATCATTTTTTCCATTTTGTCTTATAATATTTATATAAAGCTTTATTGTTATGATAATTTTTGCTGTAAATGTTTTTAGACAAAATAACAGGAACTGTGGTGTTACTTTTATTAATAGTACTGCCATGCATAGCAAAAACTGCTTATGTATAATGTTTGAACAATATCTAGAGAAATATTAAGCTATTCTTCAGTGAAGAAGATGAGTTTTTTAACAGATGCCATTGGAGAATATTGATATTTAGTTTGTTATTTAAGAATACAGATGTCATGAGAGGTATTAAACATTTTCATGTTTCTTGAAACAAAATTTTATTGTGTGGACCATTTGAACTGAAGCATTGTTACCTTGAAAAATGATTATTATCTGAAAACAATATTTTCATCCTTGTCCCTCAAAATGTTCAAATAATTTGCAGTATAATAAGATTCTTCTTAAAAATTATTGGATCAACAAAATACCAAGTTAAGACTGTTCAAATCACGGTAGTTTCATCATCAAATTTCTCATCTGAAAGAAGGTAATCTGACTAATAGATGATCATTCTTCTAATCATATAACATTCATGCATTCACCATTTTCGAGTTCTTATACCCATTGCATTACTTCTTCTGCATAGTAGCATTACATCAGAAACAACAATTTTGAAAATTCAAACTTGTGTATAAATCCGTGAAAACACTAAATGTTCAGATAATTTTTTCATAATCATTTTGTATGTGTGAGCTGCAATTCCTTGTAAATTCTCCTAGTTCTTTTTAATAAGATTTACTTTTTAACCACAGGTGATTCCTGCAGTTTTTATTTCTCCCTCTTTTGCAAATATAGTTTCCACCTTTAAAAATGTTGATTTTGAAACAGTAAACTGTTTTGCAGTTTTAGATGGTTTTTTTTTCCAACTAACCGAGTAACAACAATTTGACTTCTTTTAAATTTCATTAGTTTTGATATGCTTTGCTCAGGCTTATGAAATTTGCATCAGCTTTTTGACAGATATATTTTATTACCTTCTAATATTCTAACTATATATAAAAAAAAATTTCTACTTGTTTTATTACATTATTATATATTTCCATTTCTTTGCTATGTGATATAAAATTTAATGCTTATGTAGCAGATACTTTCATTATTGTGTCCAACACCTGTAAATCCATCTCTTCATTTTTGAAATACAAGTATATTCATTTTATAAAACTATCTGAAAGTATATGAAAAAATTTTTTTTAATTGATTTTGAAAATTATATTTTAGAGGCTGTGATTTAAAAGAAGATGTTGTTGTTGGTCAAGGAACTAAAATTGGTACTGATACTTATATTACCCATTCTGTAATTGGGAAAAACTGTATTATAGGTAAGATATTTAAAATCTTACATTTGTAAAAGTGTTTTTCATTGATCACCTATCTTTGTTTTTTTTAAAAATATCTACATATATTAAACTTCACAACTACTGTAGTATCTTTTTCTTTCCATTTATTTTTTTAATACCGATATCCAAAATCAAATAGATTGGAATCTTATTTATATTAAACAGGTATTATTTGCTTTATTTTAAACTTTGGAAGATGAAATACCTATAATTATATAATTTGATGCATTTTATAGTCAATAAGCACACATATAATTACATTTTGGATAAACAGGAATTATAATCCCTTTTTTCTTATTTTTACAAATCTTATCATTAGTATGTACTTGTAAAAAAGATTTATTTACATTAATATATTCCCATCAGATAGAAACATTATCCTTTCAATTTTATTTAAACTTCATTTCAAAAATAGACTTGAATCTTATTGATTTGCCCTTTTTTAATTCATTGTGAAAGATGAAATGCATATAATTTTTAAAATGTGATTCTCTTTATAACTAATATATACATATATAATTATAGGCTATAGTTTTTTAATGTATTGATTATATAATTTGTTGAATATATTTTAAATTTACTTGGTAACTCCTTCAAATAAAAGCTCTTGCATTGTATTAAAAATTGAATGTTGAAATATTATCTCAATTACATGTGAAATTGATTAAATTATTTAAAATTTTTTATCTTTTACTAGATTTATCTGAAATTATATTACAAAAATCATTTAATTCTATTAAGTTTTTGTTCATAATTTTACAATTAAGTTTATTTTCATCATCATACTTTTTTTTTTTATTAACATAAATGGGCTTGTTAGTTTTATCCTATCATAAAAATTACCTCTATAATCATTCTGCTCTTTTCTTTATTTTTTACTTACAAATTTTCTTTCTTTGCTTTATTGTTTAATATAATAAGCCCTTGTTTGTCTAACAAAACTCAAAAGAAAAACTTGTACCTCATATTTTATTCTACAAACAACTAATAGCATTTATAAATGTTTTTATAACTGAGAGAAACCTATTTCAGATTTAGTGAAATGTGATATCACTAAATAAGCTTAAACCTCCATTTTCTCAAATTGGAATCTCATTTTTTTTATTAGATAATTGTAGCAAATATCTTGGGATTCTAATCAAAATTTCAGCAAACTATTCATAATTATTATATCATCATCATTTCATTCATTGTCAATCCACTGCAGGATGAAGATCTCTTCAAATATTATCCATTTTCTCTAATCTCTTTTCTACAATACACCAATAATCTTCCTTATTCATCTATCTTAAATGTGGTCTCTTTTTAGGTCTTTTACAATATCTGGGATCCAGTTCAAGACTTCAACTGTCTATCTATTATCTCTTCTAGAAATATGTCCAGAACAGCTCCATTTCAAGCTCTTAATTCTTTCAATGATGTCAGTAATAGATATATTAATATTTAACTGAGGTTTAAAGTTTATATCTGTGTTAGAGATAATCTCTAGTTTAGTAAATGATTACTAATAATCATTATTGTATTTATCTAAGGTGGATGGTGTGAAAGTTATGAGTGGAGTGAGTTTGACAGTTGTAAATAAAAATATAACAATTTAATATTTGTTTCTTCTGCAATATAAATCTCCCATACTTTAATGAGTGATCTGAAGTTCCTGTATTGTTTTTCAGTTAAGTGTCCAAATCTCAATTCCATAAGTAAGAAATAGTTAAATCCATTTATTAAAAACCTTTCTTTTCAAATATATAGTTTTTTTTAAATATTATTTTGATCAAAGGTACTCCATCCAAATTTCTATAATTAATTTCATTCATTATATTTTATTTTGTACTAATAGTCTTGACTATAGTATTTGTAGCTGTTAACTTTTTTCAATTAAACTTTACCTTTTTTAGCATTTATCATTAGTGTTACTTTCATCTGACCACTCTTGCAACATTTCCTGAAGCTCTGAAGCATTATTTGCAATAACAATTACATCATCTGCAAAGTCTAGATGACTTAAATAATCTCCATTTACCTTTACTTCCTTAGCTACTCATTTTAATCTAAAAAAAAATATTTATTGCAAAACTGTTATAAAATGTTTTGAAGATATGGAATCACCCTGTCATATACCCTTTTCAATATTAATCTTCCTAGTCTCATTATGTAATCTAATTGTTGCTGTTGCATTTTTATAAATATTTTTCAGAATATGACAATGTTTTGCAACTATACCTTGATGATCCAATGCTTTAATCACTGAAAAAATACTTATAGAATCAAATCACGATCTACAAATTCAAAGCATAATGAGAATTCATATTCATTAGACCTTTTTATAATTTCTCTCAATACTTGGATATGATCTACTATACTAAAACCACTTTTAAATCCACCTTGTTCATTTTGTTGGTTAAAATCAAAAATTGGTTGTAAATGAGTTGTAATTATCTTGGTAAAATTTTTTTATAAAACTGATAAAAGACTGATAGGTCTGTAATTTGTAATATCTTTTTTAACTTTTCTTCTTATATTGCAGAAATAAGTTTCTTACCAATATCAAGATGTTTTACACTCTTAAGACTTTTATTGTCTTCTATAATTTCCCTTACTAATCAACAATTATATTTTCTTATATCGATATCAACTCTTTTTTGCATTATTTTATAAAATTCTAAATATTCAATTCTTCTTAATGCATTATATTTATATATTTTCATAGTTCTTCTGTTTTCAACAATTGTCTTGTCTTAGTAAAAATTTTATTGGCTAATTACTACTTTGTTGTACTAGCTATCTTTTTTGCAGTTTTTAAAAATTTGTCAGTTACATTCCTACTGATTTCATTGAAATCTAAACCATGTTCAAAATCAGTTAATATTTGAAAATAATTTGCAAATTCCAATTTAAATTCATTTGAATGTTTCTGAAGATTAGGAATACTTACTGTGTATACTGTTTTTATAATTTTTGGCTTTCTAGTTTTGCATTAATGCATATCTTAGATCTCACTAATTGATGATCATTTCCTGTGTTGAATTGATTAAGAACATTATAATCTTAAAATACATATTTTCAGTTAGTCAAAATATAATCCATTTCTATTCGACCTTTATTTGGATATTTCCATGTCTATCTATTTCCATTTAGCATTTTTCTCAAAAGAAAGAGTGGTGTTTTTTTACCTGCAAATTTCACTAGTCTATGTCCTCTTATTTCTATCACTACAATCAAATTTACCTACAGCACTTTTATTTTACAATTGGTTATCAATTTTAACAGTAAAGTTTTTAATAACAATTTTAAAATGTTGAATGGTCTGATCAAAAGCCTTTTGTATATCCATCTAAAAATTCTCTACTTCTTCATCACAATGAGAACTTGTTGGGATATAAACCTAAATTATCTACATTCGATATCTTGCATTAACTTGAATAATTAATCTCGCCACTCTGTCTGATACACCATCTATTACCATAGTGTTATTCTTCCACTGTTTATTTATAATGAATCTTACTCCACTTGTACTTCCAATGTTTGTTCCTTTGTAGTACAATACAAGCCCACTATTTAAATCTTTCATCTTTTCTTCTAATTTCATGGAAGTCCAATAATATCCCATTTAATATTAGACAGCTCTTCTTTCAATTCTTGTAAACTTTTTTCACTTGAAAGAAATCTGCAGTTGTAAGTGATTAAATAAATGATTGTCATCAAAAGGCAGCCTGGATCTACAATCAGGAGATTCTTAGGGTCCTCTATCTTCAGCTGCCTACTGCTGCCTTGGCTTGTGATTTAACAGCCTCCTGAGAATAAGGACCATGATTTTATTTTATCAGTTATTGATTGTAAATATTTATTAGGAAAAACAGTAGTTCATTTACACACCTATTCATTCTGTCTTCAAGAAATTTCAACTGATATTTTCAGTTAAGATGTATCAGGCGACTGAGAAGAAAGACTATGGTGTTTCTTGATCTTAAATTCAGAAA
Source organism: Epiperipatus broadwayi (assembly GCA_028023455.1). Taxonomy (NCBI): domain Eukaryota; kingdom Metazoa; phylum Onychophora; class Udeonychophora; order Euonychophora; family Peripatidae; genus Epiperipatus; species Epiperipatus broadwayi. Next base: position 932,180 of record JAQFVV010006358.1, on the reverse strand, counting down.
TAAAAAGCCAATAAACTCATCATACTGGATAATGCATATTGGTGAAAAGCCTATCCATATGCATGTACTATATGAATAATCACATAGTAATAACAGCTGTAATGACAAGAATGTATGGAGTTGGCATTAGGAATTTGCCCTGCTCAATTCCTTTTAAGGCCTCAAAGAGGAATCAAAGATCTCTTTTCAGTAACAGCAAATTTCTTTCTGCAGCCTTTTTAAAATATTGATTATAATTTCATCATTTTCTGGAGCTTTTTCATAGATTTACATGCATTTCTTACTTCTTCATTTAAAATGCTGGTGAATTCAGAAAATATAGTAATTGTGGGGGATATTTTCTTATTCATTAATTATTATTATATAATTTTTTTATAGAACTCTCCCACATTGAAAACAATAATTTTTTTTTTCTTTTTTTCTTTTTCAATTTATTCTCTTGTTTAAAGAATATTTTTTCTAAACATTAGTATTTAATTTCTGTTTAATCAGGGGTGCTTTTAAAAATTCTATAATTTATTTTTGATATTATTACAGAATGACTTTTTTAATCTGGCAAACTCATTAATTTACAAAGGCTGTGGAATTAAACTGGTTGGATTTTTGATATTGTATGTATTTATATGCATTGTTTAATTTACATTACTAAATTAGCATTTTCTATATAACAATAGATTCATTGAAATGGATGAACTAGATATAAAATTATTTGTAAATTCATATAAAGTAAACTTTCGGTTTCATTAGTCAACATGTGATAATAAATTTCATTAATATATGCAAAAATTAAAAAATAAACTCGTAACTAGTTTTTCCATATTCAGATTTTCATGGTACAGTGAATTAATTTAATTGGAATCATGTTAGTTAAAATTGAATATGTTGTTAAAATTGAATATATCATAACATAATATTATTCAGCAAATCTATTATAAAAATAATTTCTATATCTTTAGATTTGTTGTGTACAAATATACTGAAGAAATTTTTATTTGAAATTATGACTATTTTTATTAAACATAGAATGGGGTTTTTGTTATATAAATCTGTTTAATATGCTTTAATTTCCTTCAAATATAGAATAAGAATAGCCTTTTTTTTTAAAAAAAAGAGTTATGAGTAGATATTATGTATGCACCAAGAATAGTTTTTGTGCAAAATAATATCTAACTTTGAGGTTGATTTTTTCTAATTTATTTTCTAGTTATGTTGATGCCATATGATTTTTTAAAACAAACGTGCAATCAATTAATCAGCGCTTTTTATATTTTAGATTAATAGATATAATAGGGGGAAATTTCATGATACATGATGTTATTTTATTTATTCATCTTTTAGTAATATGTAGATGTCTTGAAAGAAATAAAAAAAAGAACTCTCTGTATTTAATTTATTCTCAACTCAAGGTTTCAAAGCATTTGAAAATTTTTTTGAGAACAGAAGAGACATTATAGTCAAAATTTTGAAATAGATTTACTAATAATGTAAAATCTTATGAATATAAATAATATTTAAGTTGTACATTTTTTAAATCCACCAGTAATTATTAAAATGGAACTGGAAAATTATAACATTTCTTAAAGTAATTCATATTATAAATGTAGCTTATAATGATTTAAGTTTGTAATTGTACATAACTAGGATATACTCAGGAATGCACAGAACGTACATAAAACTATCGGTCAAAAATTCAAAATTCTTTATTTTTTCAAGTTATCAGTCTATAAAGATTTAACTGAAAGATAAAAGTCAATGATTTTTTTTTTTTTTATTTCAAAAATTTGTTTGCTCTGGGTGTTACATTATTAAATATATTGAAAGAAATATGTTACTATCAATTTTTTGGGAATTAATATATATTAGTATTGTCATGTTGTTAGTTTATATATATACATACACACATATATATAATAATATAGGCATATATTACATAGTATGGCTTATACTGTGTGATTTGTAAAAAAAAAGTTTTATTCATTTACATGTTTAACATATATTTTTAAAATTTTAATAATCATTTGAATGAAATTTTAAAAAATATTAATATACATTTATCTTATGCCTTTTGGTTTTTTTAAAAAATCTTTTATTTTTATTTTCAATTCTTCAATCAGTCAAATAGTTTATTGCTCTGCTGTTTTTTAAAAGTTCAAGCAATGAAATGACAGTGCTGGAATCACAATCTATGGGTCTTTCACCATTCTGTTTAAACTCATTAATGTTTCTGTAATTTTATTTAAATCAGTAAAAAAATGTCACATAAAGTTAGCTACTTTTAAAGCATTTTTTTTTTATTTAGAGAAATATAATTTTAAATATATTATTTTTTTTATCAAAAATTTAAATTAATGAATGAAATGCATTTATTGGTAATAAAAAAAAATTATAATATAAAATATTATAAAGATATAAAAGTATGGAAGCTAATCAAGATATTAACATTACCATTTATTAATTTAGGAGACCATGTTACCATTGATGGAGCCTTTATTTGGGACAATGTTATTATAAATGATCAATGCTTCATTAAAAAAGCAATCTTGGCCAATAATGTAATACTCAAAAAGAATGTTAATGTGGAACCGGGTTGCGTACTTTCATATCAGGTGAGTAAAAGTTGATTTTAGATTAAAAATAAATCATTAATTTAATGAAGTGCTAAGGATTTGTATTTCAGTTGTGTAGTTAGTTCACATCTTTGTTTGATAAAATGTTTTAATTAAAACAAAAAAACGTTTTGGTGATGCTTGATAATTAACAGTTAGATTATTAAAGTATTTCAGAAGCTTATAAGTATTAATGAATTAATTACTAACAAAATAATAGAAATAGAATCATAGTTTCTTTTCATAAAATCAAACTTCAAAGTTATGCTAAATATAAATTAAGTCGTAGTCATGTTGAATTAAGCATTTATAATTTGAAATTAAATGCAGATACAAACTGAGCAATAGAAGTTGATCTAACCTCTTAAATGTAAAAAAAGAGGAAAAACTATTAAAGGTTAGAAAGATACTATGACTAATAAATCATGTCTGAAAATGAACTTTGATTGCCACTATACCCTATAGATAAGTTGATATTAAATTGAAAGACTTTCTTTTAGTGTTTTAATTTAATACTATGCAACATTTCAAAGACAGATTGCAACAATAGATATTGCAGACAAAAACAAGTGTGTTGTCATAGAAATAGAAATACTCGTAGTTTAAAATTTAAGTTCACTTAAATAAATAATAAAGTATTTCATCTTATTGGAGGACCATTTTTTCCATACCTATGCAAGAAACTGATGTAGACTCTTATTTGTCTTTTAATCTTTTTTAATCATTTTTATTTTATTCAATTTCATTTTTTTTTATAACTGACAATAATTATGAAAATACAATTTGTACACCTTATTTCAATTACTTAAAAACACAATTTTATTTATATAATTCTGATGTTTTGACTACCCTGCATACTTCCTCAGAGCTAATACTATTCAGTTTTTCAAAAATTTCGGTTTTTTAGAAATTTGTAAACAACTGAAATAATATTAGCTCTGAGGGAGACTGACTGCTGGACAAATAGGTGCATATATAAAATAATTTTTTTTTTGCTATAAAGTGTTTGAAGTAAGGTGCACAAATTGTATTTATATAAAATATTACAGCAAAACAAAGGAAGTGATAGATTAGTGACATTTGTGAATTATGAAAATAATCTTGTACTCTGTAGTTCATATTACAAAGTTAATGCATTGTGAAACTAACATGGTTTTTTTCACATTATGATGTGTATATATTTAATTTCTTCCTTTTCATTAAAAATGCTTACTGGTATTGTGATCTGAATGTTAGATTTTCATATTGTGAATTATTTTTAGGATCAGTAGCTAGTGACTATTGATTAAGGCTGCTTGTTCCTATTTGTATATTTGTAAAATTTATTCGTCTAATGAAATCCATAGTTCTTTATGCAAAGAAATTAGCAATATTAAAATCCTGAGATTGCCTAAGATTCTCTACTGTCACAAAGTTTTTATATCTACAGTAAATAATTAAGGGCATCAACTTTTTGTTTTGTATATATTTGTTTTAAGCATATTTTATTTTTCTATATTGTACTTTAGTAGTATAATAACGAATTTTAGTCATTTTTTTATTGATTGTTTTTCTATGGTGTTTTAAAATATTTTACTGTGGAAATTGATGAATTTATAAATTTAAAGTTTCTTATTAATTATTGTGATATATATATATACTGTAAATATAACCAGTTTTTACAATTTATTACAATATTTTTCAACCTGAAATACATTTACCTTTAAAATTACAAACTGGGACATTTAGGGATACACCCATAAAAAAAAAAAAAAAAATGGAATAATGATGGGAAAAAGCATATAATGTAAATTAATTAATATAATGTTTTTTTTTATTTATGTAATCTGTAATATACTTATTTAAATTCACTGAATCTTTTTCAGTTTTGAATGTAAATATTTATACAATCTGCTTTTTAATCCTATTGTTGGTGTACTTTTTGTGCAGTAAGACTATAATTTATGGAAAACACTTCCAAGGCATATGCAAATGAAAAAAAAAAGTGCAAAAACACAGATCTTTTTATATTAAAAAGCATTGAAACATCCTCAATTAGGTCATTGCTAATAAGATATTAGATGAAGTGTATATAATAGCTAATGCACTTATTCAGATGTTGGTTGCTATAAATATTATCTAATATTTTATTTCATGATGCTAATAGAGGACGTTTCAATTGTCTCATTTATATAATTACTATACATATCAATTAGGGGATATAGAATCAGTTAAAGTTAAAAATGGGGTGGGACTGAGGCAAGGATGCCCTATGTCACTTATTTTGTTTGTGTTGTATTTGAGTGAAATGGAGAGAGCAATAGAAAGTCTAGGAAGAGGGATAGAGATACCGTTAACAGGTGGCAAGAGAGTATATACATTGTCGGTTTTTTTTTTTGCGGATGATGTCTTTTTGTGTACAGAAAGAAGAGAAGATATGGAAGTTATGCTGATGACATGCGCAAGGGTGGGTAAAGATATGGGGATTAAATTTAGTGAAGAAAAATCAAATATAATGATGGTGAATACTGGGGAAAGAGAAGACAAAGATTTCTTATTGGGGGATATAAAGTTAAGTGTGGTGAACAGATATAGTTATTTGGGAATCATCTTGAGTAATAAGAAAAATTGCTTGGATGAATGGGAGAAAAAATTGATAAATGAAGCAAAGAAAAGAAAGGGGTTGATAAAGAAATTAACAGTGTTTTCATATAATAAATATGATGTAGCTAGAATTGTATGGAAGGGAGTGGCAGTAGCAGGGTTAACATACAGCAATGATACATTATGTGTTAGTAAAGGGGTATTAGATTGCTTAGAAAAAGTACAAAGGGAAGTAGGAAGACATGCATTAGATGCTGAGGTGTGGACAGCAAAAGAGGCAATTCAAGGAGAAATGGGATGGTCAAGTTTTTATATGAGGGATGCAAAAAGCAAATTGAAAATGTTCGGTAGATTGCAGTTTATGGATAATAAAAGAATAGCCAAAATAGTATTTAATTGGGTTACAAGTAAAGGGCAGGCAACAAGATGGGTGAGAAAGGTAATGCGGTATGCAGAAGATTTGGATAAAGAAGTTACATCAGTATACTTGTATAAAAGATGGGATGATTGTGTTAGGAGGATTGTTGAATGTTATAGTGGGAAGGAGTGGGATAGAAGAATAGATACACTAATAAAGAATAGGGAGTTGGAGAGATGGAGAACTAGTATGGAGAGTAAAACGAGTTTAAATATATATAGAAGTAAGCGGAACATTGGGTGTGAGTTAATTTATGATAATAGTAAGGAAAGTAGTTTATTGTTTAAGGCTCGAACGGGATTTTAACAACAAGGGAATATATAAGTAAATGGAAAAATATGGGTGATTTAGTCTGCAAGTTGTGTAAGGAAGGCATAGAAAATATTAGGCATTTATTTTACTTCAATGTAAATGTTTGGAAGCAGAAAGGGTACAAATAATGAAGTTATGGAAGGTTAAATATGAACAAAGTGATTATACAGAAAGTGAGTTATTGGTTTTTATGCTAGGTTTGGGAAAAAAGATATGAAGGTCATGGAGTTGACAAAGATTATGTTGTGGAAATAGAATGGTACAGATTATGGGAAAACTTAGGGTGGACAATGGAAAAGGAAGGTAAAGTGGCTAACAGGTTTTTCTGGGCATAGTTGCTGAGAGATTCCTGACTCCGTTTAAGGAGAAGTCACAGTACATCACATCACATTTCTATAGTATATATGGTCACTAGAGATAGTCAGACTAATGGAGTAGAACAACAGCATATATGAATACTTATTTAAGGATACACAGAGTTTTAAAAAAAAAAAAAAGGGAAGAAAATAATGGTTATAGGGGATTTGAATTGACATATTGAAGAAATTAATAACTTGGATAACAAGAATGGGCATCTTCTGAAAATTTTTGCAAGAGAGTGAATTTGAGCATTGGAAATTTATCATATATTTATGAGGGTCAATGCACATGATCTAGAAATAATATATTTCACACAGTAAATTAGGTATTAATAGATAAAGAGGAAATGAATAAAGCTCAGAAAATTAGGTATTAATAGATAAAGAGGTAATGAATAAAACTCAGAAAATTCAACTTTTTGATAATGAAGAGAGAGTATGTAATAGTGATCATAATTTCTTTATAATAAAAATGGTTAATAATGTGATGGGAAAATAATAATAAAAGTAGAAAGGAGATTGAGAGATATGGATGGAGAGTAAATGATAAGAATAAGCTAGAAGAATATAAAATAAAAGAAGAAATTATGGAAGAGTTTGTTGGGAATGAATATAAGGATTGGTGTGATGGAAGTCGGAAAAATGGCAAATATAGTTTTAGGTGAGAGCATTTAGAAAAACAAAAGTAATAGAAAGGTGAGAATTAGTAAAAGTGTGAAATAGATGAAAAAAGTATGCAGGGAATATAAATCTCCTATTAAGAGCAAAGAAAGTGAAAAAGATGTTGATATTAAATGGGGAAACTATTTAAATAAAAAGAAGTTGGCTAAAATAGATAATTGTATAGAGAGAATGACATTAAATAGTAAATTACTGGAAGATATTAATAAAAGTGGAAGAGACTGGAGTAAGAAGGAATGTAGGGGAGTGAGAAATAGTATTAATGAATGACGAGAAAGAGTGTAGTTCTAGAGAGGAATTAAAGACAATCTTAAATATATAATGGATATAGAAAAGATGTTAGATGTGAAGGACAGAATGATAACAATCATAAAAACATATAGCAATGAAAATGTTAGTTTTACAGAAAATGAATTGAATGAGGCAGGGATGAAGTTGAAAAGTGAAAAGACAAGAGGTTTAGATGGATGAGCATCAGTGATAGTTATGAATTTGGGAAATAGGATTAAATTAAAAATCTATTATCATGCTTTAATAAGATGGCACAGAAGACAGAAAATCCAGTTAGCTGGAATAATACAAGAGTGAGGCTGTTATTAAAGGAAAGGGTAAGGATCATAGAAAGGTAAATAGTTATAGACTGGTTGCGATAACATCGATGTATAAAGTTTTTGCATATATAATGGCTGGTAGGGTGGCAAAATGGATGGAAGAAAATAATATTGCAGTAGAAATGCAAGGCAGTTTTGGGATGGATAGGTGTATAGGAGATAGTTTTTTTGTAGTCACACAATTTATAGATATGAATAGGAATACAGGTAGGCAGTTATGTGTGATCTTTATAGATACAGAGAAAGCATGTGATAGAGTGAATAAAATAGATTATGGGTAAGTTTAATAAATTTGGGAATGAGTGGAGCTTTAGTTGATCTTATTAAGAGATGTATGAAAATAATTATTATACTTATCAATTAGGAAATATAGAATTAGTTAGAGTTAAGAAATGGTGTGGGACTAAGGCAAGGATGCCCTATATTACCTATTTTGTTTTTGTTATATTGAGGGAAATGGAGAGGGCAATAGAAAGATGAGGAAGAGGGTAGAGATAACATTAGTAGATGGCAAGGGAATGTATACATTATCAGATCTTTTATTTGCTAATGATATTTTTTATGCACCGAAAATAGGGAAGATGTGGAAGCTGTGCTGAAGACTTGTGCAGGGATGGGTAAAGAGATGATGATCAAATTTAATGAACAAAAATCAAAAGTAATGATAGTAAATGCTAGGAAAAGAGAAGAGAAAGAATTTTTCTTGGAGGATATAAAGTTAAATGTAGTGAATAGGTACAACTATTTGAGAATCATTTTAAGTAACCAGAGGAATTGCTTGGATAAATGGGATAAAAAATTGATAAATGAAGCAAAGAAAAGAAAGGGACTAATAAAGAAATTAACAGTAATTTTCATATAATAAATATGATGTAGCAAGAATTGTATGGAAAGGAGTGGCAATAACGGGGTTAACTTATGGTGACAATGTGTTAGCAAAGGAGTGTTAGATTACTTAGAAAAAGTACAATGAGAAATAGGAAGTATGCATTAGATGCAGATGTGTGGGTGGCAAAGGAGGCAATTCAAAGAGAAATAGGATGGTCATATTTTTATATGAGAGATGCAAAAAACAAAATAAAAGTGTTTGGTAGATTGCAATTTATGGATAGTAAGAGAACATCAAAAGCATTTATTATGAGTAAAGAGAAGGCAACAAGATGAGTGAGAAAGGTAGTATAGTATGGAGAAGATTTAGATAAAGACTTTGTGTCAGTATACTTGTACAAAGAGTGGGATGATTGTGTTAGGAAGATTGTTGATTGTTATAGTGGCAAAGAATAGGATAGAAGAATAGATGCATTAATAAAAAATAGGGAGCTGGAGAACTAGTATGAAGAGTAAAAAGGATTTAAATATATATATATATATATAGAAGTAAACAGGATATTAGGTGTAAGTTAATTTACAATAATAGCAAGAAAAGTAGCTTAGTGTTTAAGGCTTGAAAAGGATCATTAGCAACAAGGGAAAATATACATACATGAATTGGAGAAATGTGTGGGATTTAGTCTACAGGTTGTGTAAGGAAGGCATAGAAAATATTAGACATTTGCTAATGGAATGTAAATGCTTACAAGCAGAAAGAGTATAAATAGTGAAGTTGTGGAAGAATAAATATAGACCAAGTGATTATACAGAAAGGGGGTTCTTGGGCTTCATGCTGGGGTTGGAAAAGGATTAGGGGGATACAGATAAAAGCCATGGAGTGGACAAAGATGATGTTGGTGAAATGGAATAGAGAAGAATATGGGAAAAACTTAGGGTTGTAGAGTGGCTAACAGGTTTTTCTTAGGCATATTGGCTGAAAGATTCCTGACTTTGATAAAGGGGGAGCTACATCACATTACATTTCATAATTTCATTGTAATTGAAATGGTTAGTAATGTGATGGAGAATAGAAATAAAAGTAGACATAATAGTGAAAGATGTGGATGGAGAGTAAATGATAAGAATAAGTTGGAAGAGTATAAAATACAAGTTGAAGAAATAATGGAAGAGTGGTTTGGGGATGAGTATAAGGATTGGTGTAAGGAAGTAGAAAAAGTTGCAAATAGGGTTTTAGGTGAGAATATTGAAAAGAATAAAAGTAATAAAAAAATTAAAATTAGTAAAAGTGTAAAAGAAAGGAAAGAAGCATGTAGAGAATATAAGTGTGCTATTAAGAATAAGGAAAGTGAAAAAGATATTAATGCTAAATGGGAAAAGTACTTAGAAAAGAAGAAGTTGGCTAAAATAGATATTTATAGAGAGAGAATGAAATTGAATAGTAAATTGTTGGAGGATATTAATAAAAGTGGAAGAGATGGAAGTAAAAAAATTTGGAATTATATTAAAAGGAGAAATGTAGGGGAGAGAGAGTTAGTATTACTAGATGATGAGGGAACTGAGTGTAGTTCTAGAGAAGATTTAGAGAGAATCTTAAATAGTTATGTAATGAATATAGAAAAGATGTTAGATGCGAATGATAGAATATTAGAAAATATGAAAGAATATAGTAATGGGAATATTAGTTTTTCAGAAAATGAACTAAATGAGGTAGAGAAGAAATTGAAAAGTGGGAAGGCAAGAGGTTTAGATGGATGGGCAGCAGAGATGGTAATGAATTTAGGATATAGGGCAAAAGTAAAGTTATTATCCTGTTTTAATAAAATGGCACAGAATAGAGTTTTCCCAAGTAGTTGGAGTAATACAAGAGTAAGGTTATTATTTAAAGGAAAGGGTAAGGATCATAGAAAGTTGAATAATTATAGACCGATAGCGGTAACATCAGTTTTATATAAAGTTTTCTCGTATATGGTGGCTAGTAAAGTTGTAAAATGGATGGAAGGGAATAATGTAGTGGGTGAAATGCAAGGAGGTTTTAGATTAGATAGGCGTATAGGAGATAGTTTATTTGTAGTTACACAACTTATGGATATGAGTAGGAATGCAGATAAACAGTTATATATGAGTTTTATAGATATAGAGAAGGCATATGATAGAGTAAATAGAAATAGATTATGGATAAGTTTAGCAAATTTGGGAATGGATGAAGCTTTAATAGATATTATTAAGAAATTATATGAAAATAATTATTATATATATCAATTAGCCCTTTTAATATAGAATCAATTAAAGTTAAAAATGGTGTGGGACTAAGGCAAGGATGCCCTATGTCACCTATTTTGTTTGTGTTGTATTTGAGTGAAATGGAAAGAGCAATAGAAAGATTAGGAAGAGGGATAGAGATACCGTTAATAGGTAGTAAGGGAGTATATATTTTGTCAGGTCTTTTTTTTGCAGATGATATATTTTTGTGTGCAGAAAAAAGAGAAGATATGGAAGTTATGTTGAGGACATGTGCAAGGGTGGGTAAAGAGATGGGGATTAAATTTAGTGAAGAAAAATCAAATATAATGATGGTTAATACTGGGGAAAGAGAAGATGTAGAATTTTTATTGGGAGATATTAAGTTAAGTGTGGTGAATAGATATAGTTATTTGGGAATTATTTTAAGTAATCAGAAAAATTATTTGGATGAATGGGAGAAAAAATTGATAAATGAAGCAAAGAAAAGAAAGGGATTGATAAAGAAATTAACAGTATTTTCATATAATAAATATGATGTAGCTAGAATTATATGGAAAGGAGTTGCAGTAGCAGGGTTAACATATGGTAATGATGCATTATATGTTAGTAAAAAGATATTAGATTATTTAGAAAAAGCTCAAAGGGAAGTAGGAAGACATGCATTGGATGCAGAAATATGGACAGCAAGGGAGGCAATTCAAGGAGAAATGGGATGGTCAAGTTTTCATATGAGAGATGCAAAAAGTAAAATGAAAATGTTTGGTAGATTGCAGTTTATGGATAATAAAAGAATAGCTAAAATAGTATTTAATTGGGTTATGAGTAAAGGGCAGGTAACAAGATGGGTGAGAAAGGTAATGCGCTATGCAAAAGATTTGGATAAAGAATTTATATCAGTATATTTGTACAAAAGATGGGATGATTGTGTTAAGAGGATTATTGAGTGTTATAGTAGTAAGGAATGGGATAAAAGAATAAATTTATTAATAAAGACTAGAGAGTTAGAGAGATGGAGAAATAGTATGGAGAGTAAAAAGAGTTTAAATATATATAGAAATAAACAGAATATTAGGTGTGAGTTAATTTATGATAATAGTAAGGAAAGTAATTATTGTTTAAGGCTTGAACGGGATCTTTAGCTACAAAAGAATATACATGTAAATGGAAAAATATGGGTGATTTATTTTGTAAATTATGTAAGGAAGGAATTGAAAATATTAGGCATTTGTTAATTGAATGTAAATGTTTGAAAACAGAAAGGGTACATATAATGAAGTTGTGGAAAAATAAATATGAAAAGAGTGATTATACAGAAAGTGAATTATTGGTTTTTATGCTGGGTTTGGGAAAAGATAAGGGGGATTTAGATATAAAGGTTATAGAGTTGACAAAAATTATGTTGTGGAAATGGGATAGAGCAGATTATGGGTAAATTTAGAGTGGGGAATGTAAAAGAAAGTGGCTAACAGGTTTATCTGGGCATAATTGCTGAGATATTCTTGACTTCTTTAAGGCGAAGCCATAATACATCACATCACATCACACGTAATTATGAAATCAGATGTTTCCATCCTTTTAAACATTGACCACTTACAAGAAACAAAAATTCCATCGATTTCCTTTTCACATTTAATTATTATTAAAACTCTAAAACGATATGTGTATATTTTATAAACAGAATTAAGTTTAGATTTGTTCAGGTTTCTGCAATTTATATAGAGTAGAATTTTCAATTTTTTAAAAAATCTTCAACACAGTTTTTGGCACTTTTAAATGCCCAATTATCTTTACTAGAAACAAACATGATTCTTAGAGGGGGTATTATTTCTATATGTAGCACCAAAAATATATATTGCTAAAAATTTCAAGGTAATTAAAATGATTTTTTTTTAATCAGTGGTGTAATATATTAGCTATAATAAAATTTTGATCTTATTGATTAAAGTACACAAAATATTCCAGTAATAACTTATTATACAAAATAATATTGTAGTCATGAAATCAATAATAATAGTAAATAGAAAATGTAAAAAAAATTATTTATGAACAATAGTATAAAATAAAAATAAAAGAAAATAATTATATGATTTATGAGATGATGGTTTTGATATTTAGGTATATTGTTCTGAAATATTTGAATCAGATTTTTAAATATTAAAAATTTTTGTGTTCTTATAGTCTACATTACTTTTTTTAATAGTTTATTTTGTGGTTAAAACTGACATGTACTAAACAAAAATTTGGAAAGATTAACAATAAAATTTCAAATATAAGTTTTTAAATCTGGGGATTTTTGCTGCATATTTTTTTAATTCCAGAATTTTGCATATCCATTTGTTTTGTAAAAAAATTAATTAGAGATTCTTTCTAATTTTAATTAATTTTTTCTATAAAGAAATATCTATTCCAATTACGTCACATTCAAATGATCAGTGATCTATGTTAATATATCCAAATTTTTCAGATCTTTAAAACAATCATATCTTCTTCAATTTTTTAAATTTATCAGTATATAATAATATATCATCAGCAGAAATTTTTTATTTTGAGAATAGGCAGTTGCTTTAAATTTTCAAAATAAAGAAAATTTGATTAGTTTGCTATGGATATAAAAAGATGAGTTGTAGAAGGAAATACAAGAATAATTGTTTGTACTTGAATAAGAGTAATATTTTTTCTTTGTAATTTATTTTGGATAGTATTAAATTGAGAAAACATATCTACTAAATAAAATATAAACCTTTTTAAATTCAACGTTAGCACCCCCATATGTTCAACAATTTAAAATCAACATATTCTATAACTTTATTAAAAATTTTGATTAATCTCTGCAAACAATCGCTTTTGGTCAGTCAGCACATCTATTTGAAGCAGTAATTATTATACATTTCGTTATTGACATTACACAATTGTGCAAAAAGATGATCTGTTAAAAGTTTTGATTTTACAATATTTATAATTTTTATGCACAAATCTAAAACATTTTGAAGTTTTTCTGTTAACTTCTTTTGCAGTTAAATACTGTCTGTGCCAACACATCACAAGTCACCAAGTAGATATTTAATATTTGATTAAAATTTTTTCAGAGCAATCAAAAATAATATTCTAATTTCTTAGCAATAAGAAATTCTTCTGTTATATCTTCTTTTAGAAAATGTAAATCATCAATGTTATTCTTCTGAAAATTGCCTTGCTTAACTGGATAGTATTAATATCATTTATGTTCTTTATTAGTTTTACAATACTTAATATAATTACAACCCACTATTGACACATTGTAAAAAAGAAAGTAAATGATATTAATATTAAATGGATTTGGCAATGCAATAAGAAAGATAAAGATATTTAACTGGGTAGCAAACTTATTTGTTTATAGTCAAAATAGTTAAAGGTTTTTATTTGATAAGCAAAAAGCATATAATGCTCTTTTCTTATATATTATAAGATGATAGCTGCCTTTCCAAATTATTAATTCTTTATGTTCTAATTAAATGATTATAAAGTAAAATTTCGAATAGATTTTCTCTTAAACCATTTTTATTTATTAATAAAAACATTTCTAATGTTTATTTAATGTTGATATCAAAATCTTTTTAAATTATCTTTATCAATATTATCCACATACTTAGATAAAATAAATTAGAAAAAATAATAATAATGGAATTAACTACCAACTTTTATAAAACAAAGGCAAAACTCCTCATACAGTAGTGCCACCCTGTGCCAAACAGAGTAATCAATGGATGCCAGAAGGCTTGTGCATAAAATTCCTATCTAGTGCATACTCATCCAATATCCCCAGACTAGTTTCTGGCTTGTGGCCATCATCAGTGAGGAGCCTTGGATCTGAGAGCACTGCACTTAGATCTTAGGATCTAATGCAACCCTCCAGCAGCCACCTTTTAACTCTACTTTATTACAAATTATGTGCTAGTATAGAGATGGTGATCATGTGATGTTTGATGGTTTAACTTTTATAAAACTTAACTTCAAATTTAAATTGAATTTTCAAGTAAGAGAAGCAATGTTTTAATAGCAGTAATTTTTTCAAATGAAAATCTGTCTCATTTATTTAAGAAGGAAACAATAATATCAGTGCTTTATTATATTCTCATTATCAAGACAGACAAATACATTATTTTCTGCACACATAAAATTATTAGTTTTTATAAACATTTGTTCAAAAAGAGACAATATTATATTCAAAATTAATATAAGCTTTCAAAAAATGGTCTAAGAAAAAAAAACTATCATATTTATGACAGTTCTATTAAAATCAAAAATAAATCTCAGATACTTACCTTGTTTATGAATTTTAACAAATAGTTTTGAGACTATAATATTATTAGAATCTTACTATTTTCCATGTTATATTATTTGTATGAGAATTTTCAGTGGTCATAGTAACCATGGCAAAACAATGTTATAAAAATAATTGCAATTTTATGAAACAGATTATTGAAGATAGTTCACATTAAAAATGCACGATTTAAAAATATATCTGTGTTTGTTACATTTATCGAAACCATAAGAAGTTTAATGCATGCAAGAGTATATTCAGTATTTTTTGCATCAATTTTCGTAGATTAAAATGAGAAGTCATTAGATTTTGCAGATGATATGGTTTTCAGAAATACAGGAAATGTTACAAGAACTATCATATGACAACAAGTTTGAAGTTTGTTTAATGACCTTAATAATAATGAATAAATAAATAGGTTTGAATACCTTGATCAAATTATGAATATATAACATATGAAATAAATCATAGAATTAAATTTGATTGGAATGCTTTTGGTATAAACAACTTAATATGTAAGAAAGTGCTTGAAAAAGATTTTTTTAAAATAAATGTATTTTATTTTTGGAAGGGAGACTTGGACAATCCATAGAAGAACAATAAAGAGATTCCACATTACATGACAAAATGCAGACATATGTAAATTTAAAGCAAAATATATTGAGAAAATTAATGGGTTATCATTGTCATTGTTAAAAGGATTAAGAGACTAAGGCTAAATTTGTTTCTTGAAGAGTAAACTATAGTTGAATAACTGGAGTCCTAAATTGAATCCAAAAAGATTGATGCTGATTCAGAAAGAGAACATATAGAAGATAATATAGATAGAAAAATGAGATAAAAGCTTGCTGGAATGATGTGAAGTACAGGAAGAGACTTCCATCCTGTAATTGATTGATAGTGATTGAAAATCACGATAATGGTAGAGAAAATCTTAATATATTTAACATAAAAGAAATATTTTTAAATTGTTATCAAATTAAAAATAATAAAAGAAAATACAAATTGATTGATATGGTAATTGGGAATACTTATGATTGGGAATACTTATGAATATTTGAAGAATAAACCAAGAGATAAGGAAATGAGCAAAACTTGCTGTTAAGATATCTGGTGATGAAATTATTATTGAAGTTTTTTTTTTTTAGGTGATTGTTGGTGAAGGAAAGTTAGTTCCCTCTTGTACATTACTAATGTCTGAACCTCCATCTACCATTAATGATAGTTTTGATGATGATGATGATAAAATAGTATCAAAACAAGAAATTGATATAGCAGGTAATACTATATATATGTTTATAAAATAGAAATTGACCATACATTCAGTGGTAATTCTATAACATGTATATTTGAATTAATCTTATTTTTTATTTACTAATAGTTTATTAATAGCATATTTTTAGATGAAAAATTAAATGTATAACTCAATAGAAAGTTGTAGATCAAGTTATTGCTTTAAAATATTTTTTGTACATATAAAGAAATAAGTCATCCCAAAGAAGACTTGGAAAAAAAAAAAAGAATGAAATTTGGATGATGATAAGCATTAAGATACCATTATGAAAGTATAACTATTTCAATAAAAAGGATCAGTAATTGTTCATTGCAGGGCGAAAGCCCCCAGCATTTCATAACAGAAAAACATTGAAAGAGAAGACAATACCAAGCTAAAATATTGCTGTCAGTTTATAGTTTTTCTTAATTTTACCGTTATTAGTTCAGAATAATTAAATAATTATTTATTGATCAATTGCATTGCTTGCTGATTTCTTGAAAGAAAAATTCTAATTCTGCTTGGAACTCAAAAAAAATTTACTTCCTATCACAGAATTTGAACTGATCACAGGTATCTTAGGCATGGACACTTATCACTACATCATTAGGTCATTAGGTAATATAAAAATAATCTATATAATATGCATATTGTAGGTATTTTATGAGAGTTGTAGATAATTGTCAACTATTATGGTAATAAGTCTTAAATAAAAAACAATATTTGTTATTTTGCTGAGCTAAGCTTTTGATACAGCATATCTTTATCAAAGCAGGACTACAATGAATATTAGCAAATATATTATCATATTCATCTGCATATTAATGCAAACCAACCTAGTTATTGATTATCATAGATATTAGCATATTTGCATGTGTATAACTGTAAATTGACCTAGTGATTGACTGTGCCATTAGATTAAACGACCAGTTGACTATGTCCTTATATTAAATGACCAGTTTTTGTTAAGAGGAATGCTATTGGTTCTTGTATTTATAGAATTCTTAGAATTAATTATGTGCCGAGCTTCATTTATTTTGTGTTTTTTATGATTATTTTCTAAATAAATACTTTTAGCATTGTCATGTTTAAAGGAATGACCAGATTTTTTCTCATGGTTGTTTAATTTAATGACATAGCCAACTGCTAAGTCAATTTATAGTTTTATACATAATATTCTAATATCTATGGTAATCAGCAACTAGTTTGGTTTATGTTTATACACATGTGGATAATGTTCACTGTAATCTTGCTTTGACAAAAATATACTGTATCAAAAGCTTGATTCAGCAAAATAACAAAATTGTTTTATTATTTAAGATTTATTACTATAATAGTTGTCAACTGCCTTACATACTCTGGTAGAATATATATATATATATATTGTTATAAATACTTAAAATGTATTAAAGTACAATCTTCTATCCAGTCAGTTAACGAAAAGTTAGAATAAGACACATACCTAATTTTAATTTTAATTATATAAATAATTATACAGAATGAAAGATAATTAGATTTACTGTGATTACAAATTATAAAAAAGTGTGTGTATATACAAAATTAAAGATAAACATTGTTTTCATTATCTAATAAAAAGTACGTTCAGCTTATTCTAGACCACTTACTATGTGCCTACCATTTTTCTTAAAATATTGTTTTGCTTTTCCTTTTTCTAGCATTTTCCAGCATGTATTTTATAGTTTCTTATCTAAACAAGAAGCAAGTACAGTTCCTTTGTCCTTTTTAATTTTATTAAGAAGATATTTTTTATTATGTAATTAATTTAGTGTAGCAGTGAGAGTAGTGGATTTAGGATTAATTCATAACTGAGGGGAAAAAGAAATCAGTTTTTCTCATGCTTGAATATCAATTTTTTGATTAGATGATTATATTGGTGTACAGTTTGCTTTAAATAAGTAACACCATCAAAACTAATCAAGCAAAATAAATTCATATAATCTTTTTTTGAAACTGAGGAGATGATAGATCTAACACTATTTGTATTATGTTTTTGCTTTATGTTTAGTACTCTTAGAATGGTAACCCTCTAGATTGATTTCTAGTTGAGAAAAATTAATTATAAAATCTCACTTTGGTTAGTTCAATGAATGTAATGTATTTATCCTGAAGGAAATTAGTCACACAGTTGTTTTTATATATTATATTTATTTGATTATCTCTAGATTTCTAATCTTGACTTTTTAACATATTTTCCCCATTTTTTTTCTCTTCTATATGTTCAGAGTCTTAAATAATTTTTTAAAATTGTATTGTCTTCTATAAACAACATTTTTAAGCCTGTTTTTTTAATTTTAATTTTAAGAGCTTAAATAAAAGCCTTAGAACCATTGCAATGCTTGATTTTATTGGAAAGGAAATAATTTTTCAAAGTATTTAAAACAGTGAATTTTAATATATTTTTTTTCATCCACATCTTTAGTGTTTACAGTTTTTTTCTTCTTTTTGTTTATTGTCCAAATCTTTTAAGACTATTGATTAGTTCTAACTTTATGAGTCCCAAAATAACTTATCAAACTTTTTATAAATTTTACCACTCTTAAATCATATGTCCAAAGTACTGCTACATTATGAGTAAATTTGATTATATGAAATCTTCCCAATATTATCTTCATGACAACTCATTTAAATAAATAAACAATAGGTGAAGAAAACATCCTTGTCTTTATATAAACATTACATATATATCGTTCAAAAGAGGAAGATACAAAATAAAATATAGATATATAAATTAGAAAGATAATGACAAAACAGTAAAAAAAAAAAAGAAACAAATAAAGAATATCTATTAAAATATCAACCTTAGAATTTCAATATATTCTTAAGTTTAACAATAGAAATTTTATTGAAATCAATTATATATCTCTAGAAGAAAAAGTTTAAATAAAAAATAACATTTTTTTTTCTCTATTGGTGGCTAGATTTATATAAATTAATTAATGATTAATGGAAGATAGTTTAATTAAACCAAGTATGTATTATAAAAAGTAAATTGAATAATTTGTAGAGGTTTGAATGAAAATTTGATATTTTCTAGACTGAGAATAGCAATTGTTTTTGTTTTGAATGCATTTATAAATAAATCAATGAGAAAAAAAAAAAGTATCATTAAATATAGTTGTAGTGTGTATGTGTATATAAATTATAATAATAGTTATTTTATAATTAAATATATCATGAACACACATATTTTGTCCTTAAAGGAAAAACAAAAAGCACCTTTAAATAGTGACCCGCACAGCAAAGACTTCTCTAATAGCTTTCCATAGTAGAACAGTGAATAGAAAGCATTATTCACAAAGCTTGTCAATTACATCCTATCAATAGTTTAAAAATTTTTTTGTTTCACACTCCAATTAAGAATAGCTAGATACCCATTTATCAACAAATTTGTTATAGCTAGTTGGATTGGCTATAGGATTTCCACCTGAGAGAAAAGTCCAAGCCTGATAGTTAACATGAAAAAAATTTTCAAGTGTAATGTGGCCTATTTTGAATCCCAGATTTTATGGAATAGCAAATATGTTTGCTAATTATTATGCTTCCAGATTCTTATCATCTAATGTTCATTGATTATTTAAGCTTATAATAAGCGTCTCTGAATTATAGTAAAAGAATTAGTTATTGCTGCTAATTTGTAAATAGAGATAGACAAGAAACTATTTATATTAAAGTAGGTCATTATGTGGAAGGTTCTGAAAAAGATTCTGATTGGGGTATAATGATATCAGTATTGCTTGTTGATTTTTGAATAGCATTATCTTCTTTGAAGAAAAAAATTATGGTATTATTGAAATGTCTATCCCTACAGGAAAATCTGTGAAAATATTTGTTAGGTTTTATCCTGAAAATATTTATTTTTAAGTAGATGAAAGATAAGACAAAATAGCTTTAAATAGTTGCCTGCCGAGGAAAAGTTTTTCCAACAGCTTCTCATAAAAAATAATGAAGACAGTTCTCATTAGACTTTTTAACTTTTGGAAGAAGATGGATGGCTATGGGCCAACTATTTAAAAAATAAATTCAAATCTCTTGGAAAAATTATTCAGTTCGAGTCACTTGAATTTTGTTCAAAATTGTAAGCATGCAATGCATTGCTATTGCAATATATGGGCTCAGCATCGTAAACATATGATAGCTGATCCAGCAGTGGCAAATCAATCAGCTCTTCCACATTGATCTAATCATCATGCGACTTTCACTTTTAGCTAATATCAATTTACTAACAATACATATTTATAAAGGAAAATATACTGTAAATTATATTGGAGAAGGATTATTCAAATGGATCATACACTTCAAAAATTGGTTTCACAGTTATCCAATAAACTCTTTCAAGTAGTTAAGCTTATTTTAAATCTCAGAAATAAGAGTGAAGTATAAATCTATTCATACAGGATATATAAAAAGTTATATGCTGAAATGCATTCTTACTCTAATCAACAATTGGAAAAAATCGGATTGAAAAAGAAATTTTTCAGCTTTATAAAAGTTAAATTTTAAAAAAAAAAAATACAAAGCTTTTGGAGAATCATTAAAAGATAAAAATTGTCTTTTAATTTTTATCATAAAAAGTGATTATTTCTAGATTCGTCAGAAATGTATTTTTGTCAGCAGACCCATCTCACCAATAATGATGTGGATGGACTCGATCATAATAATGAATACAGCCATTTTGGAGAAATATCAGTCATATAATCACCATTGAGTCAATATTGAGTTGATTGCACAAATTGTAGACATATTTCTGCTATCCACAATTTATAAAATTCACATATACACAATTATCAAATGAATTCATTGCTGCAGATTATTGGAAAACATGTTTCAATTTAATGTAAATTTTGCAATTTATTTTGATTTGTAAGGAATTTAATTTGTAGTTACATTTCTAATGTATTGTTTTTACATTTTTTTTTTTTGTGATTACAGGAAACTTTTATAAATAATTATATGTTTTATTTATACAGTGATCCTTATAAATATTGTTTTAAAATAAAGCGATAATTTTAAACATCCTTCTATTCAGAAAAAGATATTTTGGCAATATTTCTTTTTTTTTTTTTAATTACAATTTAACTTTTTTTTTTTTAATTTCTTTTGGAGAAATATATTATCAAACGATAAACTATTTGCTTAAATTCATTCAGTTAATAATTATTATCAGACCATTTGAACTATAATTTTTTATTGTGTATAACTGCCATCAGAAATATTATTAGATTGATTGAATTTAAACTATTTGTTGTTTGACTTATTTATTGTAAAATCAGCATTACGGAAAGTTTTTAAATTTTTTCTTTTGAAAGTATATCATAATTTGGAAATAATGTGTGGTTCATTTGTACTCTTTTAATTAAAATTTGTATGAACCTAACAAAATAAATAAACAACTTATATATACATTTTTATTATTTTAGCTTGTTCAGATATTGTGGGTCCGGATGGTCATGGGTATGTGTACACTGCTCCAGTTGATAGCGATGCTGATAGTGATGATATTATCAATGAGATGTGGGGTTTAACACCCGTATCTGATGATGATGAGGATGAAAGTAGTGCTGCTTTCTCGGAAGATGATGATGTTAGTTTGCCATCCAGTCCACCTCCGGATGATGCTAGGAGTAAATTGACTCTTATTTCCAACAATTTAAAACTGATTTTTAATTTAGACAAAATTGCATCATTTTGTAACATCTTTCATTATATAATTTTTATACTATTTTCTATTTTATGTTTCCTGCTATATGTAAATACATTTATCATTGTACAATAAAGGATTTTACAATGAAGTCTTAGAAAGCCTGACAAGAGGAATTGATGAAGATATTCCTTGGGACAATTTGGCACTTGAGATCACATGTTCAAGGTAAGATAATATAGCAGTTTTTAATTGTGATAAGTATATTGTTCTATGTGACTTTCTATAATATTATGGAAAACCATGTAAAAAAAAAGAGTCTACTGAAAATAAAAATATAATAATGATTTATTTTCATCCAAAAATTACCAAATTACCTGTTCTTTTGCGACAAGATAAGATGATTAAATAAATGTTGTATCCAGTTTTACTATCTTAAGTTCTTAGTAACCATCAAAGTTATAAAAGTCACTGTGTATTAAAAAGAAAATGTTATCTTAAGTGGAATAATAAATAACAAAAATTTCATTTAGAATTTTTTTATAGCATTTAATTCAAACTAATATCTTTGTCAATATTATGATCTGGAACTAAATTGTTATAAACACATAGCTTCATTTGACAAATCACTAATTTGTCAGTTATTCTAGAATTATAAATGTGTGTTCAATGAATATATATTATATATACAGCTCGAAAAATAAGTTCTTAACAAGCTTCAAGAATATCCTCAACCCCAGACTGGTTTCTGCTTCTGGCGTCATCAGTGAGGTGCCAGGATATTCAAGCATTAGATTAAAAATTCCAGGACAAGCCCAGCACTTTATCTAATGTATAACTATTGAGTATAATGTTGCTCCATTAAGTTTATTATGTGTGCATTTATAATTTAGTATAATTGATGAGTTGGCTATTTGTTCAAATGATATACTGTAATTGGTTCTTTTGCAATGTAATTATGGTTGGAAAAATTGTTTACAAAATTTTTTGAGATTAAATAAAAAAAAATGATGTGGACTTTATTATTTAATATCATATACTTATATATAAATTTAAAATTATTATTTATTGCCATATGTGTCATTAAATAAAAAAAAATGATGTGGACTTTATTATTTAGTATCATATACTTATATATAAATTTAAAATTATTATTTATTGCCATATGTGCCATATGTTAAACGTATATATACATAGAATAACATCTCTGACAGTTGATTGGCTAATGGTTTTATATAATGCACACTGGTTTAATCTATTACCATATAAAAGCACATAACTTAGGAGTATGGTTAACTGAAGCCAAAATTAAAAGTATTATTTAATTCTGTTTTAATTACTCTTTATTCTGTATTTCAGCATGAGAATAACCAATCAAATAAATTTAGTTAAAATTAATTATTTTTAGTCTGTTTCCATCAAGTGTTATCATTTGGTCATATTTCTATATTTATAATTAATCTACTAAATGATAACACTTGATGGAAACAGACTAAAACAGACAAATATATATTTTTCTTATCAGTCTATAATAGTTGATGACATTTTCCAGTTTCCATTCATTATGTTTTTCTATTCTTCATAAATTTTCTTATAAATTTCTTTTTCTAATTTCTCTATTCTCTCTCTCTCTAACTTTTTTTGACATCCTCTTTTCTTTTCTGATGGTATATTTGTTTTATCTTTCCTAAATCATTCTCTACACGTCATTATCATTTTAATTGGCTTGTTCTATTGGTGTTTATTATAGTGTGTTCAATGTTGATTATTTCTCACGTTCTTTTATGCTTATACATTCTCTCTTTGATTTTTCTGTAGATTTTTGTCAATAATCCATTTCTGTATTTAACAGTTCCCTTTCCAGTCTTTCTTTGAACTATAAAACTTGTATATGTAATGGTCTTTTCACTATTGTATCATATATTTATTGACATATTGTTATGATTCAATATTGCTATATCTTTTTATCTGGTACATTTCGTTTTCTTATAGCTTCATCTCTTGTTCCCCTTTGCATAGTCTTCATGCTTAAATATTCATTTTCATTACATTTTCTAGTCCATTGTCTATTTTTGAATATTTTGTTGTATTCTCTGATATACATATATTGTTTTTTTTTGTTATATTTATTTCTAAGTTTTAAACCACTAAGCATCACATGATTACCATTTTTTATGCATCAAGCTATTTACACAGAGGCTAAACTTTTCATACAGTAGCACCACTTGTGCAAGCCAGAATAATCAATGGATGCAAGAAAGTTTCTATGTAAAATCCCTATCTAATGCCTACTCATCCAGTATTTCCAGACTAGTTTCTAGCCTGTGACTTTCATCAGTGAGAGCATTGGGTCTGAGAGCACTGCACATAGAACTTAGGATTTAATGCAACCATCCAGTAAGCACCTTTTACTTTATTACTAACTATAAAGCTTCGAGTGCAAAATGAAAACACAATAATACCAAAAAGTATGGATGCTGAACTGAGTTCAGATCTATACAACTATACAAACTAATGAGCTTAAATTGAAAACCTTATTGTGTTTTCATTTTGCACTCAAAGCTTTATAATTAGCTAATAAAGTAAAAGGTGGCTGCTGCAGTGTTGCATTAGATCCTAAGATCTAGGGCAGTCCTCTCAGATCCAAGGCTCCTCACTGAGGAAAGCCACAAGCTAGAAACTGGTCTGAGGATATTGGATGAGTAGGCACTAAATAGGAATTTTATGTACAAAACTTCTTGCATCCATTGATTAATCTGGCTAGCACTGGTGACGCTAATGTATGGAGAGTTTAGCCTCTGTGCAAATAGCGTGGGTAAGCATTAGAGTGATTTAAAACCTATCCTGCCCAATAGGATTATGGTGAATGTGGTTATTAAGGAACCAAAGATAACAAAACAGTATGGATGCTAAACTGAGTTCATATCTGTACAACTATACGACCTAATGAGCTTGAATTGAAAACATTATTGTGTTTTCATTTTGCACCCAAAGCTTTATAGTTAGCTAATAAAGTAAAAGGTGGCTGCTGCAGTGTTGCATTAGATCCTAAGATCTGCTTTCAGATCCAAGGCTCCTCACCGATGAAAACCACAAGCTAGAAACTAGTCTGGGGATATTGGATGAGTAGGCACTAGATAGAGATTTTATGCACAAACCTTCTTGCATCCATTGATTACTCTGGCTTGCACTGATGGTACTACTGTATGGAGAGTTTAGCTTCTAAATTCAAATCATGATGATCCGGATCCAAGTCTATTTGATTATTAGCATAGTACAATATAGAAAGAGTTTTATCATTATGTAAAGGAATTCTTATTATCTCACTTTTTCATATTTTAAGAGCTTGTTTTAGAGTCAATTTAATATGTAGTTGAGAAGCAACATCCCTGTATGTATCCTTTAGTTATATTATCTGAATTTATATTTATTAATTTTATTTTTGTGTGTATATTATTATATAATTTCTTAACTGCTTTAATAAGAGTAACATTTATGTTTTTTAATTCCTGGACTTGCTACAGTTTATTCTATTGTATGTCTTTTTAATACCTATTTCTTACCAACTTCTTTTCTAATATTTAGGTTGCACAAATCAGGTAGTTTATTGTGGATCTTCTTTCTGTGAGACCTGCTTATTCCTATGCTTTTAAACTTCTATATTCATATTCTATTCTATTTTTGAGATTATATAGCTGGCTTATTGAATTACTAATTGTTATTTCTCTATAACTTTCACAATTGTCCTTTCTGATCATTTTATAAATTGTTGTAATTAGAGGAAATTTGAATCCATACTTTCAAGCTCTCTTCAGTCATCTACTCCATCTTATCCAACCTATACACTTAACCACATAAATGTGAAAAAGATAAATGATCTCCAATACATGTTTCATGACGAACTTGCACTCATCTGTTAGATATGGTATTTTCCATTCAGTGGGGATCTCACCACTATCAATGTAACTTTGGAACAAATAAATTAAGTGTTGAAACAACTTCTTATTTTCATTTTTAATTAATTCAAATGAAATTTCACTGGAGTCAGGAGCCTTTCAGTTTTTTAATATTTTGCATGCCATTAATACTCAATATTTTTTTAATATTATAGGCTATTCTGAAATTGTATATTTTGTTCTCCTTCCATCTGAAATTCTCTATTTTCTGTTAACAAACTTTCAAAATACAATTTTCATTTCTTTATTGTAACTGATGATATTACATCTCTTTTTTTCTCTTGTCTTAAACTTTTAGTCATTTTCCATCATTTATTGCTTCTCTTTTTATACAAATATAAATTAGTCCTTTTATTGACTTTTTACATTTTTTTTGTGAGTATTGGTGAATTGATCTGATGCCTCAATTTCTAATTTGAAGGATAACACTATATCAGAGGTATCTTATTGTAGTTCAATTGCTTTTTTTACAATAATCTGTCCCACCTGTTCTTGCATAGATAATATTTTATTTCCCATCTAATTATCAATCAAATAAGATTGGTTAGGGTCTTCCCTTATCAGATAATATTTTTTATTTCCCAAATTATTGACCTAATAAGATTGGTCAGGCTTTTCCTTTATACACTATCACATGTCCTCTAGGAGTTACATATATTAATAAGTGTAAATAAACCATAAATTTAATTTCAATTTGTCAAATAAGTTCAAATTTTTTTTCTTTAAATTTACTGTATCAGCATTCCAAAGTTAAATTGCAGAAATCTTAATGTTAATAAAACTAGCATGCATTATTAAATAAATATAATTGAAACTAAATTAAAAAAAAGTGTTAGAAAGAATAAAAGTATAAGAATAATAGTTTGACAGAATTTCTATAGCAAGTTAATGTTTTAAAATATTTGAGAAATTCATTAACTGAAATAAAATTAATGGTAAAAATATAATGAGAGTTTCAATGGCTAAATATACTTTATTAAATATTATTTATTATATTTACTACTATTTCATTTATTTAGCATATTTTAAGATGAGGTTGAAGGATTAAAATATATATGTATATATGCAATTCCATTACCTTTATGTATTTGTTGTACTTTTGAGGTTAGGCGCAAGTATACCAAGAAGTCTGGTTATTGTATCTGAACTGATAGTAAACTTTTTAAATGCATAATGTCTTATGTATGTAAATTATAGATTTTTTTAATATTGTCCATTTTAAATGGAAGAATTATTTCTATATTAAATATTTTGTAATTCCATTGTAAATTATTTTCTTTTTTTCTGAGCTAACATAATAAACAATTATTAATGAACACATACGCAGAAAAGATAGATGTTTAAATATTCACCTTATATACTGACTAGAATGCTTTCGATATGTATAAATGATATATCAAAAGCGTGGTAGGCAGTAATAAAGCTGAATATTTAAAAATCTATCTTTTCTGCATGTATTCATTAAGTCGTTTATTATATTAAATATTTATAAAAAAAATATGAATATTTTTAGGCAATTATACAAGCTAGTTACATTGCGAAATTGATGATAATATTACTAAATAACATTTAGCATCAGAAATAAATATAGCTGATATAAGGGAAAAGTGTAAATAGATAATTTCAAGGAGAGACAATTTTTAAATACTTTGCTTACTTTATAACTTATAATTCTTGCTAAGAGATATATAATTAATAGGGCTTGTTTTGCAATATTTGCATCGGGATCAGGCAAAATTTGATATGATTATATGATTGCTCAATCTGAGATCAAGGAATTCTGTTTGAGGACAGGTATAGATATACATTAAGCTGTTCTTAGTCAGGCATTTCATTTCATAAATAGATTCAACTTAGAGAACACTTATTCATACAGATATTGAATATATTTTTGGAAACTAAGTATAGCAGTGGAAATGGATACTGATAATTCAATAAAGTTCTAATGTTGGCATCTATATAATGCAATAGAAATGCAAAACGTTTTCATTAGAATCACCTCATAATGATACCTAAAAAGGTTTAAATTGGAAAAAAAAAATCCAACCTGTCAAGAAATTATTTTATGTATGATTGGAAGTTTAGTCCATGCAATGTTTGAGAACTGCGCATCATAAAGAAAGATATCTCCAATATTATAGACAGAAATCATTAATTGTATAATATGTGAGGATATACGGATATAATTCAGAATTAAAATCATTTCAGTGTGAATAAAAATACGAATGTAAAAAGAACAATAGAATAGTAGTTTTGCTATATTTGAACTTGTTGTCCATCACCATTTCAAGTGCTTAAAACTTGCACATATGACAAGATCAATAGTGCATTTCAAGAGATACTGAGTAAGGTAATTAAATAGGTTTTGATATTATTATTACTATTACAATGACAAACTTTCAATCAAATCAGAATTAATGAAATTCACTGATAGAACAAAGAAGTAAATTATTAACTAGAAGCAAACCATAACTTTTTTGTAGAAACACAAGAATTCAAGATGAGAAAAAAGGTGTTCATATCAAGGAAATTAAGACATTGAATAAAGAAATACACTACCATATTACTATCTAAAATATAAAATTTGGTTCTGAAGCCACAATAAGGGGAAGCCATAATAAAATACAGAGAATATTAAGATGCAGTGCAGTCATATCTCTATATTTCTAATTTCCATTTTCTGATCAGAGGAACTGGATTTTCAATCTTTTTTTTTTTCAGTGATTATTATTTACTTTTTTCCTGCTTTGAAAACTTATGTACCTTAAGATTTAAAATCAAATCATCAAGAATATTATATAGGCATAGCATTAAATCAACAATGTATATTTTAATGATTTCATATATGAATTAATTGCTAGCATTTTTGATTTTTTGCAAAAGAATGATAAAAAGTAATCATTGTCATTGACTTTTCCTTAACGTATATTAATTAGTTTTACAATAGTGATTTAGACAAGATGAAAATGAACGTTTCAAAGTTTAGAACACTAAACTCCTTGCTATCCCCAGACCTGAAATTAGAGCCCAAATCAGAAGAACCTTAAATTTTTTTAGGCATAAACAAACTGATATCACATAACCAACCCAGTTAGGCATTCATTAAAAACAATAAATGAGTATCTAGCTATTCTCATTTAAAAGAGCAAAGTTCCAGGTTAGGATTCATCAGATATTTACATGTTGAGACGATGATTGATGTGATGTCTCGCTCTTACAAGCTCTGAGCTCATTATTTTTCTTACTACTTTAAAGAATGGACAATTTTAACTAAAAATATATTGTTACCAAATAGCAACTGTCTAAAAATGATGCAATTGATAAATAGTAAGAATTTAAAATAGAAAATTAGAGGTTTGGGCATTTTAACGAAAAAAAAAAAAGGGTTAAGTAAAAAATTAAAGTACTAGAAATAAATATAAGTAATTCTAATATAGATAAGAATAAAATTAGTAAGGATAAACCATTTGAATATGCTAACTTAAAACATCTGTTTAATAAATTCATGCCAATAGCCACTGCAATTCATGATTATAATATATATGATAATGTTAATGAATTGTCTCAACATTTTTAGTGTACTGCTTAAATTTTAGTGAAGTTTGATTAATTATTGGTGAAGGATCTTCAGTTCTTTAATCAGAAGAATATATCGATTGTTTTTAATAAATTGCATCTGTTGAAAATTGCAAATACCACATTCAATTTTTGTGTAAGTTCTACACAAGTCTTGTTGCTTGAATTTAAATTAAAAAACAATTGACATCATAACTGGAATCTTGATAACAACTTCCCTGAAGAAAAATGTTTCCAAAACTCTAAATACTTTACTTTTGGTCTGCATTTCATATTCTGTTATAACATCTTAAAGTGATTCACATTTAAAGTGCATCTAGGATTACCATATATATTCAAATGGCTATCATTTTGTTTTTAAATTAAAGAAAAATTGTCATTTTCAGGTGCTACCACATTAATTTATTCAAGACCAAATTCATTTGATTATATTTGTAAAAGAATACTACAATGTTTTAAATGTATCCCAAAGATACTTTAAAAATTAATAACAGAGTAAGCTGTTTTTTAATTATAGTACATTTTTAATTTTTTTTAGCCTGAATTAATTTATTGTGATTTAGTGAAGATGGGTGCAGTGGTATTTTTTTATATAATAATGAATTTAGTATTTTTTATTTTTTTTTGTTTTATATTAAGTGATATCCATATCATATTTTTATGGTAAAATGGAAGAGATTTAATTTTTCAAGAATCATGTTAGTAAGTAATTTCAATTGCGCTTTATGCAAAAAAGTGAAGCTTGTCTAAAATATTATGAGTTATATGGCTGAGCGCTTTCAGAGAACTTAAGTCTCCATATTCATAGCCTACTTTAATTGAAGTTTAGCAGTGATTTATGCAAAATTTATGCAAAGTTAGTAATAGATCTCAAAAGATTTTGTAATTATTATTATTTTAACCATTATAGCATTTCAATATTGAAAGTAAACGTATGAATGTCTATTAAAAATTCTTTACTTTTATTCTGATACTTTTAAATTAATTTCTTTGTGAACCTATATGAATTAACACAAGTTAGTCTTTTTTTGAAGATTTAGTTTAAATAAAAATCTATTAATAGTACTGCACTACATTTCATGAAGAAAATTTATTTCCATTAAATATACTATATTTTTTACAGATATAAATATACAAAAAAGAATAATTTGTTTTTTAATTAACTATTTAGATAAGCAAGTTATAAAATATATAAAAAATATTCTTTTTTTTAAAACATGAAGTATAGTATATATTAAAAGAATATGTATATCATTATTATACTGCAATATTAGAAAGAGTCTGTTAGTAAGAGAAATTAATGACCCAGATCATAATTTTCTCAAAATTATTTAACACAATGTTTTTTTAAATATCATTTTTTTAAAAAAAATTATGGGTTGAAAGGAAAATCTGTAAACATAGTAAAGCAATTTCAAAAGTTTTAAATAATAATTTTTTTTTAGTTCTAATTTTATATATTTATCACCAAATTTTAAATTTCCTAACATTTTTTCCATAAAGTTTTCTGGCATTGTGCTTAATAAAAGTTTTTACAATCAGTTTTTTTTTTCCAATTTACTTAAAATATCAGATTTTGTTAGCTTCATAAAGATAGCAGCTGCTCCAATAATTTTCACAAAAATCTGCCACAACCCTTATTTTTCTATAATCTAATAAATTAACCACATCAGCTCAAAATAGTATGGTTCTTATCTATCTCTTGTTATTCAATTGAGATTGTTCAAGTATTATTGTTTCTTGTTGTTGTAAATCCAGTTTCTATCTATTTAAAATTTTAGATTTTACATCAGTAATACCATTTTGAACAATTTTTTGTTTTTTTTTTAAAAAATCCTTGTATATTATTTTTAACAATTTTTTTCAATAATATTTTATTTTAGAAGTTAACCTTCCGTTTCATTTTAAAAGTCAAACTTCAGGTTTTATAACAATGAATCAAACAAGCAAGAGACATTGTTAAAACTTTCCTTTTTTAAAAATAAAGATAAATATAATATTAAGTTGGTCAATAAGTACTTTATAACAATAATTAATTAAACAAGCAAATTTTTCAAAAAAAAAAAAAAACACATGAAAAAAATTTTTTTTTTATATATAATTTTTTTGTCTTTTCAATTTCACACCTTTTAAAAGCATTTATTATAATTGATGTATATATAAAAAATAAAATATAAAACATGGTTAGTTTCTTGAACAATCATGTGTTGTTAGAGCACCCTATACCAGTTCCTTTCAATTCATCTATTTTTTTAAAACTTAAAGAATTCATCCAGAAACATGGCTTTGTACTACTTTGCTAAACATCATTTCTTTGTAACATCGAATTGTAGCACTATGGGAAGTCTTGAATTATTTCATCTATTACTTCTAGTTGATCTAAATTCCATCTATTCTTTTAGCCAAATGAAATACATCTTTCCATATATTTTTTACATAAAATTGTAGAGAAAAATTTGTTGATTAATAAGTTTATAATCTAAGTGTTTTCTAAACAAAAATGATAAAATCTTTATATCAACTTTGTTTATTTCATCTGCCTTTTCCCCAGATGACTTTAATGTTTACCATGTCAATTAACATCTCCATCTGTTTAGTCGATTTTATTTTTTTTTTTTTAAAAAAAATTTCATCCATAAGCATGAGGAAAAAAAATGAACCTTTCATTGGAGATCCTAGTTTCATTTAATTCCTATAAAGTCAAAAGACAAAAGGAGCTTTTCATAATGCAATGTCTTTCTCTAGTTAAATTTGTTTATTCTTTTTTAATTTTATTTTTCTTCAATAAATCTTTGGATTAATTTTAAAATGAATTTCATTCGACATTTATTTATGAATCTTAGTTTATTTCAACACCTACTTCATAAATGAAATAATGTTTATCTTTCAAAATTTTCTGTTTTTCATGATAACTTAAGGATTATAATTTATAGTATTTATATATATTTTTAAAAAATATTCATTGAGATAAATAATTGGTTACTGTTGAATTAGATCACTAGATCTCAAAATTATTTAAAGCTTAAATTTTATCATATTCATGAGATCTTTGAATGTATTTTTGAATTCAATATGAAGTGTTTGCAACTGTTTATATATGTTTAATTTTTTGTCTAAAACAGATTGAATTACTGCAATAATTTCATTATAATTTACCATTGTCACTCTCCTAATACAGATATTTTTAACATGTCAATATGTAGAGCTATATTATGCAACCTATAATCATATCTATTATCAAAGCTATTAATTATTATTATATTTCAAGAAATATTCTTATTAGACATTCGATTGGGACCTCTTCTTTATCCATTTTTGGTAAATATATTTAAAAAAAAGATGAACAGATTTTCATTTTTGTAAATATTTTCACAGGAGTCATTATCATAGTTTTTGCATTAAAATCTATTAATAATTTTAGAATGATAATTCTAATATTTTTATTTAAAAAATTTCTGTATTTCTTCATCTTGGTAGTTGAAAATTGGAGCAGATTCTTGGACAATTTGTTAATTACATTTAACTTAGACATACATTCCAATAATTCTTATCTTTAATTATTTATGAATAACAAACACATATTAGTAATTCTCTGTATAGTTATTTTTTTTATACATTTACTTTTTAACTGTATTTTTTTTTTGTCAAACTTTAAATAAATTTTATTCTATTAATCTTAATTAAAACTCTCTTGAGATAAAAATTAAGCTTAATTGACTTTCAAAAATTTGTACGAAGTAATAGGGATTATTTGCCATATTGATCAAATTCCATCTTAATATTGATCTTGAAAAATCTTCACATATTTCTCAATATTTTATTAACACTATAGATATTATTAATAAAATTGATATTGATTTTTTGTTTATGTATATTAATAATTAGTACTATAATTGTCTGTATGTAATTGCAACATTAAAAAAAATTAGAGCAGTATCTTTTCTATTTAGAATTTTTAATTTTGCCAAGAAATATGATCTTTTAATAGCACAATTTTGAGAATGTAATCAAATTCAATTTTTAATGGTGTAGTTTTAATGTAAATTTTAAATATTCACCAGATAAATTTCCTTGAAATTAACACTTAATGGATTTTTAAAAAAAATAGATAAATAGGATTATCTCAAATAAATCTGACCACAAGAAACAATTTATCTCAACTTCAATAATCATTTTATTAAGGAAATATTTATAAACTCAGTCAAAATAATAATGATAGATAAACCTTCAGTATAGCAAAATTTGAGCACTTCTCAAAAATCTGATTTATTTTTGTAGGAGATATATGGTATTATGACAATTTTTTTTTAACAAATAGTAGAATTATTGAAAGAATCTATCATGAATTTCCTGCTAATTCTTTATGCTATCATTCATTGAGTATGCATGAATCGATTTATGCATATGCTACAGAAATCATAGTTGAAAATAACTATCAGTATCACAACTGTGATATTAGCTATTATATTTTTAGTTTGTGCCCATGTGATAGTATGTTTAGGCAATTTGGTTAACTTTGCTGATCTGGTTATATGTTATTCATTGGGTTTAAAAGAGCTTGGCTAAGAAAAACATTTTAACTTTTGAATGAATATCACTCTCTACCTTAGAATAATAGTAACAGACTGCCTATATTTTTCTGGTCAAGTAATGTAATGCTTAGAAATTAAAATGCATTATATTTCATTTAGTGGGTATTCATTTTATACTATTTTTATATTATCAGATATATATATAGATTGTGATTATTTTGAATTTAATTTTGTTTATTAAAGATTTTGTTAGAAAGAAAAAATAATCATTGTGATTTTTTTTTTGCAAATTTAATTCAATACATTATTAAAAAAATAACTTATTTTACAAATAATCTTATAAACAAAAACTTAAAATAGCATATATTTGATTCAAAAGTGATTTGTGATTTATTTCATGTTTTTATAACTTAAAAAAAAAAAAAGCTGTAGAATAACAAATAACATTTGTGTATTGATTATTTTTTTATTTCTATTTTGAAATAAATTTAAAATTTTATTTCTATTTTGAGTTTAACAATAAAGTAATTGATTTTATTAATAAAATGTTTATCATTTTATATTGATGAAATGCCATATGATTAATTTTTTTTCTTCAAATTTTGCCATCATGGAAGTATATATATATATTATGTAAATGTTTATTAAATCTCATATTTTAATTTTTTTAAGAAATGCATATGGAGTATCTGTTAATGAACTCAATTCCTTAGTAACCAAGGCTATCTTAGACATCCCTGAGATCAGAGCTGAAAAAACATTAGAATCATCAGAGTTACTTAGAAATCTCAAAGAGGTGAATTCCTAAGATATATACATTTTTATTTATTACAGTCTGTGTGTATATATATATGAGTGATGAACTATTTTAATCTCAACTAAATGGATTTATATCATAGGATTCAATTACACTTATCTAAATACTCAGTGTAAAAAATATATAAATTCAACGCATTTATCAATGTTCATATCATTTATTTATATATATCATAATGGGAAAGAAAAAAACAATGAGAAAAATGAAAAACAAAAACTGAGGACAACAGTAGCTTATTCCAAAATTTTATTTTTCAAAAACTTAAAAATAAAATCAAAATATAAAACTAATATAGAAAAACAAGAAGGCAACAAAATAGACATGAGAACTTAATTGCTAGATTTGTTTTAGAAATGTATTGCATATGTATAAATAAAAAATAAGTTTCGTTATCTTTTGAGA
Organism: Epiperipatus broadwayi; assembly: GCA_028023455.1. NCBI lineage: Eukaryota > Metazoa > Onychophora > Udeonychophora > Euonychophora > Peripatidae > Epiperipatus > Epiperipatus broadwayi. The sequence continues at coordinate 897,023 of JAQFVV010006358.1, read as the reverse complement.
GAGGAAAAAAACCTAAATCAAAGATAATTATAATTTCTTAATTAATGGATTAAATATATCTAAGGTAAGCCCAATCCTTAATTATATAATTAAACAGGCAAAACTCTCCATACTGTAGTGCCACCCTGTGCCAACCAGAGTAATCAATGGATGTCAGAAGGCTTGTGCATAAAATCTCCATCTAGTGCTACTCATCCAATATCCCCAAATCTAGGTGCTCTCAGATCCAAGGCTCCTCACTGACGAAGGCCACAAGCCAGAAATTAGCCTGGGGATATTGGATGAGTAGGCACTAGATGGGGATTTTATGCAAAAAAGCCTTTTGGCATCCATTGATTACTCTGGTTGGCACAGGGTGGCACTACTGTAAGGAGAGTTTCGCCTGTTTAATAACAGCTATGTGCTAGCATAAGAGATGGTGATCATGTGTAAAACCAATACCAAATTTATTAAATGTGATCTGTTGACTTCAGAGAACAACAGAAATAGCAATATAAAATCAAGGCAGCAGACTAATGCAGTAACTTCTAAATTGGAGTCATCTTTCATCTGTAATATTCAATCACTAGGAGAATGGAAAGATAGAAAGATGACCAAAAAACATCAGCAGATGCAGTTTACTACAAGTTGACCCAATATTTTTATTATTTGATAAGCCTGAGGGTCGACTGTTCTATAAATAATTCAGATTATGATAGTATTATTTTGAAATTGATCATGCTGCTAACATTAAGATTACTCATTGTATTGCATGTATATAGTAATATATATATATATATTTAATAATATTATAATTCGATGTCTATTTCTTCAAATCAATATACATAATCTTGTAATTGAATATTTATAAATACAATAATGTTTCAGCATCATTTTTTACAACCATAATAAGTCATGTATTTATGGTTTTAACTTCAATTATAATAATGTAAAAATATTGCAAATTGAAAAAAATAACAACAAAAGGAAAATAAAGGAAGCTATGCTAATATACAAATACAAACAAGACTTAATTAACAGACAGGCAGCAAACATTAAGATCACGGAATTGTGGGAAGGTTAGCCTTTCAAAGTGTTGGTTGACAAAGACTAGGAGGATAATCGAAAGCGCTTCTAAGTGGATAAAATTTTTAAAGTTATAAGTTATACTTTACATATATCTAATTACTTGCTGTATTTATGAATATTCAATTATAAGATTACATATATATATATAAATTTATATTGTAGACATTCTAATTCTATTAGATTGCAAAAAATAGTCACTAGTTTCTAATTTCCAGCAGAGTATTTATTTATTGTGTGTCTTGTGATAACAATCACTGATATTATATTAATTGGCACAATTAACAAATATTAATATACTACAAATTACATAACAATTGTGTGGAAGAATACTACTTAAGGAATAAAGTAAAGAAGAATGAAAAAAAAATAAAATTATGCTTTTATGCTTTACAGCAAGAGAAAATACCAATTGCAGATTTTTTCTTCATCTTCTTTTTCTCTTCCTCTTTTCTCCTTTTTTCTTTTTTTTTTCCCTTTTCTTATCATCATTCTTCTGCATTTTCAGAATTACTGTCAGAACAGATGATTATGTGAAATTTGATTTGCTGTTGCAAGAACTGGCAAAGGATTATGTTTTTGGTGATAACTTGGAAGAAGCTCTTTTGCAACAATTCTTGTGAGGCATGACTGATGGGAGGCTTTATGAACAGCTATTGATAGTCACTGATGTAAATGAGTCTTGACCCATAAAATAGTTTTTGATTTATCAAAATTGTTTTAGATTAATATAATATTTATTTTGGGACAAATAAAGATTTTGAAAATAAATACCACCTAGAAAACGGGAGAGACAAATGGATGAGTGAGAAGGAAACAATTGAGTACTACTTTTGTGAAATTTAGCCATGCAGCAAAAACTTGCAAATAGAAAAAAGCAAAATCATAGAAATTATAGTAAAGTAAGTCACCTAGGAGAGATTAAAAATATGACTGATATACATAGTAACCAAATAATGTCATCACGTAAAATATTTGGTCAACTAGTATCTATGGAAATATAGTGATTCAGAAATATCACTAATGACATGTAATGATTGGAGTTCACTTATAAAAACTTGGAATAAAATGGTCGAATTAGAAAAATCAAAATTTATAACAAAAGACATCAATGGAAAGAAAATTGATACTGTACTGGTACAGACAAATGGAAAAATTTTACACCTGCCATTATATATTGTCCAGGACAAAAAGAGACCTATTACTGGGAGAGATTGGGTCTCATTGATTGCATCAAATTAGTGATTGTAAAAAAAATTATAGTGAAAGAAGTACAAAATACATTTCTGTCATTATTCAAGAGGGAATTAGGGAAGAATGCAAAACCTATTGCTAAACTGTGGAAAGTGTCATATGGGCAAAAAACAAAACTGCTCAGAATATTTGAAGATTTAACTTAACACCCATAGAAAACTTGGTATGGTCTATCCTCATTATGATTATGACTAAAGTGGATTGCAGTATATGCATCTGTGATGATTGTTGCATAACAGTTATTCAAGAGCTAAATAAAACTGATTACCCACTGTTCAAATGGGCTATCCACTTTGCAAAATTAGATCTAAATGCTGCTTTATCTGATAGAGAAGGATCAGCAAAGATTTTAATTGATTATGTCTTTTAGCTTACTCAGATGAAATTATTGGCATTGCTATTGTAACAAACATTTTTTAATTAAAAATGGACTAGCTATTTTATGGCATGAATTGGTTACATAATTTGACGATATTTAGGTATGGAAATTCAGAGCAGGATTTACAGAACAAAGTTCATAGTTTGCAAGAAACTTGCAAAAGTAAGAGTCACATTAAATGCAAAAAAGTGCATCAGGAATATTACAGAGATAAAATTCTTAGAGCAGATTGTATCCAATATGGGAAAGAAATCAGCATCCCAAAAAGTATGAGTTGTTAAAAATTTAAAAAGACATCAAAATTTTAAAGAATTGCAGTTTTGACTATTTTGAACATTTTCTTAAGAGGAAAGCTTACATGCCCAACCCATTATATTCGATACTAGGAAAAGAAAAGTGATGTTGGAAAAAAAAAAATCATGAAGATGCATTCATTAAGACCAAGAATTTCTAGTATTTGAATAAACTATTAGTAGATTGCAACAACCAAGCACAAGTAATGTTAATCGTTGATGCATCAATATACAGAAATAGGAGTGGTCATAAGCCAACCCACAGAAGATAAGCATCTCATAAGTTTTAAAACCATAACCAATTTGGCAAAGAAGTCCTAGTGATTATCTTTCAGATCAAAAAGTTTCATCATTAAATTTCATAATTATAACTAACCATAAATCATTGTTAAGAATTCTTTTGAAATTAAAGCAATTATTCACCTGATCATTTGAGCCCATGAATATTACATTGGATTGAAAGTCTATCTGGATATGATTATACACTGGAGTAATAGAATGAGCATTTCTATAACACCTATTGATGGACTATTCCGAATACCAGAAATAGAAGAGAGGATCACAACAAAGCAGATCTTTATTAATTGTATAGTCATGCTTAAGCAAACATTCTGATGCATATAAACCATTAATAAACTGGATAGGTTAGGGATGGTTGAACTTCCTAATAACATTCTGAAAATTAAAGGATCAAATATTGGTAAATAAGGAATGCATACTAATGGTAGACTAAACTCACACCATCCAAGGTCAATGAGAATTAAAGTTGATTCATGAGAATCTCTTCAGAATTCATGACAGCCAAGATTTTGGCCGGCAACTAACAAAGACAATGAAAATATAGTAAAGGTGAGTATAAAATGTCAACACAAATCACAAACATCAGATGTGTACTCAATGGTCAACTATTTAAACCTTGACAATGAGTCTATATGGATCATGCAGAACCTTTTAGAGGAATTTTTATTTTTAATATATAATTTACTCTTATTTTAACTGGGTATAATGCAGGCTTGTTAAAAATACAGGCTTCAATGAAAACATTTCTTAGAGAGTTTTATACATTTTATGGAAACCCTGGTAATATATAATGGTTCTGGTTTCACTTTAGAACAATTTAAAAACTTTATACTTTAATGAGGTATTAGATACACTTGCATCTGCCATGTCAATCGGAGCCTAATGGATTAGTTGAAAAAACAATATAGCAGCTCAAAAAAGATCTAGATAAAACAGATTTCTCTAAAATTACACAATGCACTTTATGCAGCAATGTTGTTCTAACACACAATTCCCATAGCTTCAACTGAAATTTCACTAGTGGAAAAATTATTAGGAAAGAAATTGAGAACCAAACTGTCATTGTTATGTCCAATAAAAAAGTTGTATAAAATGTACTGGAAGGAAATGTAAAAAAATTGCAATACACCAAGACATTTGATCAGATATTTTTGAAAAAAAAAAAGTGGACACCAGGTGAATAACTCAATTATTATCAAGTAAAGTTTACTTATGCAATTGGAAATAAGAACACAGTTCCATTGTCACATCAGGCATGTAAGAGAATGTTTGACTAATAACTTTTAACCTTCTGATTTAGGATTTATTCAAGGACAGATAGAGGTAAAGAACAGTGATCAAATAATAAAGTTAGAAGAAAAAGTTGTAAATTTAGAAATTAGGGATAGTGAGAATGAAAATGGGACTATCGTTCAAAAGAAATAAATCGGAGATAGAATCACATAATCTTCAAAGATTACAGATGCAGTTCATTATTTAAAGAGCTACATTATCTGATTAAAATGCTAAATATTCTGAAATAAGAAGAGGAATGTAATATATTGAAACAGATATGCTGTTTCTCATATAAATATTCAAAAGACCCCCCCCCATTTTTGATCCCCCCCCCCCATTTAAAAAACGTCTAGCGTGATTCAGTCTAATTGGGAACGCAATAAAGCTGCGATTTGTTTAAAAAAAATCATATTTTTAATTTTGTGATTGATGGATTGAATAAAATATTATATCATCTTATTTTTTTTTATTTGTCTCAATAAAAAAGGAGAAATTAATTATCCAATCATTAAAAAGAAAGAAAAAGGATACTTGAGTTAAACTGAGGCGGTATTCAAATTAGGCACGTCGTCGGAAGAAAAAGAATTTTTTTTTCTCTCTCTCGTCTTACACAGAGAAGCAGAACATATTAAATTTTTTTTTTAAAAAAGAAAGTGTATTACTTAACTCTTTTGAGAGATTAAAATATAGTTTTAACAGAACGTAAAAATGGAAAAAGAAACCTTTGCTAGAGGAATTATGATAATAATGGGGTAATTTAGCGGCTTCACTCTCTCCACGCTGTGCCATGACTTTCCATAGATGAAATAACCTGCCTTCTTTAGAATAAACTAGACCGCAAAAAACTGGAAGGTAATTATGTTATAAAATATTAAGACACCTTTATCATACGTTATAAAGTGAAGTTATGAAATAACTACATAGAGTTTGTTTTATAAAATATTAAAACATCTTTATCATACGTTATAAAATGAAGTTATGAAATAACTACATAGAATTTGTTTTGTAAAATATTAGAACACGTTTATCATACGTTATAAAATGAAGTTATGAAATAACTACATAGAATTTATTTTGTAAAATATTAGAACACGTTTATCATACGTTATAAAATGAAGTTATGAAATAGTTATGTGCAAATTTATTTATAAAAATATTTGAACGTATTTACTATATAAATTATAAATGCTTCAATTATCAAATGATAAATGCTCTACAAACCAAGAATTGTTGAGTTCAAATGTCTACCAATCGGTAATAATTCATAAAATGATGAAATGCTCTATAAATCATAAATACTTGATTGCTTCTAAGCTTCTTATAATGTAACAGAGTTTATGTGTAAAAATATACTTCTATATTTGGCTAAATTATAAATGCCTCAATTATCAAATGATAAATGCTCTACAAACCAAGAATTGTTGAGTTCAAATGTCTACCAATCGGTAATAATTCATAAAATGATGAAATGCTCTATAAATCATAAATACTTGACTGCTTCTAAGCTTCTTATAATGTAACAGAGTTTATGTATAAGAATATACTTTTATATTTGACTAAATTATAAATGCTTTAATTACCAAATGATGAATACTCCACAAGCCAAGAATTGCTAAGTTTAAATGTTTACCAATCGGTAATAATTCATAAAATAACAAAATGTTATATAAATCATAAATGCTTAACTGCTACCAGGCTTCTTCCCATAAAGGAATACAAAAATGAACTATTGTTGAATTGGAATATTTCCAAGCTTCTTCTCATAAAGGAATACAAAAATGAACTATTGTTGAATTAGGATGTTTCCAAGTTTCTTCTCATAAATGGATTCAAAATGAACTATTGTTGAATTAGAAAATTCCCAAGCTTCTTCTCATAAAGGAGTACAAAAATGAACTATTGTTGAATTAGAATGTTTCCAAGCTTCTTCTCATAAAGGAATTCAAAAATAAACTATTGTTGAATTAGAATATTTCCAAACTCCTTCTCATAAATGAATTTGTAAATGAACTATTGATAAAAAAAGGGAACTGCTTCTAACTCTTTCATAAGTAAAATGAAAATGAGTTATCATGTAGATAAAAATGAACTTTGTTAGAAATCGCTAATTAATTGTTATTTAATAAATTTTTTTTTTGTTACTAAAAATTAAATTGGTTATCCAGTTATCCAATTTTGTTTTATTTTATTGCATCACTCATCAATTACAGCACTGGTTCATGAGAATTTCATGCTTCCTGAGCTACGTCTGACATAACTAGACCCAGGCCAGTCAGGTTGTAGTAAGACTGAACTCTAATGGCGCTGTTTGGAAAACCAAACATATAAATGTTTAGATGTTCACAGTCCCTATGGTACTACATCCTCTGATGAGCAGGAAATATTGTTGTAGGAGGCATTAACATCTGCATTAGGAATGTCAATTGATAGTTCCTTCCTACAGCATGCTCATCAGAAAATTGTTACAACTGATGTAATAAAAGGGTTGTATGCGGGTCCGGTTACATTTGGCGCCCAACGTGGGGCTTTACCTGGTTAACCTACCTATAGGCTCCGGTTACATTTGTCGTCCAACTGTGAGGCTTTATCCAGCTAGCCTAACCATAGGCACCTACTACATTTGTCATCCAACTGTGAGGCTTTATCCAGCTAGCCTAACCATAGGCACCTACTACATTGTCATCCAACTGTGAGGCTTTATCCAGCTAGCCTAACCATAGGCACCTATTAATTTGGCGCCTTACTGTGAGGCCTTATCTGGCATAGGCCGGTTAATTTGCCACTTTACTGTGAGGCCTTATCTAGCTAGCCTATTCATAGGCATAAGCAGATCACGATTCTGTGATATGAACAGTGCATATGATGTAGTGATGTAATTTGTTCAGGAAGGACAAAAAAATAAAAGTTTAAAAGAAAAACAAAACAAAAATGAATGGCATAAAGAATGAAACAGGCATTTCAAAGAAAATGGAGTTAGATCATGGTGTGGATGGAGAGAGAAGCCCACTAAGTCAGAAAACAAAGGAAAAATGGTGAACATAGAAACTCAGGAAACAGAAAAGATGACCATGTTAAGGCAGCTATTAGATATGGTGAAAGAATGAATAGAAAAAGAGGATAAACAAAGAGAAGAAGATATCAAATGGAGAGAAGAAGATAAAAAGAAAAGAGACAAACAAAGAGAAGAAGATATCAAACAGAGAGAAGAAGATAAAAAGAAAAGAGACAAACAAAGAGAAGAAGATATCAAACAGAGAGAAGAAGATAAAAAGAAAAGAGACAAACAAAGAGAAGAAGATATTAAACAAAGAGAAGAAGATATCAAACAGAGAGAAGAAGATAACCAAAAATGGGATAAACAAAGAGAAGAAGATAACCAAAAATGGGATAAACAAAGAGAAGAAGATATCAAACAAAGAGAAGAATATAACCAAAAATGGGACAAAGAGAAGAATATAACTAAAAATGGGATAAACAAAGAGAAGAATATAACAAGCAAGCAATAGAAGCAAACCAAAGAATAGAAAAACGAATTAAAGAGGCAGTGGAAAAACAGAATGAAAAGTTCAACCAGTTAATGAAAAAAATAACTCAGTCTAAAAAATTGGATGAGGAGGAAACTTTGGAATTCCCAACCAAAGATATTTTAAAGGAATCACAAATTGAATATCCTATTACTGATGAAGCAAAATTTGAGATTGTTAAAAAGGAAGAAATTGAAATTACAAAGAGTGATCTTGAAATTGTCAGTCTACCTTCAGGAAAACTTATGATTGTGGAATATACCTCTAAAATTGAAAAGAAAGAAGCAGTATATATGGAAGCTGAGATTGGAATATCAAACACAGCAAAAGAGTTTCGAATGGATGAAAATGAATCTAATAAAGCAAAATTAAAATCTTCTGATCTTCAAGAAGATGAAAAACGTGAAAATGAACATAATCAAAATATAACAAAGGGACTGTCCAATATAGAAGAAAATGTTTCAGAAAAATTGTCTGATATATGCTATGAAATAGTAACAGAGATAGAGAAAGAAACCATAAAATGGAAAGAAAAGTGTGTTAGTCCTCAGCCATATATAAAAATTATAAACAAAAGCTTAATAAACTCAAATCAAAAATTGAGTACAGAAAAAAAATATATAAAGACAGTTATTAAAAATATAGTTGCTTACGCAGGAAAAGACACCAAAAGGGAATCTGAAAACTCAGGATTTATAAGTGTGAAAAAAATTAAGCAACGAGAAACCTTTACAAATACCAAAAAAATAATTATTATGGCAGAAGAACCATTCAAAAATAAACTTTTATGTAAAAATGAAATACCACCATGGAAGAGGAACAGGAGAAAATTCACGGATGGTGTTCATGGTCCATATCGGACACGTATAATTAGAAGATCAAACAGTAACAAGGATCTCCAAAGAAAATACAGAAGTGAAGAAGCAAAACACCACAGTAATGTTAAACATGATAAATTTTCAACAAAAAGACGATCCAGAAGTATGTCACCTCATAATATAAAAGAGGACTATAGGAGAACTGATCATGATCCTCAGTCTCTCCAAACCAAGTTGCAGTTATAATTCAGAATAAAATAGAGATAGCTGATGGAAAAAGTTTGTGAGTGTAGTGTAGTGATGCATGAGCTCGTGTTTTTCATGTTGAGATGGTGGATGATTGAGCGGAACTGCTTGGATGCATTGTGTTATGATGCTCCGAAGTATATGCTCGGCACTATCCCGACCTGGATGTTGTGCTCCAAGAGTAGTCCAGCAGTGCGTATATATAGGTCTCATGTATAGGCCTTGGTCTCATGGATAGGCCAAATGATAGCCCCTAAGACTCACCGAAGCTGAGCAGGGTTGTCTGAGTGCCAAATTGATTTTTTTTCTCTGGCTCCTATTCTTGGTTGGATGATGTTTCTAGGTACAAGAGAGGTAGTGCTTAAAAATGAGGTATTTTCTCGTGACGTCATGAGGCGGTGTGTACTGGTAGTTTGTGCTTGGCCGTCTACTTATCCTGGCATTGGAGGCTATGGTTCATGTATTCACTTTTCCAGCTCATCTTACCCATTCATCAGCATATCTAAAACCAGGCAGTACTGAGAAATAATGTGTATAGTATGTGGAATGAAATCGTACTTCCAGGCGATTTCATCCCAAAATTTGGTGAGGGGTAATGAAACAGATATGCTGTTTCTCATATAAATATTCAAAAGATCCCCCCCCCATTTTTGATCCCCCCCCCATTTAAAAAACGTCTAGCGTGATTCAGTCTAATTGGGAACGCAATAAAGCTGCGATTTGTTTAAAAAAAATCATATTTTTAATTTTGTGATTGATGGATTGAATAAAATATTATATCATCTTATTTTTTTTTATTTGTCTCAATAAAAAAGGAGAAATTAATTATCCAATCATTAAAAAGAAAGAAAAAGGATACTTGAGTTAAACTGAGGCGGTATTCAAATTAGGCACGTCGTCGGAAGAAAAAGAATTTTTTTTTCTCTCTCTCGTCTTACACAGAGAAGCAGAACATATTAAATTTTTTTTTTAAAAAAGAAAGTGTATTACTTAACTCTTTTGAGAGATTAAAATATAGTTTTAACAGAACGTAAAAATGGAAAAAGAAACCTTTGCTAGAGGAATTATGATAATAATGGGGTAATTTAGCGGCTTCACTCTCTCCACGCTGTGCCATGACTTTCCATAGATGAAATAACCTGCCTTCTTTAGAATAAACTAGACCGCAAAAAACTGGAAGGTAATTATGTTATAAAATATTAAGACACCTTTATCATACGTTATAAAGTGAAGTTATGAAATAACTACATAGAATTTGTTTTATAAAATATTAAAACATCTTTATCATACGTTATAAAATGAAGTTATGAAATAACTACATAGAATTTGTTTTGTAAAATATTAGAACACGTTTATCATACGTTATAAAATGAAGTTATGAAATAACTACATAGAATTTGTTTTGTAAAATATTAGAACACGTTTATCATACGTTATAAAATGAAGTTATGAAATAGTTATGTGCAAATTTATTTATAAAAATATTTGAACGTATTTACTATATAAATTATAAATGCTTCAATTATCAAATGATAAATGCTCTACAAACCAAGAATTGTTGAGTTCAAATGTCTACCAATCGGTAATAATTCATAAAATGATGAAATGCTCTATAAATCATAAATACTTGACTGCTTCTAAGCTTCTTATAATGTAACAGAGTTTATGTGTAAGAATATACTTCTATATTTGGCTAAATTATAAATGCCTCAATTATCAAATGATAAATGCTCTACAAACCAAGAATTGTTGAGTTCAAATGTCTACCAATCGGTAATAATTCATAAAATGATGAAATGCTCTATAAATCATAAATACTTGACTGCTTCTAAGCTTCTTATAATGTAACAGAGTTTATGTATAAGAATATACTTTTATATTTGACTAAATTATAAATGCTTTAATTACCAAATGATGAATACTCCACAAGCCAAGAATTGCTAAGTTTAAATGTTTACCAATCGGTAATAATTCATAAAATAACAAAATGTTATATAAATCATAAATGCTTAACTGCTACCAGGCTTCTTCCCATAAAGGAATACAAAAATGAACTATTGTTGAATTGGAATATTTCCAAGCTTCTTCTCATAAAGGAATACAAAAATGAACTATTGTTGAATTAGGATGTTTCCAAGTTTCTTCTCATAAATGGATTCAAAATGAATTATTGTTGAATTAGAAAATTCCCAAGCTTCTTCTCATAAAGGAATACAAAAATGAACTATTGTTGAATTAGAATGTTTCCAAGCTTCTTCTCATAAAGGAATTCAAAAATAAACTATTGTTGAATTAGAATATTTCCAAACTCCTTCTCATAAATGAATTTGTAAATGAACTATTGATAAAAAAAGGGAACTGCTTCTAACTCTTTCATAAGTAAAATGAAAATGAGTTATCATGTAGATAGAAATGAACTTTGTTAGAAATCGCTAATTAATTGTTATTTAATAAATTTTTTTTTTGTTACTAAAAATTAAATTGGTTATCCAGTTATCCAATTTTGTTTTATTTTATTGCATCACTCATCAATTACAGCACTGGTTCATGAGAATTTCATGCTTCCTGAGCTACGTCTGACATAACTAGACCCAGGCCAGTCAGGTTGTAGTAAGACGGAACTCTAATGGCGCTGTTTGGAAAACCAAACATATAAATGTTTAGATGTTCACAGTCCCTATGGTACTACATCCTCTGATGAGCAGGAAATATTGTTGTAGGAGGCATTAACATCTGCATTAGGAATGTCAATTGATAGTTCCTTCCTACAGCATGCTCATCAGAAAATTGTTACAACTGATGTAATAAAAGGGTTGTATGCGGGTCCGGTTACAATATATATAAATAAAAAATAAGTTATTTGTCTTCTGAGAGAGAAAAAAATTAATTAAGTTTATAGTAATTATAATTCCTTAATTAAGTGATTAACTATGTGTAAAGTAAGTGCAAACCCTTAATTATAGGATTAACTGGTAAAGCCGGTAATTACTTTACTTATTTATGGGTAATTTATTAAATAAAACATAATCCATTGATATCAGAGAACAATAAAAATAACTAATGCAAAATCAGGACAGTTGATTAAAACAGAAGCCATTGGATTGAAGTGATTATATAGTATTCATTTAAGATACAAGGTGACCGAAGAACTTCAGTAGAAGTAGCTAATTTTTCCCAATATGATTTATCATTGTAGGTGCCAATAAAAACTTAGTATTATGTGTGTTGACTCAGTTAATATATTGTAACTTGATAAACCTGAAGATTGCGCTGTTCTTGTAAGTAATTCAGATCATGATAGAATTATTCTAAATTGATCAGATTGCTAACATTAAGATTGCTCATACGCATGTATATAATAATATATATATATATATATATTGTTTATACTCTAACCTATTTAGATTGTAAATAAACGGGCATTAGTTATTAATTTCTAGCAGAGTATTTTATTTATTATTTGTATGCATTGTCTTGCATCGACAATCTTTGGGACTATAAGTTTGCAAAAGACACATACATATTAGGAAAAAAAAATTATAAACTTAATCCTCAAATATTAGGTGGTTATGTCTTAGAACTAATTTATACTCATTAACATAATAGAGGTGATTAATTTAGCTAAAATAATAGTGATCATCATTTAATAATAGCTAGGGATACAGGGATAGGCTTATTAGATAATATCTTTGTTTTGATATTTATACCCTTATTTGTATTGCATAAATAATAAAATATGTATTTAATGACTTTCCCAACAAGGAGATGTCCATGATAAAACTTAAATGTCAAAGTTTAATTATTCACATTTCATTCTTCTTTCTATTTCTTTCTTTGCTAATAGGTATTTAGTTACTCAATGTTTTATATTTATTATTTAATATTAAAATTATATTTATTTTCTAGTTTTACAACTTAATAATTGTATAATGAAAGATTGCTTTTTTTTTTTTTTGTAGTTTCTAGTCAAATGGGTCCCACTTCTGAAAAATTATCTCAAGAACTCAGAGTCACAAATGGATTGTTTAAAATCTTTAGAAGTAAGATAATGATGCATATTTTGCTTCTATATAATTTGTCATTATTTTAGAATAAGAGAAGTTTATTGCATAATGTCAGGAAATAATCTTTTCTGGCTAATATGGGTAATCTAGATAAACCAGTGCAAAAGTTTCAAACATTTATTAAATTATTAACATTAATAATCTTAGGTAATAGTTAATTAAATTCACTTCTTGCTAGAGCTGGTAAGATTACAAGCATTAGTTTGTCACCAAATAACAAAAAACTTGGTAAAACCTATCATTTCAAGCTATGGTTTTCTTTATGAAAGATTTGATATCTTTCTACTCTGAACTCAAACATGCTTGATTGTTTTGATAAATAATATATTTTTGTTGTGCAGAAGTAATTCCAAACCACTTTGTATGTAAACTAGTAACTGAATTAATTTCTTCTCATCCTATCATAATGCCAATAATACCAGATTTATTGACAGTTATTTGATTTTTATGTTTATGCCATTGAGTGTCTGTTTCTATGTTGTTATTTAATTGATCATCTATATTGTTTTCTGAATCTGATTTTAGGGAATTATATAAATTGGATGAGTCCATCATTGAAGCTGAGCTTTTAATGAATCCACAACATTCTTTTTTCTTTAGTGAAGCAAATCTTCAAGTATGTAATCCTTGAGATAGATTGTTTATATGTCTGGATTATTTTGCTTTTTCATCATCCTCATTTCATTATATTTTTGTTTTGTTCCTGTAGTCAGAAACTATCTTGTGGCCTGATGTCCTCTTTATTGCTGTAGGATATTTTATAGTGATATCTTAATTAGTTTTTATGCCAATGAAAATATTGATTATCTGAGGTTTAGATGATCATCATTTACAGACCTTTTATCACTATTACCATGACTGGAACTGATTTGGTTATCCTATTGAATATACAACCAAGCACACTGAGTTCTATCTTCCATAGTTAATGATCAAAATGGATTTCTTCCCCAAGAAACAGAAGTCTTAAATCAAAAATTTATCCTTGTTGATATGTTTTGCTTTAACTTATATTGTCAATATTAGGTCACTGGACATTGTTTTTCATCAGCATATATATTCTTCTGATTACCGGATGAATGCTATGCAATGTTATTAGCACTTAACAGCAATTTCTATTAGGTATCACTATTCTTGATATCCAAACATCTATTTTCAATTGAAAGCTCCAACTTATGCATGCACTAAGTTGGCTGCAGTTGTTTTCTCTTATTTGTCATCCTAAAAGGATCCATTTAATTAATAATTAGAATCCACGGTCACCAGTGGGTTCATAATAGATTTCCTGGTTATTTGTTTTTTTTTTTTTGCTTCTAAATCTATTATATTAGTAGATTGTTGATTGATTAATTCGATTTTATTTTTTTGTTTGCTTATGCTTGATTTGTTCATCCTAGATATTAATTAAGTTTTAAGTTTACCAACAATATGTTTGGGTAATCCTTTTTAATTTATTTTATTTGTGGATTGTCTCATTTTGACAAGTACCTAGTCCAAATGATTGAGCAGCGATATTCTAAAAATTTATAATCTTATTCATTATCTTACTATTATCTTTGCAGTAAATGATTTTTTTTATTTATAGTTGCCGAAATATATGCTAATACAATGTGGGCACTATAGATCCAGAATCTAGATCTATTATTATCAGAGCATCATTAATAGTGATAAGAGTCTTAAGGGTTGAATTCATATCATTCAAAACTTTAAAATTTCTTATATAGACTTCCTTACCATATCCATAGGAATTGGAAAATGAATTCTTCAATTTTTTTCTGGATGTTTTTTTTTTTTTGTTAACAAATGGCTCCATTGCAGCCAACATAATTACGATATCTGCAAACTATATACTTACGTTGACATTCAGTGTGTGTCCGCCACTGCTGCTTTTTGTACAAATAAGCTATTCTAAGACTTGCTGGGGTTTTTAACTAGGGATTTTATTTTTTTGTTGTTGATTTGATCAGACGGAAATATGTTTGATCCAGATTTCTAGCTGATCAACTTAATACTAAGGCCACCTTTCTTTAATGGAGTGGCTTCTGCTAAGGATGCCTAAAAGATTGTAGAATCGAAAGTCATGCTAGAGTCTATTAACATTTGGCTCTTAGGCTGTAATCCTTTCATTCTGCATATACATTCTGCATATAAATTAATCTCGCATTGCATCTCCTAGGCAGTTTTAGAAATAGCAATTCAGCATTAATTTTCTGAGCTCTGGGGCAAAATGTTTAGCCTTCTCTTGAACCCTGAAGTTGAAATTGTACTTTTGTAAGATGATTTAGGGTTTAGGAATTTCAAATGGAAGCATAAAAATTGAGTGTGAATGCAACATTTCATATGTTATACCACCATACTTATCACCAGTGTCACTAATTTGGTTTGCTTTAAGAAAGAACAGAATCTCACATATATTGTCCAATTTTCTAGATTGCTAGAATCAAATTTTAAATTTTGTTTTCACATTGAAGCAACTAATTTTTTTATTATACTTTTTGCAATCTGTTTAATTTTTTTTTTTTAATTGAACAGCTCAATAATGTTGCCACTGTTGAATGCTCTTTTATAATTAATTATTATATTGACAAATTTAAATGATATATTTTTCAGCTGATGCAAGTAATTGAGATAAATTAATATTAATAATCTCACAAAATATTTAATTTAATTTACCTCCCACTAAGAATGACTAGATTACAAATGTTAAAATATTACTCAGTAACAAGACATTTAACAAGAGGAATGTTATGACTAGCACTCTGTTAAAACCTTTTACATTTAGCTGTTATGACTTAACTCATCCAAGATTTGATATTTAATTTTCGTTAGCAGTTTCCTGCTCCAAGCTTAAGCATACCGAAATAAAGCAATTTTATTCCAAAGAATTTGTTCAACTGGACTTTAACTTTTATTGGCAATTCTCTAGCACAATGTAAACAACATTATATTCACTAATTAGATTGCTTAATTAGCTTGTTTGCTTGTTTATTGTTATTTAATTGGTCAGTTTTCTGAATCCAATTTCAGAGAATTCTATGTTATATGAATTCATTATTGAAAGTAAGGTTAGAAGAGTCCACATCAAAGTGTTTGCTTTAAATTAATGAATGCAAAAACAAATTATCTGATAAAATAAATGTTGCTGATCATACAAGCCATTTGTACATAACTTGTCGGTTCAATCAATAAGATTTACACCTATTGCTCTAAAAGGTATAACTAGATTGCATATCCTTATTAAAATTAAAACATTATTAATTTACATCTATAAAGAAAAACACATTTAAATATTAATCACCTGTAATAAGTTTTTAACATGAGAGTTGTGTTTTTATTTTGATATTTATTTTAGCAGCATGTGGAATATTTCGAAGATAGAGAATTGATTTTGGAGATGTGTGTTTAAGTGTGATATCTAAGTCAACTGACATGAAGCATTGATTTTTAAAATAGGTTTTAGTGAATTAAAAGGGAATTAGCTAATAAATATATTTATTTATGCTTTTTATTATATAAAAATAAATATATACAACAAATGTATATATATATGCTATCTATAATGTTTGTTCAAGATTTTGACATTATATAATGTTGCTTTATAAAAGGGTATTAATGAATTAATTTTCATCCAGAAAACTCAGGAATTAATGGCATTGCTGTTGTATTTATTCATTAATATATTAATGATATACTACTCAAATTGATGAAATAATAAGTGTTAATGCCGCCTATAGTAATTTAATTTCTAAGATAGGAAGTCTATATACTCTTTATTGACAAAAAATGACTAGATAAAAGTAAAAAAGTATGTGTTTGTAAAGTTCACTCTATATTACTAATTTTTCTAAAATAAAGAAATGACGATTAATAATATTGTATTAAAAAAGGATATAAAGTGTAAATATTTTGACTAATGTAAGTGGAAATTTATTTGAGAAATTAATAATAGAATTAAATTTGAACTGAAGGAATTTGGTAGAAATAACTTAAAAAAAAAAATACCGATGTGTTTGAAAAGGGAGTTTTTAATAAGCATGTTTTACAAATGCTTAATGAAGAGTCAGAGACTTACTAAAAAAGCAATACAGAGATTAGATTATGTAATAAACTATGGAGAGATTTATGTTATGATAAACAAGGAAAGAGGAGAAAAATCTAAAAAAAAAAAAAAAAATTGCAACTGAAGTATTAAACTGCATTTCAAGATATCATAATAGACTTAGAAAATGACCACATATATGGATGAAATAAAGAAGTTTGCTAAACTAAAGTGGAGAAGAAAAACTTTGTATTGGAGAAGCAAATTTAAGAATACCTTCATCCTACAGTGTCTTGGTAATAGTTAAAAATGATGATGAATATATATTATGATTGATAAATGATAAACCAGAGACTATAAAGCATATAATAAAAATGGTGACATTTAGAATCAAATTAGATTGAGATGTTGGGAAAATTTAATTATATTTCATAGAAATAGTTTATAAATGAAGTAGTATTTTTTTAATAATTGCAGATGTTTTTCTTAAGTATGTATAATATATTTTATTTATATAATAGTTATCACATTGTAAAAGAAAGTTCGTTTTTGTGCTTGAGATTACATCTGCATATTTTAAAATAAAGAATTTTTTTTTTTTTGCAGGATTATGCACTCTGTCATACAAATTTTAATCAAATTTTAATGAAAGTGTTGCATTTTCTTTATGAAAAAGATGTTCTTGGAGAAATGATTATTCTTAGATGGTACAAGATGAGTTCTCCATCAATACAAAAGCAGGTACTACTAGATTTTATTTATAGGTATTGGACCTAATAATGTTTATCTGTGATATCTTTATTAATAAATATAATTTAGAGTTGTTGTTTATATTAAGAATTATTTTTATTCTATGTTAGATGAAAATTATGACATTGAACAATACCTAGGAAAATGTTGATTGAGCATATCAAAGCTTTTTATTTGTTATAACAATATTTAAATTAGAGATTGAATAGGCTACATGAGATAAATAAAATACTCATGGTCTTCAAAGCAATATTTAATTGTGTATTCTGTATCATTAAAAAGTATATCATCTTGGTAAATGACATTATTTGGAAATGGTGTTTTCTTTGTGGAATTACAAAGTTCAAATAGTTTATAATCTTGAAATATATATATATAGAATAATAATTGGAAAAAGGGAATATCATTAAATGGTTTCCAAATATTATCAGTTCCATCATGCTTTATTGGTAGAAGATAGTCTGGTTGATAATTTTGTTTTTCCATCACTAGTGATTGGTAAAATAAAAACAATAATTTTTCTGATTATATGACATGCTTTCATTAATCCATTAATTAATTCTTTTGCTTATGATACCACTATTTCAATGATGTAATATTCATATCAGAAATCTTTGATATTGAAATTACAGCTCAGCTGTGAATAATGTGAAATTCATTATGGATACTAGGATGTCAGTAGTGTTTGATCTTTCAGGTAATTCTTTCTTGGTTTAATTTTTGCATAATGTCAGTTGGTCTTATTGAGAGAAGTGATTATTATTTTTTTTTTCATATGTCATAGCATCGGCCAGGATGCGAACCCACAGCCGTCTGTAACCAACTACTTGCTTGCAAGGCCGCTGCGATGACCTCTCGGCTAACAACACTTGACAGAGCAGTGATTATTAATCTTAGTTTTTTAATGATTACATAAAGGCATTAATCACTCTTGGAAGTCCCATGAAACTTTAAATATTTCTGAAATTTGGGACATTGATGTTTTAGTTAATTAGGCATCAATAATTTGATCCTTTTTAAATTCAAACCATTCAATATTTTTTTTTGCAGACTTGAAAAACTATTTTCATCTACCTAATAGAGTACATCTTAGCATTGTTTTAAAATTCTATATATAAAATAAAATTTTTTACTTTTGGCATATATTCATCATCTCTATGATAAATCATGTAAAAATATAATGGTTATATAACATATTCCATTTATTTTGTTCATATTATATTTATATAGTCACACATATATATTATCAAATATTTTATTATTACTTTTTATATTTGGTATCATGATTATGCTTAAGTAAGACATTTAAAATTTACAAAAATGTAAATTGTTTTAATTCTTGTAATTGTTTGAATAATTGATTTAAAAAAAATGATAATATTATATTGTGATTAAAAAAAAATTTAATAAATATAGATAATAGAGACGATCTGAATAAGAGATGAATTCATATTTCAGAAATAAAAAATATATCAATTCATTCTGATAATTTATTAAATGAGTTTTGATCAATAAGAAATGATGAAAGCAGTTTTACAGCTTAGATTGTAGTGAAAAGAAGTAACTAGTTTAGGAAACTGGCATTTATTTATACATGATTGGCTAATACACATAGCATTTTATTTCAAATATCATTAGATTTTTTTTTTTTTTTGTCTAAATTTATATGTTAATCCTCTAATTTTTACACATTTATTGTTTTATATTTTCTTTTTAACACTGCATAAATGGTCAAGTTTAACCATTTAATTCTTAAATCTAATATATTTAATCTTCCTATAATTTTCAGTTTTATTTTTAAACTTGAAATCTATCCTTTTTATATTAATTAGCAAATATACATAAAACTGAAATGAAATCGGAATGGACATATTAAAATGTTGCAATTGTGAATTCAAAATGAACATTTATTAAATTATTTTTCCAGAAAAGGCAACGTATACACATTATTTTTTTTTTTTATCTTTGTTTACAAACACAACATATACAAAAGAAATCCCTTACTTGTTTCATTTATTGCATAGTCTTTTCAGTAATGTTTGGTGATTCACTTAAGTATGTAAAATGTACCAGAAGGCATTCTAAATCAGTACCTATTATATATTTTCTATGGTTCATTTAAATATTTATGAATATTTTTAAAAAATATTTATATAGTAATTACTTAAAAACTATTTTTATGATTATATTTATATTTTTGTTGAATATGTTTTATTTTTAAAAATACAGATTAAGAAATTCGTAATAATGGTAAAAAGAAAAGGTTGTTTTCTCATCCTTGGTGTTCGCCTTAAGATGTCGCTACTTCTAGGTAAATTCCTAGAAATATACCATTTCACTGGCCTTCACCCAACCAAAGAGGAATTTTTCTACGTTATAAACGCAGAAAAGTTCTCACGTTATGTTGGATGGAGGATGCGGCGACAGAAGCCAACACAAAGAGACTTCTTTCTATGATAAAACACAGAAAGAGTTCCCGACGGCTCCCGGTTATGGCTTTTTTTCTATGCTAAAAGCAAAGAGAAAGAAATGCCTTGATTGGCTGCCGTAGTAGTCGATTTTGTTCATCATTTTCTCGTAATAGTAGAATATCTATTCTCTCTGTAGTTTCGGGTGAGAGTGTGTGTATTTGAAGAAGTCGTAGTTTTTTTAAATTTGATAAGACGTCTATTTCTTTTAATGTGTTGTAACTTACTTTACTGTTGTAAGTTTAGTAATAATGTCCTGAAAATTCCATTATGAAGGGGTAACCCTCAAAAATTGCTTTTAAGGGTGCGAAAGGGAAAAAAAAATAAAGGATCATGCGAAAAGTACCGTTTTCGCGAGAATTTGTCCGTGACCAGTTACTTTTGCTATATATATACACACAAACAAAAACAACACACTGTCTAATTATTAGGAATTACTTGTCTGAAAAATAAAATTAGTCGGGTATTATTTTTTTTTTGTTTTGTTACATTTATTATTTCAAAATAAGATTAGTTTTGATATCTACACACCTGATTAATTACTGTCTTTAAAAAAAAAAAAAAAAAGCAAATTCAATGGGGTTTGATTTTTTTCAATGGAGTCTTTGAATTACATTTTGTTTGTTTTTATATATACACAAGATTTACCAAAAAAAAAAAGAAACCCACTTTCTGATTAATTACTATCAAAAGAAACGCAAATTAGGCACTATCATTTTTAAATTTAGTATTTCAATAACGGTACCCTTTTTATATAGACAGACTTAACAAAAACAACCCACTTTCTGATTCATTACTGTCCCCCCCCCCCCAAAAAAAAAAGAAAACGGAAATTAGTCGGGTATCATTTTTCAATCGAGTCTTTTAATGACAGTTCTTACTAATAGTAGTCGGGTATCAATTCTAAATTGTAGTATATAAATTACGTTACTTTTGATAGATTTAGAATTACGTCTTGCTTTTTTAATAAAATGATTGATTTACTCTTGACCAAAAATACCGTAACTTTAAAAAAAAAGACACACATAAAGTCCAAAAAAAAAATGAGAAAAAGCCCCGTAACTTTAAAGACACACACACAAACAAACTCAAAAACAATCTAAGATTAATAAACATTGACTTATTACGTCTTGCTTTTGAATCAAATTATTGATTTACTCTTGCAAAAAAAATACCGTAACTTTAAAAAGACACACCTAAAGTCCAAAAAAAAAAAATTCGAAAAGGCCCCGTAACTTTAAAGACACACAC
The DNA here is from genome assembly GCA_028023455.1 of Epiperipatus broadwayi. Lineage (NCBI taxonomy): Eukaryota > Metazoa > Onychophora > Udeonychophora > Euonychophora > Peripatidae > Epiperipatus > Epiperipatus broadwayi. The sequence continues at coordinate 875,300 of JAQFVV010006358.1, read as the reverse complement.
ACAAACTCAAAAACAAGATAAGATTAATAAACATTTACTTATTACGTCTTGCTTTTGAATAAAATTATTAATTTACTCTTGCAAAAAAAAAGACCATAACTTTAAAAAGACACACGTAAAGTCAAAAAAAAAAAATTAGAAAAACACCGTAACTTTAAAGACACACAATCTCAAAAACAAGATAAGATTAATAAACATTTGCAAAAATGAACAAAACTAACATCATATAAATAGTATTAGTTAGTAGAATATTTTATTACAAATCTAAGAAATCAGATCTTTTTAGATCAAATCGATCATTTAGGTCTGGCCCGGAATCGTTATATGTATATGTTTTTGATTAGCATCAACGCCATCTTAAGGCGAACACCAAGGATGAGAATACAACCGTATAAAATTACAAACACCATCCACCATAGTATGGAACTTTTGTGATATTTTAATAATTATAAATGCAATTTTAAATTTTAAAACAAAATTTCATAGCTTTATAATGGCTTAACAATAAATTCATTACTATAATTTGGTTGAGTTTTAGAAATGAAATTCAATCAACAAAGATTTTGTTAATTTATTTATTTTTCTTACTGCTTTCATTGTGTATTTCATTTTATTTTTATATTTCTAGCAAATCAAGTCCAATTTATTAAATTCTAATATAGAGTAATTCTAAAGTCAAATATTGAATGATTAAATTATCACTAGAGATAACAAAAAAAAAAAAATCCATCAATTTAATTATTATATTTTGAACTTCAAATATTCATATTTATTATTATAATAATAATAAATATGAATCAATTATTTTTCCATTTTATATTTCTTACAGCGCCTTAATATCATTTTCCCATCACAGACACAATTGTTCTCTGTTGGCAAAATTTTTTTCTGCTGTACACCGCTTTTGTAACAGGCAATTCCAACAACTTGAAAGCAGACTTGTTTTCTGCCATTTTTTTTTTGATCTTGCAAGTTCTCACAAAGTGCGTGACTTTCGCGTGGGCTCTGCCGAATCGTGCTTTGCTCTCCTCATTTCTTAGATTGGGCCAGCTCCCAGGGGGAGTAGGGAGATTTGCGAAATAGTTAGAATTTGTAGCACTTCATATTACTTCCAGTATAACACTAACTATTTCGGACTGCATAGTGGTATAGTTTTCGTCATTACAACTACAGACACCCTGACATGATACACTGTTAAATGTTCAATACTAGGGTGTATAGAAAGTGTCGCAGATAACGTTCATATGTGGGGGTAGTGTTGACTGCTTCACCATCAAATGTTTGAACAGTTTACAGGCCATAAGATGTATGAGCGGCCTTGTAAACGGCATTTTTGTGTTTTTGCATGGAAATAGCGCCATCAGGTGGTTTGGATCGTCCGATGTTGTAGTACCTATTTTTTAAAATAGGTTTTTTTGTTTCATTCTTTAATAAAACAAAAAGAAAAAAATGTTGTAAAATGGAAAGCATTTAAATAAATTTATGTGATATGATATAGAATGACTGTTCCTTAAGTGAAATCCGAAGTTTCTATACATAGACTATGTGTCACAAAACCGTTTTATTGTTTTTTTTTTCAAATAATTCAACATAACTCATATTTATTATATGGGAAATATGTTAGATTTTTAATCAATCCCATTCTATTTTTTGCTTTTTTAATCAATTATAATTCTTGGTTGAATGTATAATTTCTTTTTTCATTTAACAAAGTATCTAAATAATTGTATTTTTTCATTTTTTTCTAGATAAATATCTCTTTTTTCTTCTTTCAATTTTATTCTTGACATTAAATATAAGAATCTTAGATTGTTCTTTCTTGAATTTAATTTTCATATATCTTACTGCCTCTTATTACTTTTCTCATAATCGCTTTATATCTTCTACATTACTTTCAAAAAGTGCCATATCTTTGGCAAAAAAAAAGAGCTGGCACATTTTGTTTTCTTGGTTTTATCTGTAGAAATCCCCATCTCTCTCCTTAATTTATCTAACTCAATTTTCAATTCTTTTAGAAACTAAATAAATAATAAAAGTTACAAATGGATATCACTGTTTCCAATTTCATATTTAATTTCCATTAATTCTACATCTCCTAATAAGAACTTATAAAAATTATCCTTGCAAAGATTATTGATTATGCTTAACAATGCAAAGTCAATTCTTATATTTTCAATATCAACAATCTATTTCTATACCATTCTATCATAAACTTTTTTTTTTTATAACTAAAAATATATCACATTTCAGTAAATTGAAATACAATGACTAAATTATTTTTTTTTCTGCTAAATTCTATTTTAAATTTTAAAATAAATAAATTATAAACTATAGAAGTTGGTATTATCGATCTATAGTTAGTTAACAGTTAAAATTTATTGCCTTTCCTTTATATAATAATTTAATTCTCATATCCTTCCATTCATCTGGAATTTATTATCAACTACAATTTTATTAAAACTTTCTTTCAAACCAAATTTTGCATATCTTTGCATACTTATTTCAGTTTCAGCTGCCATACCATCTAATTCTGTTGTTGTTGTTTTTTTTTAATCTTTCTATTGCTTTATTAAATTCTGCATCCATTATTCTATCCATCTTTTCAAAAATTAAGCTTTCTAATAAATCATATTTACTTATTAACTTCATGCAAAATTTTTACTACACATTTATTTTTTCAAATTCTTTACCCTTTCACTCTCTTCCTCTGCATTTAATAATATAATGACCGTTTTTTTTTTCTCCTTCATATATTTACAACTCCCCTTTCACTTTATTAATTTTCTCCATTAACTTCTTATTAAGTTCATCCCATTTTTATTTCTTTATGTAGTTATGCCATCTAACTTTTATCTCCTTTTCTAATTACTTCTTAATAGTCGTTTTATAATCCCTACACATTTTTTAAAATTCTTTCTAAAGCTTTTCCTTCCATTTTGTTTTATTAATCAATTGTTACTAAATAAATATTAATTTGTAAACTTCTTGACTATGTCGATTCACACTTTATAATTTTAAAATTATCATTTTTCACAATTGTTTCCAAGATATTATTAAACCTATTCAATTTAATCATTGCTTTTTTTACACTCATCTCTATCAGTCTTTCTATAAATTTCATTTCTTAGCCTTTCACATAATCTAATTCTAACAACAGAATTATGATCATTATTATATTTTTCTTTTGTCAAACGTTTTAATTTTTTTTCTAAGTCTTCTTTATCTATCAAAACATAATCAACAATATAATTTGGATATTGCTTCATCCATGTTAGCTTCACATTATATATTTAAATTGCCATTTTCAATCCATTTTTTTTCACATATCGTCTAAAAATATTCCATTCATATTTTCTACTCTGTCAATTTCATTATATTTTATAATTATTATTTCTAAGCATAAACATTTTCAAATATTCTCATTCACTCTTTCACATTCTTCTCATTTCCATTACTAAATATACTATATCATACATCTATTTTATTTTACCTAATTTCAATATAATACACTTATGTTTTTTACACTTTCTTTATTAAATAGTCTCCTTGACAATAATTCCTATATCTTATCTCTAATCCTCATCACATATGTTTAAACTCTTTAATTTACATTTATGAAGATATGTTTCTTATTCATCCTTCAAAGTGTCTTCACTACTACTACAAATCTAATATTTCTCCTATAAAAAAACTTAATTTTTACTATTTTTTCATATCTCTTCCACCTTGAATATTTATGAAACAAGTTTTATATTAACACTCTTAGACTTTTTTTTAAATATTCTTTTCTTATAATAATTTTCAGATACTCTTCAATCATTCTGTTTGGTACTATTTTTTATTTTTTCATATTCTTAAATATAAGTATATCTTACCTTTTTATATTTACCTCTAAAATTGCATATTTTCAAGCTACTTCTTTAATTTAAACTAATAACAAAATTCATTATAAACTTATCTAATATCTATCCCCCGTTTTTAATAAATATAAACTATTTCTATTAAATAAATTATATTTTTAATGAATAAATTCCACATTTGAAAAAAATAATACCACTATTCTTATTGAACATTTTATTCTTAAACAAATATTTTAACTTATTCTATTATCAAATCTTAATAATAAGCTCACCATTTCTTCTTTTCCTTCAAAGTCATAATCATATCTTCAAAATATTTTATTGTTTATACTTGCTCATTTTATTACATCATTTATGCTCACCAACACTATAATATGATTATCTATATTTGTTTTTCATAACATCTTAACAGTATTTAAAATCCCAGTTATTTTTTTTATATTCTTTCTAGCTTGCATATTCCCATAATTTCTAACCTTCGAGTCAACCAATAATACCTTTTCCCTGCTTTTAATTTCCATATCTATCTGCTCTTTCTTTAATATACCTTTAACATTTTGTAAATCATCCCTCTTTCCAGAATTATTCTTTGCATTAACAATGCCATCTATCAGAAATATTTTAGCAAAGTGTAGTTGTTGACATCAAAATTCAAAGATAATTTTTTAACCACAATATATTTCTTAAATAACAAATGTTCTCAGTCAAAATTATAAAGTAAAAAATGTGAAGTTATTTCCAAATATTTTGATTTTCCAGATTATATACTTTTATGAATTTTGATATGCAATTGATGAATATTAATAGTCCTTAAACCTTTCTTTATATGTATTATAAATATAATTTTCGTTTGTAATGATAATATTATTACTGAATTCAAGTGAAGTTATATTCTATTTCTTGTGTGTAAGACACATTATATAAATTATTTTATAATTCTTATTAAAAATAATATTTATAAAATTAATTATTTAATTTCTCTATTTTTAATTACAATTTTTATTTTATTATTACAAAAATATTAATATATTATAAAAGATTTTAGACCAGTTTGTGTATTTAAAGTTCGTTTAAGCTTTTTAATTATTATTGCTTCCTTTATTTTTCATTTTTCTTATTTTTAAACCTGTTTTTTATATTGTTACCTATGCTTTTTCAGTCCTATTTTATAGAATTCTTGGGTTCTTATTTTTATTAATATTGTTCAAATTTTATTCCACAAATATCAGTTGTATTATTTTTAATATTTCACAATATATTTATTAGTTAAAATCTCTGTCATTTTTTTATATCTTTATTAGTAACTTTAAAGTGTACTTTCATATTTTTGTTTTATTATTTATTTTGGTTATAATTTTATTATTTATCTGAAAGTTTCTCTAATGACGTCATTTCACTTATCATCTAGTTTAATTATTAAAAGTTTTTAAAAAAATTCAAACTCTATGCTTTTCTGAATATAAATCGATAAGAAATGAAGTTCAAAAACTGAATTAATATATTTATGCTAAGAATTACATTAATTAAAAATGTGTAAATAATTTAAGCTTTAACAAACAAAAATTAATCGATAATAATAAATATATTAAATGAAAATAGTCTATAAAAAACAAAATGTAAGTATGAGGGCAAATGCAAAATAAATGTTTCATATTTTGCATTATTTAAATACAAGTATAGTTTATATATTTAAGCTAATTTATGCCAAGAAGTTAAGTAAAAATGTGAAAATAAATATTTAGTCAAGCATAGCAATATAAAAATCCTTATAAAAATAATTAATAGCAATATATGCATTAAATGAAAGCAATCCATAAGAAATTAAATGCCAAAAGATAATCTATTTTGTTAAAAATGAAAAACTTCTACACAGACAAAAATATCCATTGCTTAAAATATAGTTAGTAGTAAGTTTTAAGTTTCACTATTTTCATACCATACCATTAAATAGTGCTTTAACATAAGAGACACATTATTTATTTTCATACTTTCATTTAAGTTGTTGTAAATTATGCCAATGTAAAATATGAGAAAATACCTATTTATTTTATATTGTTTGCTAAATATATTGTTTTTTATGCTTTTATTTAATATTTTTGTTGCTGTAAATTCAGTAATAAATATGTTCATTTGTTTCTCTGTTAAATAATTTTTTTCTATGCATTTATTCAACAATGAATACATGCATTTTATTTCTTATTGGTTGCATTAAGTGAAAGACAAAATAATGTTATAATTAACTTGTCTTTACATTTGGAAAACAGGATTGTTCCTGTAAAACTAAAGAAAAGGGTGAGAATATATATAAATATGAATAAGGATTCATTATTGGAGATAAATATGAAAAGAAAAAATATGTTTGTGTTTATATGTTGAATACAATCAAAATTCCAATGTGAGTAAAGAGAAAATAATGGAGGGTATAAGAATAAAAAATATTTTTTACTAAAAATACTTGGGAATTGTTATTTAAACGAAAGGTGAAAAATGTTAATATAAAATTTGATTGTACAAGAAGTGAGAATATTTGGGAAATTTTATACAGGGATATAAGTGAATTTTAAAGAATAATTGTAGAATTTTGGTTGTAAGTGCTATGAATGATCTTAATAATGAAATTGATGAAGTGGAAAATATGAATGAAAAGCATGGGTGAGAAAGATGGATTGAAAGTTGGAAATTTGAACAGAGTTTATAATGGTAAATTTTATGTGATCAAGGCAGAGTCTAAAGTATAATCTTGATTATTTATTTATAAATAATGAGGAATTAGAAATGAGGAAGAATAAGAATTTAATGGCAATCATTTTTTTGTATTGGTAGAATTAGAGTTATCTGAAGAACTAAGCAAAGAAATTTTTGGTAAGATTGTCAGGGAAGGATGGGAAATAAGCAGCAAAGTTAAATTGAGTAAGTTTTGTAGTATCTTTGAAGCAATTCTGAAATATGGTAATTTTACAAGTTATGAAAGAGTGAGTGGTTGGTTATGGTGAAGAAAATTGGAAATATTTATTTAAAATAATAGGATTAATAAATAAAAGAAAATGGAGAGAAAAAATTGGCAAGTGTAAAATATTCCTAAACAAATGTATGAAATTATTATAAGTTTTAATTTCATTAGAAAAATTGTTCATTACTTTCCAGCAAGTATATTGAAGTGATCCTATTACTTAATAAAAATAGAACAAACTGTTGGAAATGCAATATAGAATTAAATTTAGATACATTTGGGTATGCTGATAATATTACAGTAACTTTTTAAGATTTAACACATTAGAATAAATTAAAAATAGGATACAAAATGCCACTATAGTTTTAAGTTATCCCAGTTAACATATCTCTAAACACTTCAAAGATAAATCTTTTTCAAAATATAAATAATATATATAGATATATACTATACTTGAATGCAGGTAGAGCAACTATATAATGGAATATTAAGTACAAGCTACATTATTTGATCATCAGAGATAGTTTGCTATCTTCTCTTAATGTAATTTATTGTAGCATTTCAATTTTGAGCTGTATCATAAATTAAGATGCATAAATAAGAAATGGGATTAAAAAGTAGAAAAGAAAAAAGGTTAAATTCCATCAATTGCAACACATATTTAAAAAAAATAACAACTTTCAGTACACGTACAAAAGGCATATTTTAATCAAATCTTACATGTGTTTTATGTCATAATAAAGAAGAGATTTTATTATATATAATAGATAGATGTGAAGAGTTTTGAAATCAAGTTGACAAATTTTCAATACCATACAATAAGTTCCAAATTCTAAATGTCTTAGTTGCACCTAAAATTTGTATTTAGTCTATTTCACAATACAGTTTAAGCAAAAACATTTAAAGACCAATATTTTGACTTAAAATCGAATTCTTTATATGACTTGTAATATAATGAAAAGAGATCATATTATATATATTTGAAATTTATAAAGAATTTAGAAAATTACTTTGATTAGATTTTAATAAACCCAACATTAATCTAAAATTTATAATTGACATAATATTTGTGTACTTATTCATACATTAGACAACATACTGTTTGTGAAATATAAAGCCATTTTGTTTAAAAAAAAACTTAAAATACTAATTGGTTCAAAGAATTTATAAATACTCCCCAATATTTATCCACATCATCCTTAGAAGAATTTGAATAGCTTAAACTGTAAATTTTGAATATAACTATATTAAAGTAAGCAAGATTTTTTTGTAAATATAACAATATGTAAAAAAGTTAAAAGAATAATAAATAATGATATAATAAATAAAATATCCATAGAAATGACAGATGGCTCAGCACTATTAACCAAAATTCTTTTTTATAATATTATGTTTATATATAAATTTTTATTTAATAAAATATTTTAAAAAATGAAAGTCAGTATATAAAACAATAAAGAGATACACATGATTAAGTAACCTAACTAATTAACATAAACACAGAAGTTAAAAACAATAGAAAATAATTTGACATGCTAAATAAAAAGAACTATATCTTGAATAGGTTTTATCATCACTTATTTTGGTATTATTTTTTCAATCAGAAGTAGTAGAGAATTTTGTTTTGGTGAAAATTTGTGAATTGGACATGCCATAAATTGATAGCAATATGATTAAGATAAAATACATTATTTCAGAGTTAAGTTTTTTGATATTTGGATCGAGCACTAATATTTTCAGAGATCTTAGTTGTCAATCTTCATTTGCTTCATCTAATCCTATTAGTTGTATAGAATTTTAAAGTTTTTTTGGCTAATATTGTAAATCAGAAATTTTTTTAAAATTAGTATGATATTGTAAGTGAAGATATAATTAACAATAGAATTGATTTTGGGAGAAAATTGGATCATTCTTCACTTTTTTTTTATTATTACGAATCTTCTGATATTCACATAAATGTTCTGTACATTTATACAGAAAAGAAAGTCTATCTAATTTAAATTTAGCTTTTATTAATGCTGATCACAATCATAGCAATCTCACTTCTTTATTGTTCCAAGTTTATATGTATACTTGATAAATATTTTAGTATATTTAAATTTAATATATAGGGTATATGAGCACAGACTTTCACATGACCCACCACTCACCACTCTATCTTAAATCACTGAGCCACTTGAACACATATTACATATATGTGTAGAGATGGACCAACTGATAATTGCTGGTTTAGCATGAAATACGTATATTGGTGATTATTTATCTTTTAACATATATGTGTTCAAGTGTATCAGTGATTTGAGATAGAATGATGAGTGGTGAGTCATGTGAAAGTCTGTGCTCATATACCTTATATATTACATATATTGATACAGGTGTATAATAAACCTGTATTTCAGTTATTATATTTAAATTTATTTATTTAATATTCAAAAATATTTAAACTCTTCAAAAAGCACATTTCTTTGAGAGGGATATGTTTTTGTCTATGAGTATTGGTCTTTTGTTATTGCCCAAACCTCTAATTTTTCATTTTCTGACTTCCCTCTTAGTGCATACAATTCCACATTTAGACAAATGGCCAGAATTTTGTTATGTGAATATTACAGTTACTTAGAAAGAGAAAAAAAACAATTTTTGATAAAACTTCTGATATAAATATTTTAGGATTGTATTTAGAATTTTTGGTGAATGGATATTTATATATAAAAAATTGTCTAAGTTTCAGGTTTGCATTATCATTACTCATAACATAAGGCAGTTGCCATTAGTATAAGAATAAAAATATTCCAGTGAATCTATCTGATAGCATAATGTACATTTTGGGTAAAGTGTTAACTGTATATTTAAAAGTAGTTAGTATAATGTATCAGCAAATGAAATGTATGTATGGATATACATGATGTACATATACACAATTTAATTATTAACATATATAAATTATATTTTGACTAGGTGGCACCTTTTATTAAATGGTTGCAAGAAGCTGAGGAAGAAACAGAATCAGATGATTAATATGTAAATATGTAAACAGTGAACTTTTATTAAAATATTATGTTTATCTATAGTTGTTTCATTATTTCTGTAGCAAAGTAGTTTATAATCATTTTAATCTTGTTTAAGATGACATTTAAAATGATCCTTTAATTATGTTCATATTATTTGGAAAAAAAATCACTTTTTTTGTAATAATGAGAAAAATTTTCATATTCATATATAATATGACTACCACATGACATTCAGATAAAAAGAAATGTGTTCAGCTATTTCAAGAGAAGTTATCTTCACTATACACAATAAAACTATATTGTGTAAACATAAGTAGTCAATGCTTTTTCTAATGAAGACTAGGATTCATTTTTGACTCCTTTATATTAATCAAATAATAACTTAACTGATGAACAAAATACAGAAACTAGTCTAAAGATGAAAATATTATAGCATTAAACAAGGCAAAACTCTCCATAGCATTATATCATCTGATATTTTTTGATTACTCAGCCTTACACTAGATGGCTCTAGAATAGAGTGAAGATGACTGTTCTTGGAAGTGTATGAGAAGATCATTGTGATATTTTTAATTACGTAAAATCATTCTTTAAATATTACAAATGGCCTGAATCAGTATTTGCTTATCTTTTACCAAACCATATATGCATTATTTACATAAGATGTCAAAAATAAAATTAAACACACATTGAATATATATAAAATACAATATAGATAATCCATTCCCATATGAGTCATATATATTTTATCCTTATGTACATATTTAAAAAAAACATATTACATTCTTTTAATAAATCTTTCAACAGCAAATGTTAGCCTGCAAAGAAAGAAATTTTAAATGAAAATACTTTTTTTTTTTAAAATTTGACACATCAAATATATTTAGAATAAATATTATCAGGATCTTTAATGACTGGCTAAACATATAAAATAAAGCCCGCCCCCCCCTTTTTTTTTTTTTTTGAAAATAAAGATTAAATAATCATATAAGCATATAACTGTATAGAACTTTTATTTACTAGAGTAATGAGTATCATTATTTCAAAAATATGCTTAGTTAAAGACTAAAAAAAAAAAGGTAAAAGAAAATATAATATTACAAAAGATAAAATAATTATTACAATCTCATTTCAAACGAGAATAAACATCAAAAGTACATTTATATTACTTAAAAAACAAAAAAGTAGTCTTGCATTGGTGGTCGAGAGGTCAGCGCGCGTCCCGGCCGATGCTATGACACTTAAAAAATAAAACAAAAAAGTACTTCTAATCTATGAATATTTAATATAAATTAATGTGACTTGTTTTTAAATTTTTTTTTTTTTTGTGCTAGCAAACTTTGAAATTAGATCACTTACATTTATCTTTGATCATAAATCATGTTCAGTAGCAGTAAGAGATAAATTACTTAATCTTTCTTATGAGATTGAAGACTGTAAATAATTTTTAATTATCTTCAAGTGCGAAAAAAAATCCTCAACTTTAGCTATATTTAAAGGAATTGATAACAATATTCTTAATGTAATCGATAAATTTGGAAGTGGAATTTTATTTGCTTGTAAAAAAAAAATTCGTACATCAAGAGAATTATTTAAAATGTTAATTTTAGTTTTATATAAATTTTTAAAAGCACAAAGTTTATTATAAAGTTCGGTATATTAATGTCTTTGTTATTACTTTCTATAAGACAGCTGTAAATTGTTACAATGCTTTAAAATTACTTGATTATCCATTGATATTAATTGATTCATGTTTTATAAAAATGGAAAATAAATATTATGGTATTGCAATAACTCAAATCTGTCTTCCAAAGATCTTTAGACAACATTCATATCAATATAAACAAAAAATATTCAAGCTTTGTCTTAGGTAAATCAGATAACATTATCTTTCTGTTGGTATTGAAATTGTGCACCTTTTCCCCTCAGTCAAATTGCTGGGATTGGTTTGAATGTTATTTCTCCATCAATTTCTTGAGAAAGATTGCTGCTGTTTTGAATAAAAATTTGTAATAAATATCAATATAGTAGTTAGAAATAATTATTTTAAAATTTGTAATTGTCTTAAAGGCAAACTCAATATTCTCATAAAATTACTGTAAGATTTCACTAATCCTTTCTATATGGTTCAAAAGAACATGTGAATGCAAAAATTGAAAACTTTTCAATTTTGAACATAAAATGTGTGTTTTGTCACATTCATCATCTTTTGATAATTCATAAAGATCTTCATATATTTGACTGATGTGATACTGAATTGGATGCATCAACTTAATTCTCCAGAATGTATCTGACAAAGGTTTTAAAGTAAGGCTAGAAATATATTTTTTCAAAGAATAAACCATTGTTTTGTTAAAGTTTAAAAAAAATTATCAATTTCTTGAACAATGCCAAAAAAAGCTGATTGTATATAAATTCATTTTTGCAATAGCTTTAATTATTAAATTTAAACTATATGCAATGCTAGCTATATAAAAAACATAACGATTCCTAGCGAAAAATAATTTTTATAGTCCACTCTTTTTATGTTGGTGCCATTGTTACGTTGCCTATTTCAAGTTTCTATTCTTGTAGTTTATTAACTGCAATATCATTAAGATTTCCCATAATGTCATGAATATCTAAAAATGATAAAAAGTGTTTTTTTTTTAGTATTTTTTACAGATATAAAGTATAATATTATTCTCATTTGTTCCATTTTTATTATATCTAAAGTATAATCTAATGTGATAGAAAAATATTTTTATTTTCTAACATTTAATATTTTTTTGATAGCTTGACCCAACAAAAATATAATTTCATTTTGAATATCTTAATGAGCTTTACATTTTTTTCTAGGTGACTTTCCATAACAAGATCAAATTTTTTAAATAATTCAATTAAGTTTACAAAGTTCACGTTATCACTTTTAAAAACTTGTTGGATGATTCTTCAAAAAGTAAACCTTGGCTGCCAAAACATTTTAGTATTTCTATTAATCATATAATAACACCTTTCCAATATTTTTTTCTAATTCATAGAATGAAAAATTCAATGATCTTTTACTTTACAGCAAACCTTTTTCTTTTATTTATGTTTGTAATTCAAAAATTTGCAAAAATGTTTGCGTAACAAAAAGGTTTTTTTCTTTGATATGATATGGAAACAGCTGATGGCAGTTTTAGCTCTCATGGAAAAATAATATGTTGCCTAATTTATACAATCAGGTAATATATGTATTTTATTCACATTAGGAAAATATTTTATTTATTATATAACGGGATGCTTTCTTGTTGATGACATTTTGTTAGTGATATGGCATGGTTTATTGCCAGCAATAAGAATATCAACAAGAAAGAAAACATCCAATTATCTAATAAGTGGAATATTTAAACAACTAATTTGAATAAAATGTATACATTGTTACCTGACTGTATAAATCCAGCAACACGTTATTTGTCCATGAGAGCTGTAAGTCTGGTGAACTTCACTGAAAATGCACTTAGCTGCTTTTATATATATATATATATAAGTAAAAGAAGGTTATGAATAAATAACTGCTGAACAAAAAATTAAAAATAGAATCCACATATTTTTGGAGGTTCCTTTGCCAACATTGGTAAAAATTCATAATGAAATTAATATATCAGCCAAAAGAAATATGGCATTTAAAAATTATTAGAATAATATTTATCTATACAAAAATGGAGATAGAATTTCTTTTTTACTTTGTTTTAATCAATCAAATAGAAATTAATGTATTGAGAGAAGTTTTTCAGTGATTGTATCATTGAATCATCAAGATATAAACCCAGGACATTATCATATTTTGAAGAATATTCATACAAAATGCAACAGTAATGGTTATATTACATAGTGAAAGTAGGAAGATTAACATTGAGAAGAATGTATGAGCAGTTTGAATATTTTTTGGATTAAAATGAGAAAATAAAGTAAAAGTAAATGGAGTTTATTTAAGTCATCTGCATTTTATAGATGATATAATTATTTTTTCAGAGCTTCAGGAAATTTTGCAAGAGTTTATCAGATAAAAGTAGATTTAAAGGTAAATGTTATAAACTAATGTTCAATGGATTTTCATAGAAGAAAAGAAAGATTGGAATATGAATGAAATTAATTATAGAATTAAACTTGGATGGAGTGCATTTAATATTAAAAGGAAATATGCCTATGTATTTGTGATCATGGCATTTTAGTTCTACTTATATGTTGACCTATTTTCATCATCTAATATTCAATATTTAATGTCTTTAAAATTTTTTTTAAAATTTTATTTAAATTTTCCAATTACAGTACATTCAACTGTTAGTAATAGCACACAGGTTAGTATATGCACAATATTTTGATTTGTAATCTCTTTTCAAGTATTACTGATCTGATCAATGACAGTACTAGTATGGTAATAACTTAAAATTTCTTATTCAAATATCTAAAGGTCCAGGTTCAATTACCCTAATAGTACTGTCACTGTTCAGGCTAGCAATATTTGGAAAAGATAGAATAATACAACATGAAATGTATTACATACTAACCCATATGCTATTTATTAATAGTTGATTGTAATTAGAAAATTTAAATTAAGCTTAATTTTTTTTCTAAGCCATTGAATATTTAATGTTAGATGATAGAAATAGCCCAACATATAACAATTAATGTGCCTATGTGTTTGAAAAGGAAGTTTTTAATAAATCTGTTTTAACAATCAGTTCGTACTTATGGATATCAGACTTGGGCAGTTAATAGAAGAGCTATACAAAGATTTCAGATCACCCAACAAAGTATGGAGAGATATACGTTAGGAGTAACAAGAAGGATCAAAAATGAAATGTATGGATGAAAGATTAGGTGTTACTGACATCATTAAAAAAAATTAAGATTGAGGTGGAGCTGGGATGGACATATTGTTAAAAATGATAATAGATGGATAGTTGAAATCTTAAACTAGATTTCATGTGATTATAATCAAGAAGTAGATCACATGAGATGGATCAATAAGGAGATGTCCTGGGATGATTTGAAGAAAGGTTGGAGTTTAGGGAAACTGGATAAAATTTGGAAATACCTTCATTCTACAATGGATTGATAATGATATACATTCACACATTTAATGCTGAATTCAAGCTCTTGACAAGATCTATAGATGGGAACTAGACAAATGACATTCAGATATGATTTAATCATATAATCAGTCAATAGTGCCCAATCAAATGTATTTTCTGCTGACTTGTAGGATAATATATATGGGGTTATCAAAGAATAGTTACTATTTTGGCCCAAATATATATATTACCTTACTATCTTTAGGCATTTAGATAGCATAAAGTCTACCTATTATGAGTTTCTAATGTCCTTTCATTATCTTTGCACTAACAGAGATGACAGCATTGTGTGTAGGGTAATCATATTTCCATTTTTAATTAATTATATGCAAAGCAATTCTGGCTTCAAAATTTTTTGTTTTTTGCAATATTTGTCGTTCTAAGTATTGTGAAAGTAAGAGTTATTGTATTAAATGTGATAAATTGGATTTTGTCTTGAAGTAATAATTGAAGAAAGAAGATAATAAAATAATAATTAAAACTACTTTATAAACAATTACTTTTTTATGTCTGTTTTATATTACTGATTTATAAAGGTTAACTGAAGCTTTTTGTTTCATTTTTTTTTTTGCTTTACAAAATCTGAAGATGAATTGGTTTTATAAAATATTTCAATTTTTACTGTTTATATCTTATTTCAAATAATCTATTTGTTTGATCAGAAGATACATTATATAATCAATCTGAATTGCAAACAATTACCTGCCATCTATTTAAGTTCTCAAAAATTGGATTCTTGTAATCTCAAGTTCATTCAACTTTTTTAAAAAAATTGTCTTATTTATCATATGCTACTCAGGTATGTAAGCCCATCCAACCACGGTACTTAATTTTCCATATTATTTAGTTCATAGCTCTTGCTTAATAATAATTTATGAATTGATAGCATGAATGGATGTCAATACAGATTTTTCAGTATTATGAATTTCTACCACCCAGATTAGCTGGCAAATTTCAAATTTTGGAAATGATATAATTTAAAAGAGTTGATATTAAACGTATTTCCAGCTCTTCACTTTTAAAATATAGAAATATTTATAAGAAACTTAATTGAATTTATAATAAGAGCCATCTAGATAGCAATATTTTTATATACATCACTTGATAAATAAACTTGAAAAAGTATATAATACCCAATTATAAGTATGTATAACAATTTTAATTCTTTTTTTTTTCTATAAATAGATTACATGTTTTAATTTCAGAATGTAAAATACTCTCTGGATTTTCCTTTTAGAAGGGGTGTATTTTCTACAAAAATTTCATCAAGATGTTTATATTTTCCCAAATTCATCAGATTTTTGATTACATCTCTCAAGCCACGTTTACACTTTGTTTTATCTTCTGTGACTTTCTCTCCATCTATTACAACTTCAGCCGAAGAACTTTTCAAATAATTTTTATAATGTCTTGTTTGCAGTTCAGCAGTTGTTGGCTTTTTATACCTATTAAAATTATATAATCATAGAATTAGCTTTATTTTCATATATAAAAACATTTAATTGATTTAAAATTGATTATATTTAAAATTAAATAATAAGATAAATACTAAAAAAATTAAACAGTCTAGATATATATAAAAATATATGATTATTTTGTTAAGAAGCTGTGATGTTTCAGCATTCAAGTGGCAGATTGAAAGCAACAATTACATTCAGTTAATAGTTTTTTATTTTCTTTATGAAAATCTCAAAATATTAACTCTTCATGAAATTATATAATTCTAATCACTTGTTGACTTAAGGGTTCAACTGAAAGGGTATAAATTAATAAACATAAACTAATTAATTGTATTGAACCAGCTTTTGGAAAAATACTGCCAGAAATGTAGGTCTGAATAAAGTTATACCTTTTCATTTGAACTCTAAGTCAATGAATGCTTTAGAATTGCTTTACTTATCTAAAAATTAATTTAGGAATCTTTAACTCTTGAAACCACCATATTTCTACAGAAGTAAATCATAGAGGTTTAGTACAGGGATTTTAAAATTTATGACTACTACTGATTAAATTTGACTAAAAAATTTAAACTATCAAAAAAGATAGTAATTTTATAATTTTCATATAAAATTGAAAAGTAAGCTCAATAATTGAGTAGCTTACTGATGAGCAAAAAGTTTCATTTTGATTGTAGAAAAGGAAATACTTATAATGTGAGTTTGAGTAAAAAAATAAATGTTGCAATTATCTTGAGATCCGTGCTAGTAATAATGTAGCTAAACATAGAATCTTCCATTCTGGAAAAAATGGAATTTATCGGTATCTATAATTTAATTGTTACTAATTTTCTTTTCTGAACCAATGTAATACTTGGTCGTTAATGAATATACAAAAAAGGTGTTTTTTTAATATTCAGGTTTATTACTGCCTAGCATGCTTTCAATATATTTACTATATCATATTTATGGCATATAGTGGTGTGATTAAATGGTTCTTTATATTAGTATAACACAAAACATAGCTCATATTGTTAATTTCCATTTTAAGAATGCAATGACTGAATTGAAAGATTATAAAGCTGCAAGAGAATTTATCCACCAGTTAGAATCTTCATAAATGTTTGCAAATAAATACATATCTTGCAAGAAATTCCACATGCTAAAGATATAAATAACAATATGGGTACATTTGAGAAGGAAGACAAACCATAATAATGAAAACCAGTGGCATTGTTAATAAAATATTCATCTATTAATATGCAATAGTTCAAGTTTAATGTTAAGAAGGATCTTAAAAATAATTCACTAAATAGTCTTTACAATGTTATATAAGAAAAGAGAAAAACTAAATTATACCTTTAAAAAAGTATATGATGAAGCTGAGTTAACCAAACCATATAAATCAATCACTAATCTTAAAATTACCTTTATTGGGATATTATACTTTATCATAATTTATAAACTGCAATTCTGTAGAGAACAATTAGTTTAGCAGTAAAAAAATATGAAAAGACTAGCGCTTGTAAGACTTCTACCCAGAAGAAGTATCCTTGTAGATTTTCTCAATGATAGAAATATTTATTGCCTTCTTTAAAGATATAGAAATCCAGTGAAAAATTGAATTAACTTAAAATTTTAAGTTATGATAAGTCATTATAGTAAATTATCAGTCTTGAGAATTATTTTCAATTGGCAACAGTTTCTCTATTTGTGTCTTTCATAGATAAACACAAATGAATCGTTTCTCTAGTAGCAAATAATTCCCGAGACAAATTTTTATTTTAAAAACTATTATAAGAACCAAAAATATTTGCACAATAATGTTTTTTATGTAAAAGTTTTTAATACATTTAAAAGTTTTTGATATTAAATAAATATTTTTTTATTTTGCAAAAATAATTTAAAATTTGTCAAGTAGGCTTTTCACATTTTCGTACCATATTCATGACTAATATTGAATGATATGCAACTCCAAACCCTTTAATTAAGGTAGTTGAAGGCATAGTTTGAATTGGAAATTAACCAAGCTTTTACGTTTTGTTTTCTATTATATCTTTCTTCATACCTTGTTTTTGCAGTTTAAAAAACATAACTGAATTGGAATCAGGATTAGTTTTTAAAGATCTCTATTGTTAAATGTACTGCTTAATTTTTGTACATAAATTTACCCTGATCTCATTGCTGGGATATCAATACTTCCATAAATATTGGAGCAGCCACTTACAGGTATCAAATACAAGTATTAAATGTAATAATAAATAACAGCATTTTCATTGATTGATAAAGGGTTAAGCTTTGTTCTAATAGTTGTGCATATGAGTGTTTTAGCATTTTATCTCTAATAAGTATTTATGTGTATAAAATAAAAAAGATTTTGTTAACTAATTATAAAATTAAGCATTGGAAAGAAAAAAGTAAAATAGATTCAAAATAAAGTTATTAACATGATAGAAAGTTTCATTTTGTGTTCTGAAATGCATTCGTATTACCAAAAAGGGTAATATTTTTCTTATTTTGTTTTCCTTTTTTGTTTTCAATTATGAATTATGATATTATTTTTCTCTGTGTTTTTGAAAAAAAAGGTCATTGGTAATATTTGTAAGATGAAGTAGGGTTTAACTAAACTGTTTTTCAATAAGCACAACACTGAGATAGGATTTAGATAAAGTTTGAATGGAAGCAGTTAAGTTATTTTTCAAAAAACGATAACATTTAAAAAATGGTTGTGGCTGGAAATTTAGATCAGAATACATGTAGCTGGAAGAGAGTTCTGGCTAGAAAATTTTATTGTGAAGGCTATCCTCAAACCATATCTATGTGTCAACGTTAAAAGAATATAAAGAGTTAATATTTAAATATGTGATAACTTCATACATATATGGTGTAAATTTTACAAGATTGGTTGGCTAAAGCTTTTGTAATTAATCTTTTAGCTAACATGGCAGCTCCATGAAAAAAGAAGTAATGTTGTTCCAATCTTTATTGAAAAATAACCTAGCACAAAGAAGAAAGCATAATTGCTCCACCCCAGCTCTATTGAATGTATTTACCAATGTGTGCATTACCTCTACTGATATCTGATAATGACCCAGCCAAACTATGAGAAATTCATGTTTCAATGATGTGATGGACCATTTGAAAAATACCACAAACTATTTGTATGAGATAGAGCAAGCTCTATTTTGTTAATCTGCACTCCAGTCAAGAAAGTGTAAAGGAGTAATAAATCGACTATTATAACTTCATTGACAAATGGGAAATATTGTTACCATCCGAATGATTAAAAAGTGTAAATAAATACTTTTTGCTGGCAAAAGTTGAACCAGACTTTTTCCCTTAGATTGTTAACAATTAATCTATCAATTTTTATTTATACTAATCTAACTACTATAAATATATCTATTGCCTAGAATAAGGTATATACATTGTTAACATTCTGTATTACTATTCAAGTATGTAGTTCAAATCTTGATCAAGCATTTGGGATATTTTTTTTCTTTCTGTGTTTTATATAAATTACTAAAAAGTGATTTATCATTAACTAGTGATCGTAGATGTCTTGTCAAGGCTTTTACCATACCTTGTTTGAAAGGATGCAGAGATACTTTACATGTTACTACTACAGGGAATAAAACGGTTGTTACATATATATTTTTTGCTTTATTCACTTTTCCTTTATACATTTTATCAAGTTAGCTGAATAGTGCAACATAGCAAATGGGTTTCATGAATAGCTGTGATTCAGTACTAATAAGATGTCTACTAAAGTGTGTAAGTTCAAATCTAGATTACTAGTACACAATTATGAAGTCTTATAACCAGCCTAAACTGATAAATATTCCAGCCACCTTAGACATAATAATTTGTAACCATATGATGAGCAGGAAATATTTTTGCTGTTGAATTAACATTATCAGCAAAAGGATTTAAACTGATAGTGCCCTCAGTATGCTCATCATAATTATGATTAGATCCATAGACTATCATCCTATATACTTGAAATTTAATTACATGTGTTGCTCAACATGGCCCAATGGGTTTTCTTCAAAGTAGTAGTCTAGGCATTCGATTACAATATATTACTTAGCTTTTTGCATAAGATTAATTTTATTTTTGAATTATTGATGAAACTATTTAAATTAAATGACAACTGAAAATCGAAATTAAATTGCTAATGGACAGTTATGTTCCTTTTATATATGACATAAATAGTCATAATCTGCTATTATTATTGGTAGAGTTATTTAAATCTGACCTTGCACTTGAATTTTTTTTAATTGTTCGAACAATTGAAACAACAACAAAAAATAAAAGTCATGATGACAAATCTATAATTGCAATGTTGCAAATATTACAAGAAAATGAAACAAAAGCATTTTGCAAAACAAATACAAAATCTTCAAACTTTTCATATTTAAGATAGGTAGCAAATCCATCAGCCATTTAATAAATTGCAAGCCTGAATTATTCATATGCTGTTTTTTTTTTTTTTATAGATAGGATTATAACAGATAAAACTATAATTATATATAAGTTAAAGAAAAACGATTTAAATGTAATTTTAAGTGGTCAGAAAGTAGTTCAAAATATGTAAATTTGAGAAATATTTTGACAATTATTAGTGCTTTGTCAAATAAATATTTCTAAGCAATATATTTTTAAGATATTAAATTATTGTCACATATATTATTTATAAGGCTATGAAGAGTCCATCTTTAGCTCATCAGAGAATTTAAATTTGCTCCCTTAATCATCAGACTTTTATGAAGATGTTGCTAAACTAGTATATTGTTAGTAGAAACCTTAAACAAACATTAATCATAAAATATTGTATCCCAATATGCAAATCAGTTACTATGAATTTAATTAAATACTAATGCCATAAAAATTATAAAAAAGAACCAGAATATTTATAATAAAGCAAAATATTTTCTATGATTAGTAGTAACTCTCAACTGTCAATGTTTTTTAGACATGCAAACAAGTGATCACATAGACTTCAATACTTATATATAGCAGCAAATCTTATCCTGCATATATGATAATGAAAACACAAGGCAGTTATAATTGCACTTAATATATTTCTTATTAGAAAGGTAATTAATGCAGCTAAGTGAGAATGATATCCCTGAAAAATAGATAATATTAGTTGGATGAATTTTAGAATCACAAGAATACCACATTATTTTTTTTACTTAACTGATGTATTAGTTTTTATTAGGTTGCACTACAGTTTTTTGTGAAATGTAACATATTTCCTACAAATATTTATACAAAACACATGCTCTTCTTTATAAATCTTGTTTTAGTATAGGGAACTATTATAAAATAAATAAATAAAACTTCAACATTTTGATTATATTTTATAGTTTTTATCAAGGAACAAACAAAAAATACAGAAAAAACAATAAATACAAATATTTCATAATACATATAACAAAATATAAATATTTCTTACTTTAAAACTTTTCTAACAAACATTCTTAAATTTTCATTACATTCGTTTCTTAAATACCTTTCTTAAAACAATCCTCCATAATTATTTAATTAAATCAACCTATTATTCTCTTTTTTTCCAATTAATATCCTATTTATTACAGGTTTTATTTCATTAATATAAATTCCTTTTATAATTTTTTCATAATACTATCTAATATATTCTAAATGTTCTATTTTAAAATCTTTATGTTTATATTTACTCATATGACCATCTACAAATGTCAGATAACTAGAAACAAAAAGAAGACAAATAATGATAACTAATTATGTAATCACTAGAGGATTAAAGTAATCCTAATATTTTATTGAAGTATGTGATGATTGGAAAATAAATTAGAACATAAATTTTAGCATGCTTCAGACTTTGTGTTGCAATGCTGCATATAGTGATTAGACCACTAAGATAGCAAATAGTTTAATTGATAATGTATAATATGCATAGAAATTTGATGTCATCAACAGATTTACTTTTAAGAAACTTATTCTGAGATTGAAGATATTGGATAGAACATTATATATTGATATGTAATATAGGGAGTGTACCAATAGCTCTAACAAGCTTTTATTGATAAGTGCCAAAGAGAAAACCTATACAATTTCTATCTAGAATTATTTCCATCCTCAGACTGATCGGTTTCAAGCTTTTGGCTCACATCAGTGAGGAGCTAGAACATTTTAGACACTAGATCTAAAATATTAACCTGAAAGCTAGCACTTATTTAAAATACAACTAATAAGTAGAAAATCTGAACTTAAATAGCTATATGGGACTGAACCAAATTCAGATCTACCATATATTAATAGCAATATAACACCACCAAAATCTCAAAGGCAATAGGAAGTGTACCAATAGCTCTAACAAGCTTTTAGTGATAAGTGTTCGAAGAAAAAGCCTATAAAATTTCTATCTAGAATTATTTCCATCCTCAGACTGATCGGTTTCAAGCTTTTGGATCACATCAATGAGGAGCTAGAACATTTAGACACTAGATCTAAAATATTAACTCAAAAGCTAGCATTTATCTAAAATGCAACTATTAAGTAGAAAATCTGAAATTTTTAGACATGTAAATGTTTTAAAATCCAACTATCTAAGTTAAATAGCTATATGGGACTGAACCAAATTCAGATCTACCATATATTAATAGTCTTAGCAATATAACACCACCAAAATCTCAAAGGCAAAATTATAATAATCAGTAAAACTAGTCATATATCACGAGACTGCTTTTAAAGCTTATATTACAGAAATGTAATATAGGAAGTGTACCAATAGCTCTAACAAGTTTTTGTTGATAAGTGCCAAATACAAGCTTAAAAAGCAAAGTCATGCAATATATAACTTGTTTTATTGATTATTATAATTTTGCCTTTGAGGCTTTGGTGATGTTATATTGCTAAGGCTATTAATATATGGTAGATCTGAATTTGGTTCAGTTCCATATAACTAAGTTAGATAGCTGGATTTTAAGACATTTACGTCTCTAAAAATTTCAGATTTTCTACTTAATAATGGTAATGTATTAGATAAATGTTGGCTTTTGAGTAGTATTTTAGATCGTGTCTGACTGTTCTAGCTCTTCACTGATGTGAGCCAAAAGCTCGAAAATGATCGGTCTGAGGATATGAATAATTCTAGATAGAGATTTTATAGGCTTTCTCTTCGGCACTTATTAATAAAAGTTTGCTCCCTATATTACATTTCTGTGATACAAGCTTATAAAGCAAAATCACATTTGCTTTATTGATTATTATATATTGATTTTATTCACTATGGTGCTTACTTAATATTTCAGCAAAACCCGACGATTGGTGAGCATTTTATCTGTGCATGATTTTGTCTAGTACTGCAGATTGTTTTTCAGTTTTCACTATTTTATGATTTGTATTACTTTCACCCTTTATTATAGGACAATAAAACACCAAAATAAACAGTTTCAGTGAGGCTTTTTTATTTCAGCATGCTTATAAGTAATCCACATAGGCCATTTGGAAAAAATAATGTCAAGACATATGACATAAAAGAATAGATATTTTGAAAATTTTAATAGTGTTTAAGGTCAATGCATGAATAAAATTTCATTGGTGCTGATATAGTCAGTGTACTAATTCAATTTCTCATTTAGTTTCTACTTTCAAACATTGTGTAGAGCTTCTGAAGCCATATTGAGCTAACTAATAACTAATTGATAAATTGAAGATTTAGCATAAATTTGACATTAATGCATATTTAAAGATATAAACAGTAGAACTCAGATTTTTATATAATGTAATCTAAAAGAATACATCAAGATAGTGAAGCATAGACTGGTAAATTTGCAATAATTATCTGTATTTAAATAAAATAGTAATAATTTTTTTATAAAGTATTCTAGAAACAAATAGTTTGCAGAAATTGAACAAGTATTAATTGTGGTCATTGAAAAATAAAATATTTTCCCATAATGTGAAATTTTTTAAAAGTTTTTACAAAATAATTCAAAATAAGAAATTATGTTTGTACTTGTACAATAATAAAATATTTGGTTTATTGAACATTTATGCATGCCATTGAAAAATAAACATTTTCATTTAAGAGACATTAGCTAAACTGTCAGTAGCAATCAAAAGCATTCTGTTTATCCAGTGACTGGAGTAAATAGCCAGACATTGATGGGTTAAAGCCAAATTTTGAAGAGGGCAACTGCACTCCCTGAATTATTAAAGTCCACCTGGATCACATATGCTAATACTGCAATAAAACAGTAGTATATTGGAATCTTTTTCTAACTTTAGTTTGGGATATTCACTCTGTTTGTTGCCAGTAATCAAAATAATGAAAAAACAATTTATTATTTTACACATTTTTAAAAATTTTTTTGATTTACTGTTTTATTATTAAGAAACACACCCTTTTTGATGAAAAAAAAAACATTTATAATAGATTTGATCCTTTACTAATGTATTTAATAAAATTCAACATTTACAGATGATCCTTATTTAAGTCTTTTTATGAGAACCTGATTTCCCCCAAATTGTTCATTTTATCAAAGAGTTACCCCAATATGGTTTCAATAGGCTCGTGCAGTATTTAAAAACAGAAACTAAAAGGAAAAGTGAATATATTATGCTGACTCTATCAGTACTGTTCATTTTGCGAATTACGAGAAAGAGAACTCACTTCGCCAAAGATGGTATTTAGAAATGTAAGAGATATTGTCAAAGACAGTTTAGTATTTTTGTTACTAGTTAAATTTGTTATGATAAACTCAAGTTTGCCTTTTGTAAAGTAATTATTTTGTTTGGGGGGGGGGGATTTTTATTTTGATAGTGTTTTCAATTTTTTTTATTAATAATTATTGCTTTGGCTGTGTGCTTCAAAATGTCCACATCTGTGGTAAGGGTACTATTAATAGATTCACATCAATAATCTTTAAGTTTAAAGAAGGTTTAATGCTACTAATACAGTTTTTGATTATTTAAATTTTTAATTTAAGCAAAGGATTTTCAGAAATATTTGATATGAATAATCCTTATTTAAGCCTAAAAAATTGGGTAAATATCAGTAAAGGAAATTTCAATCATCAAATAACTACAGCAGCAATATTGATATCCAAATTATTTAAAAAATAATTTTTAAATGTACAAAAAATATTTTTTTTTTTTTTATATTATTAGCCAGGATTTTGGATATTTTAGATTGATTCATTATCAAACTAGGGGGAAAAAATAGGTAATTATAAATCGAATATGTTCAGTATATGGTAAATTGTAAGTGAAGTTCAAATGATTTAGAATTGAGGAGAACCATATCTAAATAAGTATCATAATTAATGTGTAATTACAATTACACTAAATAAGAAAAATAAATAGATGTTGAAATAAATATTAACATATAAATAAAAGGCAAATCATGATCACTGGATGAATAGTTTATGTTGGAAAAGAAAATGAGAAAAAAGATCGAAGAAATATAACAAAACATCATACATATAATTATAATATAGACATTTAGTATACACTACAATAGTATTTATGGAATTTTATCGATTTACATTAAAAAATATATTTTCTTTCATAAATTTTACTAAGTGAACTTTCAAAGTATAATGATTTTTAGAGGGGACGAACATGGGAACAAAAAAAACAAATAATTATTGAAATATATATTTTAATCTCTACTGTAATCTAACATATATTTTAATATTTATAATTTCAAACTTTTTCAGGTTTGAACCAGATTTTTACATTTATTAAACAGTAATTTGCAAATACAAGTTTTATTATTTTCTCATTATGAAGCAGAAATAAATATTAAACTTAGTTTAGTATTAACTGTTTATTTTTGTTGGTGTTTTAATATATTGTGGATTATAAAATGAAAGAATTAAATCAAGTAAACAATACAAATGATAAAACTGCTAATAATTACAGTGATAAGACTACAACTTACAGTTTTAATAATAATGAAGAGAAAAGTACGCTGATGGATGAAGCAGCCATTGCAGCAGAACCCATCCAAGGTTGAAGAACCAAGCCCACAGGCATAAATATACCTTAAATTATTAAAAATAATTTTTAATTGAACAATATCAAAAAGAACAGAAAATTATGTGGAATTAAAAAACAAACAAACTGTAATACTTATTTTTTAATATAACTTTCAAATTATAATTTTATATTAGAAAAGAAATGGCTGATTTGATAATATAAGAATATCTATAATAATGACAATATCAAAAGATAAAGGATTGACATGATAGCTGGTATTGCAAGTTAAATAATTATTCTCGTGTAAAATTCTTATTTTAAGTATATATTATAGCAATGTTGTCATATGGTTTCTAACAAAACTGGAATTAATAGCAAGTCAAAAGTTAAGAAAAAACAAAAGAAAGATATTAAATTTGTACAAAATCTCCACTTAGAAACAATCATTGTTACTCTTAACATTCAAATAAACAGAATTTAGGAACTCCAGAAATAAACATAATCAAAACACTATAGAATGAAAGTCTATGTGAGTTTCCAAATTCTCTGAACTACAGCTTCTTTATATTGCTGCAGCAAAGTTCTTCATATCATTCATCCATTTCCCATGTGATTTCTTATAGTTTTTTGAAATCCTAATTGGAACTTGTCATTTCTTCTGGTAACATGTCTACTTCAACTTCATTTTTAATTTTTTCATTTTTGTTTATTTCTTATTAATTCTAGAATACATATTTTCATACTTTATTGAATTGCTGCTGTCTTTATATTACTTTTCTGTTAAGTCCCCAAACCATAAGTAAATACTAGACAAATCCAATTATTGAGAAAACCTTTCAGGTATATACATAAATATAATATCAGGGTTCATTAATGTATAATTTATATTTTGGCTTGGTTTCACCATTCATCAACTGGTTAATGAATATTATAAAAATGGTTGAGTATTATAAATATTGACATGCAATAAAATTGAAGGTTCTATCAATAAAAAAAACATTTTTATTACAATAAATTATACACGGATGAGCCCAGATAATATATACCATCCATGAACATCTTCATTTCAATATATATATGTGTGTATATATATATTATTTTTACCAAAAGTTCTTTATCCTAGTTTAATTCTATTACATTATTTTTTTATAATTCGTTATTATCAATCTATATTTTCTATTTTTTTTAAAAAAGTCATTGAATATTTCTTTAGCCTTTAAATTCTGTTTTTTTTTTTTTATGTTTCATTTAATAGCAATTTTAAAATTTCTAAACAATTATTTGTAAAAACTAAGAAATCATCTGCACAATCAAGACGGCTCAACCTTCATTTATTATTGATTATATTAAATTTTAATCCCTCAAAATACTTTCTGTATATCTTACATACAATTTTTTGGAGAAGTTGAATCATCGTTGTACAACCCAGATACATGTTAATTTTGTTTGTTTAATACAGGGATAAAGCAGCAGACATTAGAGCTTAAAGTCACTGCATTGTGACTCAACTCTGCTATTTTTAGGGCAAAAATAATTTGAATGCCATTAAGAAAAAAATGGATTATTGTCATTTATAAATTCCTTTTCACTCTGTGAACAAAAAATTTAAAGAATACCCAGTAATATACAAGTAGAACTTATTGATTTAAAAACAAATTCATAATGGAATTTGATGAACTTCTCAAAGTTACAAATGATATTAGTATAATTAATTCTGACTTATTATCCCGTAAATGGCTTCCAAAACCAAGAAAATTTGCCAAGAACTATATTTTCTATTTTGGAATAAAGTACAAATACTGTTAGAACAAGAATTTTCATCTATGAAGTTGATAAAAAGCAAAATAAAATCATGGTTGATTGAAAAATGTTCACTGCTTTTATAAACAAACTAAACTTGAAACATTAAAAGTTTGGTGAACGCAAAACAAATTCAGAAATCTCATTAAAATAAATAATGTTTAATTTTTTTTGTTTTTCTAAATAGTATTTACTTACTTAATGAGCATTTGTGGGAATAAGGCAGAGAAAGAGTAAGGGATAATATATATTTAAAATTAGTTAGAGATAACAAGATTAAGGAAATAAATTATTTAGTCATAAATATAATTTTGATTAGACTTAATATTACTTTGAGAGTCAAATATTGCATGTCTACATACATAGATGCATTAAATTGTGATGTGAAATTCTTAAGTTTTTCAGCTTTAATAAATAAAAAAAGTTATAAATTCACTTTTAAAATGATTCATGTAAATATCTTTTTTCTTTAGTAAATAAAGCTGCTTTTCTCATTATAAAAGTTCTAAATCCAAAAAAAAAATATTTATTTTCATTATCGAGTATGTTTTTCAAAAGAAAATTAATTAACTGATTAAATTTAGAAAAAATTGGAATTTAGAAATTAAAAACAATCTAAAGTTGTTTTGATTTTCCATATAAGATTAAAAAAATAGTGCAAGTTTTTAATAATTTTTATTAGTCATTCATTAAATCAGAGTTTATCCAATAATGGATAATAATTCTGTAGTTTAATTTCCACACACCATTCTCATGCAAGGCAGGGACTGATTTCTATCCGTTTTTAACACCTTGTGGAAGATTGTAATCATAAACATATGACCAAAGACATGTAAAAAAAATATATGATCTCCAAGATTCACATTTCATGCTGAAACAGCACTCATCAATTGTCCCAAACTATAATCTCTTATACATATCTTCCTCAATGGTTAATACATATAAGGATAGCAAATTACTACAGTTTAATTGATAAGTGTCAAATGTGCTGCCCTTACAACTTTGACATATATCACTTAATAAAAGTATATTGTAATGTATGTTGTTTTATATTTTAAAGTTTGCTAATTAGCCAGATAGTTTTGCTTTTAATTATTATGAAAACTATATAAAGACAAAATCATTTTTTCAATCTGATTGTGTTTTGTGACTATTGTTTTTTTCTAAATTTCTAAAATGTTAATTAGCAACTGGAAAAAAATTTACAGGGAAGAAAAAAAACAATCTATATTTGAGTCAAATCATAGTGAGGTATCAAATTGAAAAATCCAAATGATGACTGAAATATTAGGTAAGTAAACAGTTATAAATGAGTAATTAAAAACTTATTGAATCTCTCTTTGGTTGATTTTTTCCCGATTCTAAAATGGTATGTTGTATATTAATATATACAGTTATGATTCAGTATTTCTCCAATAATCATACAGCAGGATTTATCAAAGTTCCAGAAAATTAATAAGATTGCAAATTTTCTTTTATACAATACTATAAACAAGATATACTGAAAAGATTGTAGCAACATTTAAAATGCTTTGTAGTTCGAAGATGACTATATTATTGTTTAAAAGTCATCTGAAAAATCTATACAGAACCAGAAACCACTACAATTTTAAAAAGACTTATATAAAAGACAAAGAATATAAGTTCTTGATGTCTACTTAAACTTCTATTTGATGACTTTAGTAAGAGAAAAAAAATCGTTTATTTCATTGGCGTCATTCATTTACGATCTAGAAAAGTAATTTAAAGTGATCAATTAATAACTTCACGCTCTTTATTTCAAACACTTCAGATTTTCCCATACATATACGGTTGGGTCGAAAATATAGGTGGATTCATTCTATATTTTCTTAAAGACTTTATCTTGGGTTTGAAAAAGTGGGAGTATTCATTTATATAGTGACATCTGCAAAACGCATCTGTATCAGCTTATTGGCTTATTAATATTATAGATTATATATCACAAATGTAATTTGCTAAATTTTTCTATATTGGTTTAAATTTGAAAATATTTATTTTTATTTTACGAGTGATCTTTATGCTATATATATTTTTTATGTTTTGCTTAAGGGTCAAAATACATTTCATATGTAGAAAGATTATAAAAATAAGTGAAGAGAACCTCAAATGCCATTAATTTTATTTAGCTTATGTAATAAATTAATCATGGCTTGAAGAAAATCAATCACATTCAAAAAGTGTGAAGTGTGTTATTGATTCTTTCATATAAATTTACTATATTTCAAGATATATTTATTTAAAGATGAATTTTAAAATGTCGTTTTAAAATGTTTTAGTATTATTTTAATAAATATTAAAAAGAACTATGAAAGAGTTGAGTTATTTTTAATAAAAAATTAAAAAGATATGAATGTGATAAATGATAAAAGATTTACATTATAAATAGCAACATTAAAAATCAGTAATAAATTAAATAGATTTTTTAAGTACTAAAACTAAATGATTCAATATTAGTGCATGAATAAGCATTCATGTGTATATGTATAAATATACACATATGTTTAAGATGTGGAATTTGATTCTTTAAAGATATAATTTCAGAAATTATTATTATTTAAATAGAAATTAAATGTTACATGTTATTACTTTTTGAAGTTAAGGAGATAATTAAAATGTATGAAATTACCTATCTAGTTTAATTAAAAAAAGATAAAGAAAATACTGAATATTAAGAATTTATTTTGAATTAATATCAAAGAATGAAGAAATAATTTATTCTATATTGTTAATATTGTATATTGTTAAGATTAATTAGAGAACCTTTTTTCTGCTAAAGGTGATTTGGATATTTACAATAACATTCATGGGCCATATAAAATTATGGAGCTAAAAAAAAGCTTGCTATATTTGATCAAACGTTTAATTTATCGGTAATTATTAGGGTTGGGCAATCTTTTCACTTGGCAGGTCAATTTCAATATTCATTTTTTATATAAGGGCCATAATTTTTTTGTGAATTAAAAACAAAGTATCATCATATATTATTAATGACTGTTCCACATTGAATGACAATTTTTCCAATTTGCATTGTAATAATTCTTTGTGATATTTTTATATTCCTGCATTTCTTTTTATGTTCTAGACAGATTAATTCTACAGCAGCTAAGATGCAGTCATTTATAAACTCTTAATTTATCTTCACAGAATTTTCTGATATGTTTGGACTTTTTATGAGATATGTCAGTCACTTGGTAAAGCTTGTTTTCAAGTTTTCTATTTTAATATTTCTTTCTTATCAATTTTGATGTAATTATACTTTCCAGACATATCAAGTATATCAATTTACTCTTTCTTTCTATAAAAAAACATGCTTTGATCCATGTTTATTGGAATATGCAAGTTTCTATGACAATTTTTTTTATCTTACTCGGTGTAGCCATCCTAATAAAAAAATAAAACAACTGCAAAATAATAATAAGACAAAGTACAATTCTAAATTTTATCTTCGAAAATATACAATTAGTATGAAAAAAAATCACTATAAAAGCAAACAAAAGAAACTAGAACTATTATAAAGATTGGATGTAATTGAGAAAATAAATATTTTATTTTACTTAACTCTTAATTTAATATTTGAACTACGTGCATGCTTAAATAGAAGTTTTATACAAGTCCATTTTATATTCATTTTTGAAAATGTTCAGCAGCTATATTGGAAGCTTTTTCACATGCTAGAGATAGCTCCAGGATTGGAGATTCTTACTCTGAATTAGTTAAGTACTAGCAGAATGATTTAATTGCTGAAATACAATTATGTATTGACAGTCAACCATATGATTTTCCACTTGGTAGTAAGTTAGGTTTCAGTATTATAAGAATAGCTAACAATTATAACATTCAAAAGTTTTAAAGAAAATTATATAAAATAGGATAAATAATAAAAAAAAAATCCAAGTCATATATCATGTGATTTAACTTAATAAGCTTGTATTAGAAATATAATATAATGGGCATGCTAATAACTCTAAACAAGTTTTTCCGATAAATGCTGCAAGAGAAAGCATTTAAAATCTTTATCTAGAATTATCCCTATCCCAAACCGGTTTTGAGCTAATGACTCTTTTCAATGAGATATTAGGATATTCAGACACTAGATCTAAAATACCAACTCATACACGGCATTTATCTAATATTTAACTATTAAATAGAAAATCTGAAAATTTCAGACATCTATGTCTTCAAATCCAGTTATCTAACTTAAATAGCTATATGGGTCTGAATAATTTTCAGCTATATTATATACTAATAGCCTTAGCAATATAACATCACCAAATCCTTAAAAGGTAAACTACACTAGTAAAAAAAAAAAATCAAGTCATACATAATGCGATAACTTAATAAGCTTGTATTACTAATATAATATAATGAGCTTGTTAATAGCTCTAAACAAGCTCAAATGCCACAAGAGAAAGCACTTAAAATCTCTTATCTACAATTATCTCTATCTCCAAACCAGTTTCAAACTAATGGCTCTCATCAGTGAGATGCTAGGATATTCAGACACTAGCTAAATAGAAACTCAAGCACAGCATTTATCTAAGCTTGTTTAGAGCTATTAGAATGCTCATTATATTATATTTGTAATACAAGCTTATTAAGTTATATCATGTGATGACTTGGATAGCTATTTAAGTTGGATAGCTGGATTTGAAGACATATAGATGTCTTATTTTTTCAGATTTTCTATTTAATAGTTAAGTATTAGATAAATGCTGTCCTTGAGTTGATATTTTAGATCTAGTGTCTGAATATCCTAGCGCCCCACTGACAAGAGCCATTAGTTTGAAAACAGTTTGGGGAAAGGGATAAATCTAGACAGAGATTTTAAATGCTTTTTCTTGCAGCATTTATCAAAAAAGCTTGCTTAGAGCTAATTGCATGTATTATATTAGAATAAATAATGTAAAATAAAGTATTAAAAGTAATTACTATAGATAATAATGTTCAAATAAATTATTAAAAGTTATATTTTAAAATATAATAATAAATATAATAGGTTTGTTAAAAATGTTTAAATTTAAGAGCAACTAATAAATTATGTAAATTATGTTAAAATTTGTTACTCTTATTAAAGATTAATAGAATGAATAGAATGTATTAAGTATACTAGTGTAAAAAGAAATAGATTTTAAATAATTAGATTAAAAATAAATTAATAAAAAGATTAAGCCTGTTTTGAGATTTTTAAAATTCAATCAATTAAATAATAATGGTGTTTTGAACATTCATCTAATTAAAATAAAATGAGGTCATAAAGGTGTTGAAAATAAGAAATTATCAAAGGTGTTAAAATAAGAGATCAAAAGTATATATAATCAATTTTTCTTGAAATTAATCAATCTAAATTCTTGTTTTATTTAAGCTGCATCCAATCATTTTTAGGATCACCGAATAGAAAAGAGGAAAAATAGCCATGTATGAAATCTGACACAAGCTATTTATAAGAAATTTCTATCCAAAATGAAGAAAAAAATGTTTAAACCTCAAATTTTAAAGATAGGAGATTGATAAAAGACATTATTAGCAACTTGTATTGAAATAAATATTACTATAAATGGAATTAAATAATACATATCGTCATGGGAGAAATATTAGCTTGTAAAAAAAAAAAAAAAAAAAATTCTTACCACTATTTTTCTGTTCTTAGTAAGTTTTTTAAAAAAAAAACTATCAATTAGACTTATCCTAACATATTACCCATTTTAAGTTTTATTTTATGACCCCTTAGCATATGTTTACTTCTAATGAACTATATTATACTATGTATAAAGTATTAAATATATTTAATTGATTTGATTAAAAGGAGAAGCAAATGTTTTATTTAAAAAAAAGGCAGCATTTGTTGTTAAGCAGCTATAAGTACTCAAGTTGCCTTTTAAAACAAAGAAAATACAAAATTCATTTTATCTTTAGTATATATGTGATTAGTTTGAAACCTCCTTAAAAAAATCCAGTTTTTTTTTTCAGGTTGAAATGGTCATCACATAAAGTTAGATAAATACCTAATCAGAATGTGATATTCATTTTAAACACAAGAAAAAAGCAAATGTGAAATATTTAAGGTGAATGGTCCAAATGAAAGAAATGAATGATAGTATTAGAGCTTTAAGTTAAAGGTTTATTACCTTGAATTAGATTTTGTGAATGTAGAAACTTATAAATACAATTGTTAGATTACTAGTGAATGGTTAAAATATACTATTTCTACATAGTGAATTTATTCATGGTTTTGGTCTAAGAAATTTGAGGTTGGATTTAAAGGGCCACATTAGTTAATTAAGTAGTGTTACTGTCGAATTAAAAATCAGATCCAACTGGACTATCTTGGTTAACTAAGTTGTGTTATTATTAAATCAGGATTCAGACCTAAAGTGGCCACTTCCTAGAATTGTCATTGTAAGGAAAGTGTATTGATTATAATAATCCCATACTAGATATATTTGTGTGATTATTTGTGAGAGTCGCCATGTGTAGGATAATGTGCTGGGTATATTAAAGGCCAAGGCACAGCAAGAGTGTTAATACTTTTAGTATTGAAAGAAGTAATTGAAAGAGTTATATTTCAAAATTAATCAAAATAAACTTTGAACACTACAAATACATAAGATAGCTTTGCATTTGTTTTTCAGCATGCATGTGAACTAAAAGTTAAAGGATAAGAGAGAATGGCTTATAAAGAAATCATTACCATTAAATCATAAAGGTAATCAAAGTATAAAGAAAATGATCATAAATTATTATGACATAATCTGTAATATAGATGTGTTTAGGGTAAAAGAATGTTATATTTTTTGTCAAGCATTGGTGGTGAGCACAGCTGCTTTACAAGCAGTTATCCTGGGTTAGTGGGTTCACATCCCAGCTGATGCTATGACACATGGAAAAGAAAGGATGTTAGATCTTAGTTGATAATTATGATTATTTTTAAATTAACTGTTGTTTGTTATTTGTTTAAATAGTGTGTTAACTTTTTTATATGGAGTATTGTCTGAACTGCATAGTAATTCAATGTCTTCTTGGGAATAATAGCTCATGTTCTACATGATTTGGCCAGGTATTTAAAATAGTATTGGGTAGTGGTTATTATCATTGCATATTAAAGCAAATATTTTCAAATCTTACTTAAATGTATAAATAAAGTGTATGTGCTCTTATATTTCCTGATGTTTAACATCAGGTGGTTAATAAAGAATATTTGTGCATATATTTCCTGATGTTTAATATCAGATGACACCTAAATCACTTAAAATAAATTAAAATAAATTTAAACATATATATATATGCTGACCGTTAAAATCAAAGAATGAAGAAATAATTTATGCTGTTTCATATTTAATATTGTTGAGATTAGTTAAGTACTAGCAGAAATACACACATATACATATATAACTGGAAATTCAAATATAAAATCCAAATCACTCTCCAAATATTATCTTTTTTTAAGCAACATCCAATGAGAAGAAATATAAAGTCTGAAATTCAAATAATGTGATTCAAAAAGGATTTGATCATTATATAAATATATTATAGAATAATAGTGATTATAGTGTAATCATGTATCATTTGATATATATATATTTACAATTACCCATGTCTATTCCTATGAATGTAGGGGAATTTTCACAAATTTATTTATATTTTTAACATGGATAGTTAATTGGATCAATCACATGAGTCATAATGAATTATTTGTGATAATTAATGTATGAAAAAATTAAACAGTGACTTATCATTTTGCCAAATGCACCTAGCATTTGCTATATATGCCTATGAAGGTAGTTTATCAAGATATTATTTTTTATATACATCATGGCTTGAATGTTGAATGAAAATCATTAAGAATTTTCTTACATATTTAGTTTTATTTAATGGACATTGTTTGATGACATAATTGTATCTAATTCATAGTAATTTTATTAATTCTGTGAAATCATTTAACTCTAGTATATTTAAATTTATACAATATCGATAATATAGTCAAGGTAATGATCTGAAATATTTCATTATTATCATTAACCAGATTTACCAATCAGGAAGTAAGATATTAGTTTAATATTAGTAGAGTTTAAAAAATATCAATAGGAAAGAAATTCATTTCCAAAACATTGCACACAAATTTTCAAGCATACACATGCTAATTTTAAAAGAGTATGTGTGATGTTATTAACCACAACATATTGCCTTTGTTACATTAAAATCAAACAAATAGGTACAAGGTAGATGTTTTTGTTTTTTTTATAATTTTGATAATATTATAATAGTACAAGCTCTCTCCAAACAATAGTGCCATACAGTGCAAGCTATAGTAATCAATAAATGCCAGATTTTTGCATTTAAATCCCTATCTAATACACACTCATCCAATATCCTAAGAATAATTTCTAGCTTAAGGATCTGAGAATAATGTACCTAGATCTTTGGATTTAACGCATCTCTCTAGTAACTAATTTTTACTTATTTATTCAACTGTAAAGCAACAAGTCTAATCAAATGCAAAATAATGTTTTTAATCCAAGCTAATTTGCTTGTGTAGATATACAGATCTGAACCCAATTCAATATCTATATGTTTTGTTATCTTTTTTTTTTTTTTATTAACTATAGTCACCAACATCTTTTGACTAGGACTGGCATTAAATTATTACAACACATGATCACACATCTTATCTTTGCACAAGTTATTAAAATAGTAGTGACTTTCTTCATATAACAATGCCAACCAGTGCAAGCTATAGCAATCAATAGATGTCAGAAATGTTTGTGCATGAAAATCCCTATCTAGTGCCTATTTGGCCTACTCATCCAATATCCTCTGACTATTTCTAGCTTGAATAAAAAGTGGTGATCATGTGATGTTATAACGGTTTAATATCTTTCCTAGTTAAAGATGTTGGTGACTATGGTCATAAAAACCAAAGACACCAAAGTATACAGATACTAAATCAGATTCAGATCAGTATGATTATGCAAGCACATTAGCTCAAATTGAAAACATTATTGGGTTTTCAGTTTGGGTTCACTGCTTTATAATTGACTAAATAAGTAAAATGTAGTTGCCGAAGAGATATATTGTATCCAAAGGTTTTAGATGTATTGCTCTCTGATCCAAGAATCCTTGCTGATAATAGCCATAAACTAGAAACATGTCTGTAGTTATTTGATGAGTAGGCTCTAGATATGGATTTGAATGTACAAATCTTCTAGCATTTACTGATTACTATAGTTTGCACTGGGTGATACTGATGTATGGCAATAGTTCCTACTATTTTAATAACTTGAACAAGAATATAAAGTAGCGGTTATGTAATGTTATAATGTTTTAATAATAATATTATTGTTATAATAAATAATCATAATTTTAAATATATGTAACTGAAATGGAATGTAATTACTTCCCATTTTAGTATTACTGTTAGTACTTTCTAAGGTGTGACATAAATCCAAAACTAAAAGCTACATATTAGACAAGTCAGGGTTTAAAATCAATCTCAATCATTTTCCAGGTTGCATTCAATTGAACCAAATATCTATTGAAGAAATAAAAGATTACCCTTTTATTGCAGCATCTTTTCTCCAAAATTCTGCCAATCACATTTCTTGATCATATTCCTGAATTTATTAAATTAACATCCTGTAGTGTATCTAGAATCAGTTTAATTTCCAACCATATTTCATAGTGTCTTTATAATATTGATATATTTTATATAAAAATTTGAATAGTAGAGTTAATGGTTGTATGAATGAATAGCACATGTGAATTTAAATGAGGACAATTGGCGTACAGGCTGTAAAACATTGGTAATCTTTAGTGTAATATATCCGTTTTTTAAAAGCCCTATGATAAATTTAGAGTTCTTTTATTTAAAAAGAAAAGAAAGACAAAAATGTAATCTTTAAAATAATACGTGTTATATGTAGTACACAGAATAACTAAAGAAAAGCTATAAATGTAAATTAACTGAGTATATATATAAATTAAATGACCTGGAGTTTATTATACAAAAAAATGACCTATCAGCTTTTGTTTTTATAGAGTGGGGGCATCAATCCATCTAGCTGTTTTTTTTCAACAGTCTTCCTAATTCTTACTGCACGTAAAATACCATGCAAAATTAAGTAAAACCAGTATAAGATGAGAGAGGGGGAATCGTTATGTGTGTTTTTGCACTAAGAATAAGTTCATGATTATATCCTTACATTTTTCTTCAAAGGTAAGGTAATATTTAAAAATTATTGTTCTCCACAATTTTTAATAAATATTAGCTATTAAAAATGGATACTTTTTAAATTAAGCATTTTTAAAAATTATATATTGGCATATACATTAAAATGCAAATATTGGAATAATACTCCCCTCCCCTCATCCATTTAAAATAAAGTTTGATATTTGAATTAAGTAATGATGATTTCAATCCCAAATGAATCGCTCAGTTTAAAAATTTAATTTTATTGACAATTTTGTTTCATTACATTCCTATATATAAATGATTAATATTTTAACTAATTCCCTCCCAATGTTACTTATTAGAAGCCCAAATAACAATTATATTAAAAACTTACCGGCTGCTATAGGTATTCCGAAAAGATTGTAAAAACTGGCAAAGATAAAATTCATTCTAATTCTTCGAACCGTCTTTTTAGAAAGATTAATAGCGGCAGCAACATCTAATAAGTCATCCTATAAATAGATTTATAATAAAAACATCGTGAAAAGTAAAAATGAATAAAATAAAATTATGAGATTTATTTTTTCTTTTAATAAATAAAACTCAGCAATTAAAGCATTAAATTTATCAAATGATATTAGAAAAACAATACATAAATGCAGAGAGAATTATATAAATAAAGCAAAAGCATTTACTCCAATACAAATCTAAAATTAAATAAACAGTTGCAAGATATAGCAACAAAATTGAATTGTTTCCTATAAATCTAGAAGTTGGAATTAATGCACAAAATTAATTTTCTTAGAACATTATATATTTAATGTTCTAAAAAAATTACCATCTTCCATAGTATCTTGGATTTTAAATTAATAGCAAAAATAATTTCCTGATTGAGATAGAAGTTACAAACATGCTGCATTTCAATATTATTCAAATTTCTTTAAGCTAAGAGCCTTATAGAGTAGTGGGAAATGCATTTGCATGTCATGACCATAGACCTAAGTATTTTTTTCCAGATAATTTCGCATAACCAAATGATTTAGGTTTTCAGTATGATCATTATATTACTAAATAATTATTATTAGCTAAAGAATAAAAGTCCTAGTATTAAAGTACCATTGTTAGTT
The DNA here is from genome assembly GCA_028023455.1 of Epiperipatus broadwayi. Lineage (NCBI taxonomy): Eukaryota > Metazoa > Onychophora > Udeonychophora > Euonychophora > Peripatidae > Epiperipatus > Epiperipatus broadwayi. The sequence continues at coordinate 835,862 of JAQFVV010006358.1, read as the reverse complement.
AAGTGGCATATTATAGGTATTGAATCCATAACTTACTTTTTAGTTTTCTGAATCTTTAATACCTCTACCTTAAAAACCAATAAAAAGTCAACTGATTAAATAATAATGCTGTTTCTTATTTTCTGATCTGATTCCTTATTATTAGTGTTAATGTTAGATTCAATTTCTATGTTGATGTTCAGAAAATTTCCATAAACACTTCCATTTGTGGCAATTATGCGATAGGAAGCAGTAACAATAACAGTGATAGTTTATCACTACTTCCCCAATTATTTTATTTACTTAATAAATTTTAATGACTTTTTTACATTATTATAATTTAAATTACAGTGCAGTGATTATGCTTGAAACTATGCCAGTCATTTGAGGACTTGAAATCTTAGTGCTCCCATAGCATATACTCATCATTAAGTATCTTCTCATTTTAAGTATGTCATTATTCTCTTTGTATGGAGTAAATAATTATACTGCTTTATCACAGGCATTTTAAAGTTGATCTTTTTATGAGCAACAGTAGTTTTTTGATATTTCAATCATCTAATGCTTGGTTTAAAGTAATTATAAAATACCAAAAGTTTTGCTATTATATCAAATTGCTTAAGGTATATCATTCAAAAAAAGTAGAGTTCTAGTCCTTGATTTTGCTGATAAAAATCAAGGATCAGCAATTATGAAAGTGCATTCATATACAATTCCTGAAAGTTAATTAACACATCACTTTAGTGTTTGAAAATCATGCTTATTTCCTGAGTAAATTAAAAAAATTTTTTTTATACACTTAATATGAAGATTAGAATAAAAAAGCATTTCAATTCAAAACTATAATCCATGTCAATTATAAAGATTAAGTTTTGGTTTGCATGAGAGTATATATGTAAAATTATATTGTTGTTTTTTTTCAAAGGTTTGAAGGATATACAAAAACCACTATTTCAATGTTAAAATCTTGAAAAATACTTACAGGAAAAAAAATTAACTAATTTGCAGTAAGTTACAATGATCATAGATTTTATATCTGGATTTATTAGCTAAGAAAAATCTATAAATGAACATTTCTTTCTCATTAAATCAATCTACCACAAGAATTCCAGTGAAACTTGTTAAAATTTTAAGTTTTATGGATACTGCTTTCTAATTGTTAGATGTATTTATATGAATTAGTTTCTAATATAATATGGTTAATGTTTGAAATAACTTGATTTCATAAAAATCATTATTTGAAAATTTAAGATTGACAAAAGTATTATTAATTTAGTTGTATTTATATATTAGTCTAATGTTTTTTTAAAAAAATTAACTTTATTTATATTTTTAAATTACATTCTACTGTTAAATGTAATAGCACATAGGTTAGTATTTGGACAATGTTTTGAAAGGTATTCTTCTTCTCTCATCTTTTGGTGTTGCTGACCTGATCAGTGACAGTACTAGCATGGGAATCGAACCTAGATCTTTAGATTTTTTGAATATTGAATATTAATGTAACTTTCTAATTAACAGAGCCATCATGATAAAGGTTAGAGTGTTACCTTAAAATTCAATATTCAAGAATCTAAGGATCCAGGTTCAATTCCCATGCTAGTACTGTCACTGGTCAGGCTAGTAATACCTGAAGAAAAGAGAATAATACCTCAAAACATTGCCATATTCTAACCAGCGCACTATTACTAATAGTTGAATCTAATCTATAAATTTAAATAAAATTAAATTTTTCTAAAGACATTCAGTACTTAATATTAGATGATGGAAATAGTCCAATATACAAATACAACTAAAATATTATCACAAACCTTCAGGAAAACACTATTTAATTTAGTCTTGTATCTACCATGATTTATCTTTTTTGGTAGAGGAATTTCATTACTACTATATTCTCTCATATTTTATTGGTTCTGTATTCTTTTATTTTAACAGAAATAAGAGTTCTATATTTTTGAGAAATAAGTGTAATGATAATCTTCAAAGAAGAATTTATGTTTTTAACATTAATAATATCACTAACACTGTAATATAAATGAAAATCACAGTTTTTATATCAGACTTAGATATTTCTTGACCCTCTTTAATGAAGCTATGCATATATATATACATATATATGCTGGCTTCACCATTCACTGTGGACTAACTAAGACCCTAAGTCCAACCGCAGTGAATGTATGTTTCTTTTTCAAACTAAATTTATCGTTTTCTCAAATAGTTGCCTAAATTAAAGAGAAAAGATTTAATAAAATAAAATATAGAAAGTTAAAATTATATTTGCAACTATTTTTAAAATATATTTGGTAGAATTCGATAAGATAAAAATTTTCTTAATTAAATAGAATCCATTAAGAAAAGGAATTAATTAATAAAACATTTTTCTGAGTTAGATAAAATAAGAGATAACAGGAAAAATTTGAAACAATGGGCATGATTCGTTACTAATTAGCAGATTAAAGATATAATGGAAAAAAGGGTATAAATAAAGAACTTTTCTTTTGTTCTTGGTCTTATGCTTGCGGGTAACCAGTGCTGAAGGTCAGAGAGAAAATCTTAAGAATTTTGTTGGAAGAAATTTTGCTGAAAAATTAGACAATATAGCGAACTCTTGCTTGCTGTACTTACTTCAAGCTGCACTCTATTCTTTCAGCATATAAATAAAAAAATCCAGAAATGTGTTGCTCTGCAAAAATGCAGGGGTAACCTCTTTGCCTTTGCTCTCCTGAGCCATTCCTGAGGCAGGAGTTCTAATCATGTAAGCTAGCCAGAGAACTAAAGTATCTGCCCTCAAACATGGAAAAACAAAGTTGAAGAACCGAGGAGACTTGCGGTAAACCTCTAATGAACTCATCTTGACCCACCCCATCTAGTTACTGGTAACGTTACCATAAATTAATAAAAAAAATCTCTTTGTAATTTACAAATTCACTCTAGCTAGAATGATGTTTTTCTATATATATGTTTTTTTTTAAATCTATGTGTTCGTATCTTGTCAAATTATATTTCATTAATTGCTTTCTTTTCTTTTTTTTTTTATCGTAACGGGAGGGGTTATTATATATAATGGCTGCCGTAGTTCTTATTAATTTAATTGAAGCAATACTTCATTTAACTTTCCGCCATTATACTCCCGTAATTAAGTTATTTATTTTATATAAATATTTATTTAGAAAGAAAAGGAAGCAAATCATAGAAAGTGCAAAACTCTATTTTAAAATCAAGATTTAAATTGCTAAATATTCTATTATAAAACTTTCCAAACTTTAACTTAGTTTTTTTTTTGTATATATATAAAAGAAAGATCCTTATCAGATGCCTGTATATTTTAGTCAATGAAGGGTTACAAATTTAATGTTATATTTTGAAGAGCGTGAAATAAAATATTCGCATTTATATTTTAGTAATAAGAGAGAGTACATTTTGACAATATATATTAAAAATTATTAAATAGCATTGACTCTGGGGTGTGTTGGTTAAACTTCAACTAAATCAATAAAATATCTGCCCTCTTGTTTTAGTGATCTGAATTTTATAAAAGAGAAGTTACTATTTTTCTGCGGATTTTCAGTGATAGTTGAGCTTTCTTAATATATATATTTTGCAGAGGGTTTCTTTTTTAAATTTAAAGGTCGTTGACCGTATTTATATGGCATCGTGCCTCGGGTGATCTACTGGACTGCTCAGCATATATGACAGTGCTTCTTTTGCCAAGTTTGCTTAGGTTAACATACCTACATTCGGACCTTCTGAAAAATAAATAAATTGTTCTGGATCTCATGTCGATATCAGTCCCTTCAATGTACGTAACTGGACATAAGCAACAAAAATTCCGATCCTGAATCCGGGTCACACGTTTAGCGAACTGGTTCCATTTTTCTCTCTAACCTAGTTTAGAGACGGAGAGCTATCTGGTCTTGTGTTAACCTCTTGGTAACTGTTATGTCTCGAGCCTCACAGCCCACTATCTGCTCTCACTTTTGTGCATGGTCTTGTATATTTATTAGGAAATATTTCTCAAAAATCTCATAGAAATGTTTCAATTATGGCTGGAAATTCCTGCTGGGGTCACTTTATCATTCATCTTAAATCATAAGTAGGGTTGTGATTTAAACCTGTCCAAAGTGTTTAGTTGAGTTTGACCACCTATTTATTTCTATGTTCCCCAACCACAGAGTTAATGAATCATGTCTCTCTCTCTTGATTTCCTTTATGTAACACTTCCATTGGCTGAAATATTTTAAAGATGATATTATAATGTAAAATTTTGTCTGTTCTTATCATCACGATCAATCAATCTTTCGTATATGTCTATCCGATTGCAGTGAAAATAGCCTGTGTTCTATTAATAAAGCATTGTATGAATTCTTTTAATGTAAATAATAAAAGTTTCAGTTATCTTTCATTCACTATAAATAAAACCACTTAGTATTGTTTTCTTTTGTGACATATGTATATACATCTGATCATTATATATGTAAAAATTCCTTTTCATGGTCTCTTCTCTCCCTGACCATCGGGCACACATTAAGATTAAATTCTAGTGAGGTTTGGGGAGTAAGTCGCTTAGTAGCAATCTAGAGGAGTAGGTGAGGTTCGAACCCCCTCGCTTAGTAGCAATCTAGAGGAGTAGGTGAGGTTCGAACCCCCTCTATCTGCATCTCTAGATTAGGTCAAAGCAGCTCTACTTTTCTTACCGTTACATTAATAACAACCATAAAATCTACTAGGATCTGTGTAAATTCCTTTCTGCGCATCTTTATAAATTGTATGGGTTTATAACTATACTTCAGAAGAAAATATATTTACCCACATTATCACAGTAATCACAATTGAATGCTTTCCTGTTTCAAAATCTGATGTATCTATCTAGTTCTGTTATATCAAGTTCTTTCTTAATTGCATATTTTATGATGAAAATTTTATGCTACCATGTATAGAATATTCTCTAGGCTTTTTTCTAACTATTTAAGTTAAAATTCCAAAGTATTTGGCTTTACTGTAAGTAAATTATTTTCAAGAATTATGCATATCAATTCCAGAACTATACTATTTTCTTTAAATTTTATGTTGATTTTTAAAATTATACTGAATTTCCCATAGCACCCCCTCCCCAGTATAATTAGAGATTGTATATCAATTAGAAAACATTTTTTTTATTTTGCAAGGGGTAGAGTTTCTCAGAACATTTAGGTTTTAAAACAGTAAAACATCACATGATCACCATTTCTTATGCTTACACATTTTATTAAAACAGTAGCAAATCTCTCCATACAGTAGCACCTACACTTAAACAGACAAAACGCTCCATATAGTAGTGTCACCCTGTGCTAACCAGAGTAATCAATGGATGCCAAAAGGCTTGTGCATAAAATTCCCATCTAGTGCCTACTCATTCAATATCTCCAAATTAGTTTCTGGCTTGTGGCCATCGTCAGTGGGGATTTAATGCACAAGTCTTCTGGCATCCATTGATTTGTTTAATAACAGTTATGTGCTAGCATAAGAGATGGTGGGCATGTGATGTTTAGTGGTTTAGCACCTATACTTCTAGCATCCATCGATTACTATGACTTGTACTGGCCGACACTGTTGTTATAAAGAGAATTGCTACTGTTTTAACATCTCAGTTATTTGGATACTTGTTAATGTGGTGACTATAAAACATAATAATATGAAGCATTATCCACAATTGATAAAATTTTACAAGTTAAAAAATTAAAATGAAAAACAGATTATATATATATAAAAGCAAAAGTACTTCTTACTCGAATAAGAACCATATCTGCTGCTTCAATTGCTACATCTGTCCCACTAGCTATGGCTATTCCCACATCTGCTTGAGCAAGAGCAGGAGAATCATTAATTCCATCTCCAACCATAGCTACTTTTATTCCTTGTGCTTGAATTTGTTGGATTTTTTCCAATTTGTGTGATGGTAATACTTCAGCTATAACTCGAGGAATTCCTACCTGTTTTATAAAGGAGTTTTATTTTTATAATAATTATAAATATAATAAGATTTATCAATAATAAAGACATGTTTATGTTTGTATGCATATCTATATATTAATTTTATGATATTTTATAGCATGTAACAATTTTACTACAAGCTGTGTGCATATAGGTATTAAGATACTTTCATCTCATCACTGTATTAAGATACTTTCATCTCATCACTGTTGCTTTATATAGACAGAGATTATACTTTTGATTGATTAATTTTACCCATTACAGATATTCTGAAATGCAGAAGATATTTTTAGTGCATAACCAATAGTTAATATTGCTATTGAAAAAGTTAAAAAAAGTAATACAATATTTATTTTTTGTAAATAAATTGTTATGTATTACTTATATATAGTGCTTTGTATTAAATAATTAAATCAGAAATAGATGTAGAAATGCATGCAATTTTATTTTTAAAAGTCAATTAAAAATTGAATATTTTGATAAGCAAGCAATTAATCTTGGTAAATCAATACTTACTTTAAGACCAAATCAAAGATAAACAAGCAATTGAAGTAATTGACAATGTATTTTATATTTATTTTGAAAATTTGTATCTTAATATCATTAATATATGTCTGGTAAACAAATTAAGTCATTCTTCTCTGCAAAACCCCAAAGATATTTAGGTTTTCCAATTTTCAAACCTCCAAAATGGCAAAATAGATTCAAGAAGACATCCTTCAATCAACTGAAGCTATCACTACTTCACTCTCTAGATTCTATCTCTCATTGTATGGAAAGGTAGGCCTCCTCAACATGATCATAATGCCAAAAATCTCATATTATCTTCCATTCATTAAAATTTCAAAACAGTTTCAAAGCAAAGTTAACCGCTTATGCACCACCTTGGAGAGGAAGGACAGTGGCAATTATTTTGCAAGGTATACAATGGCCATGCAGGTACAATGGCCTGTCATTCCAATCAATACAGGCAATCATATTACAAAAAAACAATAATATTCTGCATAATTTTATCCATTCCTTCAGATATACAACATTATTGAAAAAATTGTACTGACTGATCGTCCACTGTTATCATCATTAATAGAACACTTAAAACTATATAACTCGATCATGCCCACTAACCTTAATCGAAAAATCATTCTATGAGAAGCATACATCTTAATCGACTCTAATCAACAGTCTTTTAAAACCAGTCTAAATGTAAACAACCAAAGACTAATTACATACTTCAAAAGATGGAGTCTGGAACCCAAATTCCTTGACTTCATCATTTAAATTAATCTTAATGTGCTTCTCATGAATTGGTTTCTTCATCACTGAAGAGTTATTTCTAGCATCAACCAATATGTGATCTGTGCTCTCGTGAAGATGAAACCATAGAGCATATACACAATGCCCAGGACTTAAAAACACTGAAAGATATGATCATCATCAACTCCAACATAAGAACGGATATAATTCTCTCACTTGAAAATGCCATTCATAATGGAACATTTTCAATAATAAGACTTTCCACTTGTTCTTTATGCCATATGGATTGTAAGATGCAAAACACTCATGGAATTATCACCCCCACAAACCATACTGTTGTTTTATCAAATTCTCAAAAAAGTCAAGAAATTTGATCAGCTTCTTGCCTCCAGTAAAGCCTTTGATGACACCTGTCCATTAATCTCACTACCTTCTTCCTGTTTCTTAACTCCAACCAACTTAGCTTTTTAGATTAGGCAATTTTAAACTTACACTTATATAAAACACTAACTACATAAAACAAGTTCTGAATATCTCACACACTATACAAACTTTCTTCAATTTACTGAACCACATAAGTGACATAACATTTGTATTCACATAATACATTCTAACCAAATGCCAAACAGAACATTAATATAATCATGTTAGTGTACTTTTTTTTTATCAAGATGTAATCACTATATATTATTAATAAATTATTATTGAAATATATGGGCAGACATAAAGAAATAGGTTTCACAAATTTCATCAATTAAATTCATTTCATATCAATTGCATTTAGAGTTTCTGTGTTTGCATGAACCCAAGAAAAAATAAATAAAATAAAAAACATTGACTACATATAAATAGTCATTGAGAATATTGTAGATGCAACTGCATAAAAGATGGTAAATGTAACATTTTTTTACACAATAGCAGTCTGGAATACAGCATTTCTCAGTTTATCAAGAAACATGGGGCCTTAAACAGCATTCTTAAAGATTTGGTAAAACTTTAATTTCCCTGAAACAATTGATTGTCATGTAACATTGCCCACTAGGGCTGCCAGTCTATGAGAAAAAAATCATTGCTGAAGAAGAAATATCATCATATGTATAAGTAGTGAAATTATAAAAAACAATAATTGGGGTACAAAATAACAGCTAGAAGGAATCAAAGAAAAGAAGTTCCAGGAATTAATTTACATAATTTAAAAATGAAGAATTCAGAGAAATTCTCAATATAATATTTCAAGATTAAAATAAAGGGATCTCAGTAATTGAAGCAAGCATTTAAAAAAAATACATATTTAAATATGAAAGAAGTCATATATGTATAAAATTAAAAGGGATTTGAACAGAAAATTTCCAGTTCCCTACAGCTATCTACTCCATCTTAAACAACCAATACATATGACCTTATGTGAGAAGATAAATGATCTTCAGTAGATGTATTTTGTGCTAAACCAGCACTCATCAGTTGATCCAGATCATCATCTCCCACACACATATATAATTAAATGTGTTTTTATCACCCAAATCCAAGACTATAAAATGGTTGGATAAAAAGATTATTTTAGTCTAGTTTTTTTGTCTAATGTTTTTGCTAGAGTTAGCTGTAGTTTGTTGGTAACTGTAGTAGAGAATGGCAGCAGTAATGTTAACTACTATCTACCTGCAGAGTTGGAGAGTTAAACTTTCCATGGAGATCTAAGGGAGGATAAGTCCAGCAGTTGCCCTATAGTTTACTATGGAGTTTTAATTCACCTGAAACCAGGATCTACTTCTAATGGAATAATTAGCCTTAATGTGAACAAGACAGCTTGCTGGCCTAAAGCCCATCAAGCCCTATATAGAAGGGATCTCATGGCATGCCAAAAATTACCTGAATTACACCTCTCTCAATGATGAAAATCCTGAATTATACTTTTCTGATGGACTAAAACCAAGCTCACCAAGAAAAACTCAGATTGAAGAAAATTTGATATATATATATATATGCTGTTTATTTATACATGCAAGGAAGCACAGATCAACACATCAGCATCATATTTACATAAAGAGCAACTGGTGAATTGTTTCAAATAATTTAAAATGACATTTAAAATATATTTAAAAGAAAGCAAGGAATAATGTTACTTGGATTAAAAATAAAAAAGTAAAGGATTAATAGATGATACTATATTCTAAAAAAAAGTGATATAATTAATTAATCTGTGATATTAATATATATATATATGTAGAACAATTTTATTTTTTAATTTATTAAAAAAAAGAGACATTTTAAAAGTGAAACAAACACAAATAATTTTACTTAGATTAAAAATCTAAAAAGTAAAGATTTAATTCATTGACTTTGTTCTTTTAGAAAAAAAAGACTAATCAGAAAGCATAGAATTTGCTATAAAAATATCGAGAGTTTTATATACTTTCAATATTAAATTAATTATGAAAATATAATACTGTGATAAATTAAAATATATAATACAAATGTCAATGTGCACATACATTTCTATTCACACAACATATATGTTAAACCAAAAATGCAAAAATGCACATACATATATGTAAAATTTTAATCAAATTTTGTTTTATATGATGATTGAAATATATCCATCAAATGGTAATGCACATCAGTGTGCATATATATCAAGAGTCATAGAGACACATATAGGTAAATTTTAATCATTTATAGTATGTATATGTGCTTAAAATATTAAAATTATGTTATTGACTTATAATTTTTAAAATTATGTTATGGCTATTCAAATATGTCCTGAAATTATATAGCATGTCTGTGTGTGGATAAATCAATGTAATAATTTGAATTTTGCAGTAATTTTGTAAATCACAAATGTGATAATTTATGTATATTAATCAAAATCAGAAGATTTAATTGCAAAACTCTCCATATAGTAGTGCCATCTTGTGCTAACAAGAGCAATCAATGGATGCCAGGCTTGTGCATAAAATCCCTATCTAGTGCCAATCATCCAATATCCCCAGACTAGTTTCTGGTTTGTGGCCTTCATCAGTGAGGAACCTTGGATCTGAGAGCACTGCACCTAGATCTTAGGATCTAATGCAACCCTCCTGCACCCACCTTTTAACTCTATTTAACTACAAAACTATGAGAATAAAATTGAAAACACAATTAATATTTTCAATCCAAACTCAATAGCTTATATAGTCATATGGGTCTGAACTATTCAACACCCATACATTTTGGTGTCTTTGGCTCTTTAACAACCATAGCCACCACTATCCTATTAGGCAGGATTGGTGTTAACCCACTAAATATTACATGATCATTATCTCATACTAGCACATAATTGTTATTATACAATTCAGTCTGAGAATATTGGATGAGTAGGCACTAGATAGGGATTTTATGCACAAGCCTACTGGCATCCATTGATTGCTCTTGTTAGCACAAGATGGCACTACTATATGGAGAGTTTTGCTTTGTTTTGAATTGTATAATAACAATTATGTGCTAGTATGATATAGTGATCATCTGATGTTTAGTGGTTTAAAGATTTAATTGATATGTGTATAACCATATTCTATAGACCTTAACTTCATTTTTTGTTATTGTTATTAATAAACTTGTATTGGTTTTTAGAATATATTATGCATTGTATCATCATCTTTGTAACAGTAATAGACCTTATGTTCTCTGGGCTAGGGCATTCCAATATGACATTGTCCTCGTTTTGGCATGAGAATTATATTCTTCAAATCCCATTTTATTTTAGCTTAGCCTTTTGAGAAATTAAGTTTATAATAACCAGAACATTTATGGTACTAAGTAGTCACAGCATTGATGATAATCAGCATGTTTTAATGTCCCAGCATTATTGTTTTTATGATTATGTATTCTGATGGATGAGCACTTAAGTTAGTGCATCCAAATTAACGTTAAATAATTGCACTAATCTGGCAAAGGCTAAATAGTTGGCCTGGTCTACAGTAGACCCATTTCTAATCCAGTCACCAGATTGACTGTTGATTTCTTTTGATTTATTTTGATTACTATGTATTCTGATGAATGGATGATTTTTACTTATTGATAATACTGGTTGATGAATAGTTACTTATACCTTTAGTTGCTCTAAGAAGTTAATTGGCTGATCTCTCAGAAATCTCAGGATCTCATGCTCTCCTATAATATATAAAGCTTATTTATAGACAGGGTATGAGCACAGACTTTCACATGACCCACCACTCTCCACACTATCTCATAACACTAATACACCTGAACACACATATGTCGAAAAGATAAATAATCACCAATATATGTATTTCATGCTAAACCAGCAATCATCAGTTGGTCCAGATTACCATCTCTACACATATATGCTACAAGTGCTCAGATATATATTAAGATCAAAAATCCTCCTACTTTAATGGACAGGCTTCAATGTACTCCACACTCCAACTCTTCAACTGTCCATCCAATTGAAAATCTGATGATGGAATGCTCAAAGGCCACTCTTAGGCTGAGATTGTTGTCACACCCATGTTGACCTAAAGGTCAATCTGACCCCTCATGTACAGGACATAATCCATTAAATACATATACAAGGGATAGGCAGACATCTCTAATATGTAATAGATGAAATACACAGGCTTATATATACCTGTGTCTATATATGTAATAGACAGGGTACGAGCACAGACTTTCACATGACCCACCACTCTCCACACTATCTCATAACACTGATACACCTGAACACACATATGTTGAAAAGATAAATAATCACCAATATATGTATTTCATGCTAAACCAGCAATCATCAGTTGGTCCAGATTACCATCTCTACACATATATGCTACAAGTGCTCAGATATATATTAAGATAGCAAATCCTCCTACTTTAATGGACAAGCTTCAATGTACTCCACACTCCAACTGTCCATCCAATTGAAAATCTGATGATGGAACGCTCAAAGGCCACCCTAGGCCAAGATTGTTGTCACACCCAATATCTGACATATATTTTTTAATATTAATATCTTGAATATTTTACTTAAATCTTGAATATTATATCTAACATTACTTGTATTTTAAAAATATATTATTTCATTATTTGAAATATTGTTTATTTGGGCTTGATGATGATTTTTCCATCCCCCAGTTTCAACCTACTGAATCCATCCATCTGATATCCATCCCATCATAATATATATTCATATGCATGTTTTCATTGGTTACAGTATCTTTACAACTATCTTTATAGACACTATTTATATCACCTCTACAAAGATATAGTATTTATTTCTCAGTTGATGAGATTATGTTGAAATTTTGGAATATCTAATTAAAATCTTACATGGATGAACCCACAAAATGTCATATATATATAGATATTAAATGAATACAAACCAATGCTAGAAAGTTTCAATTGTAATACATGTGTTTAAAAACACAAAGTCTTGATTTCAAGATTATCTTAAACACAGGCATAAATGTAAATAAGCATAGATTGTAAAGTTAATAGACAAACATATTCCATGTTCTATATACAATACACATACTTCAAATATAACTAGAAAAGAATAAATCAATGATTGCATATCACTAATTGAAACTCAAATATAATAAATGAATGCAAACAAATGCTAGAAGATTACAACAATAGTACCTAAATTTAGTAACAAAGTCTGAAGCAAAGCAACATAGGTAAAAAGTAAGCTTATTTATTAATATACTGAAAAGGGTAGCTTACAATGCAAATATCCCTAAAAAGATCAAGCCTACTTATTGAACCCAATCCATTTGGAATTTGTATTAATAAAGGGAAGATTATTTGTTTGTTATTATTTCATATATACATATAATGCACAATAAATTGTTATTTTATTATAAAATTAATACGATCAATATTTTAAAAAGTAATATTGTATATATATACTATTGGAGTAATAAACTGTAATGTATAGATATATTTTTTAAATTTAAAATTGAATATTAATTTATAATCAAAGGATTTAGGGATAGCCTGAGGTTAAGATAGGTGGCCATGTGTGAAAATAAAACTGATTTTATTATTTTTTTTTTATCTGTAATAAATGAAATGTGTTTAAACAATAGGCAGTTAAAAATCTAAATGTATTTAAATAATAGGCAGTTAAAAATCTCAGCGTTTCAGGAGATCTACGCACAAATTGTATAAAAAACAAACATTTTTTACAAATCGTTCTTTCTTGTCACTAATATAGCAGCTATAACAATAGACAGTAGTTAAATTAAAATTTAAAATGCTAAAATGGAGTTTTGTTTTTTCTTTTATTTAAATCATAAAAATTTTTAAAAGTCAAATGCTGTAACTAAAATTTTGCTAAATTCAGAAGAAAAAAAGTGAAATAAGAAGTAAGAATAATTGATACATTTTGTAATAATTAAAGCATGTTTTGAAAGTTGTTGGAGTAATTTTTAATATTTTAAATCTTTTCAAAAAGAATAATGAAAATTAATCTGCTGAAAATTGGGAAAAAAAATGAAATAATTTTCTTAATATATATATACGTAAAGTGCTTCTATATTATCCAATATAAATTTATGATTACAAATAATTATTGAATTGTACTTTAATATGAATATGGGCTAAAGCAAAACATGCTATTGTGCATCATGTTATTTCCTAACAGCTGCATTAAACCTCTATTTATTTATTTTTCTACTTTATTGTAAAACACACAAGAGGATGCCTGCAGTCCAAAGTAAACAAGCATTGAAATATTTAATGGTGAATCAATTAAGGATCAAGATGTTTACCATACACAACTACAGGAGACCCCATTGTACCTATCTATCCTTGCTAAGGAAAATGATTTACTAAGTGAAACTGCTTTTGGAGAACAATATGCCTAACTATCAACTACAACTTCTATTAGGATGATTTTTATGAACTTTGTTCCAATTACAATTTTTTAATCAAGAAATTAATCTTGTAAATTTTTGTTTTATTTTTTTTATTCTTGTTATCTATGTTGTATTTTCACACTCTGATGCTGAAGCCTCATTTTTCAGAATTAGCAAAGAAGAAAAGAGGGGATTATTCACTTTGATATTTTTTTATTTTCATTGTAAATAAAATTTAGGTTAACCCACCTGCTTTACATCAGGTTATCCACATAAATAGTAAGGTAAGATTCTCTACATTTATTTTTATAGATTAAATTGCAACACTTGATACAGAATACATATTATATGTTTTATTTTGTTGATTAACCTTGTATATATATTTTCCAGTATGATTGACTAATCAACTAGTATTAATTTCTATCTCTATCATATATATAAATTGGGGGGAACTTAAGTTAAATAGATTGTTAAAATCAGTAAATATATAATTTAGCTAGCCAGCATCTCAATTATCTTAAATTACTAAAGTTTATTTTTCTATATAATTATGATTTGTAAAGAATGAGTGACATAGATGGATTTCTACCATGGGGTATAAGGGTTGGATCTGGAGAACCATTAGTTAATAAAATGGTAGAGGTTCACATGTGACACATGTACATATTATTATTATTATTATTATTATTTTTATCATTACTATTGTTATTATACTTTATGTTATTTATTATTGTTAATAAATGTTTAAGAGTTTATATTATTCTGGTCTCTGGTTTATTGAGTTGTCCTGACATTCCACAGTTTATAAACAATTATGCATGCACACACATCTATTTTTCTTGTCATATAAAAGCTTTAAAGTAAAACAAATATAATAAACGCTAGTTGTAACCTATATATAGGTGCAGGAGTTGCTGTGTTTATCTGTTCATACCTGTTAGAGGAGTCAAAAGCAATATTCTCTCTGGGCTTGAATATTAGGGCATAACGGAATTGGAAAGTGGATGAACTAACCTAAATTGCATTTGATATTATTAAATAGGGATAGAGTTAGTCAATTAAAGTGTATGCAATCATTTATTAAGCATTTCATCAGGTTCTCATTAGCATTTTACCAGAAAACCCAAAGTCTGACCGTAGTTAGATGCAATTTTTTCCCCTTCTAAGCCTGTTAGGTCTCTGCAGATTGTGTCATTAGGGGCAATAAATTAGGGCATATTAACTTATCCTACACCAGATTGCTACATCTGCATAGTATTACAGTTTGCAAGTTATTTTCCCATCTGTTACATTTGGTGTGTGGACAAGTGCAAATCCAGGCATAGTTGACCATCCGTTATAATACTTATCAATTTGCAACTTAATAATTAATAGATTATCTTTTACCTATGTTTTCTTGATTCAGATTTTGTATTTTAAAATACAGATAGCAATGTTGAAATATTCTAGCATTAATTTGTATTCATTTACTATATTTGAGTTTCAACCAGCAATATGCAATCATTGCTTTATCCTTACATAGTTATGTTTGAAGTTTTTCAAAGCATAAACTGATTATTTATTAATTGTGCATTATGTTTGTCCATTAGCTTTTAAGATCTAAGCTTATTTAAATCCATACTTGTGTTTAGAAGTTTTGAAATGTTGCTTAATTCAGACTTTGTGTTTCTAAATACAGGTAGTCCTGTTGAAATATTCTAGCATTGATTTGTACTCATTTACTATATCTGAGTTTCAACTAGTGATAAGCAATTATTGATTTATATATTATAAAGAAGATTTTTATAGTCATATAATGAAAATGAAATCTTTTTGGGTAATCACAATCTTAGCCAGTAAAGTTATTTCGTATTAGAATATATTAAGTTCATGTGTCTATTTTCTCTTGTTCACAATCATATTTACTAGAGTTCTTGCAATCTCAAGCTAGTTTCAGACAATAATGATATTTACAATTTAAAGGTATAGGTATTTATCAAGCATTGTTAGCTGAGAGGTCAGTGCAGCAGGCTTGCAAGCAAGCAGTTGGTTGCAGATGGTTGCTGCGGGTTTGCCTCCCAGCCGATGCTTTGACATATGGAAAAAAAATGATATGGATATATATATGGACATCCAGAAAATTTTCTGGATGGTGCAAAGATAAAGATCATTTTTAAAGTCCACATACTTAATTTTATGTTGTTTATTTAAAATACTAGATGGCCAAGAATATTGAAAATGATCAGCATGATGTAAAGATCCCAGCAATTTTTTTTTACCGAGATCAAAATCCCAGTATTTTTTTATGTTTATTTTCATAGATGTATTAGCACTTAAATTAAATGAATGCCGATAAAATATTGATGATTTCTTTTATATTGTACCCTAAGTTTTGTACTGGTTAGAAGATGATTAGTCTGAAATTTTATAAAGTGTGCCTCTTTTAATTCCAATTACAATGGATGACATTGCCTTATTATTACTTATTTATTTCCAATGCTGATTTGTGCTCATGCTGTTTGATGCTTAGAATCCCTTGTTTTTACCATTACAATATATATATACACATACATTTGACTGATATTTTAGATCTACATAAACTTATTAAAAGATTTTGTGTTATTATTTAATGAAATTGAACATAATTATTTTAAATAGTTTATCAGCAAAATAAATCATTGTATATTTAATTTTTTTTAAAAAATTATTTATTTTGTGTGTGTGATTTTAATTAATCTGTATCATGTGCTGGTCAATCTTGTATACAAGTTTAATATAATTGTCCAGTAAAAGAAATAGATTAATTAATTGATAATAAACTTCACAGTAAAGAAGGGTAAAATAATATGCTTATAAGCATATTGATTATATTATATTTCCTTATGTGCAACATAACTTCCATATTTTTGAATATTCATTTATTTTAATTAACTATTTAAGAATATTACTACTAAAACTACTTTTATGTCAATATGATTCATTTTTTTTCTGGCACATATTTTTTTTTATTTGAGGTTGTAATACCTTCTTTAAACCCAGAACTCATGCTAAAAGATTAAGATTGGTGTCTAGTAATAAATTCACATGGAAGAATGATCCTAGAGACATATTCTTATCGAAATAAAGTTAGTCATTCTAAAAATGTAAATTATGTTACCTTTTAGAATAGATTTCTGATATTCCACAAATAACTTCAAGCTAATTTTTATTTTTAAAAATATTGTAAGATTTCCATCAATGAAGTTAAATTCAGGATATTTAATGTTTCTAAATTTCAATTTTCAGATATCTCGGATTATATTTGAGAACTATGCATAGTCAGAAAGACTTTATCATACCCAAAAGTTGGAACAATAATTGATAGCTATTAATTAAGTTAATTATCATTTAACATCATATGATCACTATTCTTTATGCTTAAACTCCCCATACAGTAGTGCCACTCAGTGCAATCCATTGATTACTCTGGCTTGCACTGAGTGGCACTACTGTATGGAGAGTTTTGCCTCTGGGTAATTATCATCTAGTTATTATTACAGAAAGATTACTCCTGTTCCTATCTAATTAGATAATTTTGTCCACCAATATAGTGAAATTTATATATATTGAATTCATTATACTGATCTCATTATATATTATCATATTTCAAAACTTCATCATCAGGATGCTCAATTACACAATCATCATCATAAATTTTTGGAGATTTAAAATAAGACATTTATTAGCAATCAGGGTGTTCAATATAAATATATCCAAAGAAAATAATCATAAATTAATGAGATATAAATAGATAATCACAATTTGTACATCTAGAGAATAAAAAAAGGGAATAAGATAGAAATTTAGAAAAGAGAAAGATAAAAATAAATCTTAAATGCTGTGTAATATGTGGATAAGTTACAGAAAAAAGAGGAATCTGCAATCTATTATTAAATAATAAATAAAGTAAAAGTAGTAAATATTTTGTTATTAAAAAGAGAATTGAAAAGCTTATTAAATTAAAAGGAGTAATAACATGAATGAGAACAAATGCAAAGTAAGCACTGAGGACTTGTGAGAACTATCACAGAAAATAATGATTACTAAGAGAACTAAAATTGATGAAAAATGTTGAGGCTGAAAGTAATATAATACTAAAACAAAATAAAATTCAAGCAGTACAGAGCTAAAATGAAGACAAAATAAAAATAGTTTTAAAGAAGATTGATGAATATAAAAATAAAATAGAAACCCTATTAAAGAGAATGAATGATAGTGACAAGAAAAGCAAGACAAAATAGAAATGATAAATCAAATTGGAAAGTTAGAAGAGAATATAAAAAATGAGATTGAAGTAGTCTTAACAGCAATGTGCAGAAGAGGATTCACAGAATGGAAGAATTATTGTAAAAAAATGAATAACTTATAACAAAATTATAAAGAGAATTAATAAAATGAATATAATGAAGCAAGAAAAATTAAGATATATGAAATGTTGGTGAGCATAAAGCTGAATGTGAAAATGCTAGAAATCAAGAAGTGGGGACAAACCAACAAGAAAAGTAGATAAGAATCATCAAACAGTGAAGACATTCAAGAATGGAAACAGAATAAGATCAACTTAAGATAAGCATAAGAATACATCAACAAGAAATGTTAGAGTGGATAAAGAATTTGAAGATGACACACATGTAATATCACAAGCAATTTTTTAGTTTTTATGGTTAATTCATCAAATGATTTGACCAATCAAGTTGAACCTGAAACTTTTATACTCTATCTAATAATAACTAAATACTTTTCTTGCAACTAATAATGGGTGTCCTTACGGGTTGATTATATGTCATCTATCTGAAAGAAAATAAAAACTAAAATTATTTTTAACCTGAAAAATTTATATGATTAATTCAATCCAGACTGCATAAATCATGCTCATGAAAAGTAAATGCTCTCATACTATGCTATGATATCATTCAAACAATGAAAGACTTTGTAAGCATTTATTTATTTAAAAATATATTTATTGACTTAATAAAATTGTACAGATGCATAATAAAAACACTTTGTAAATGTTGACTCATCCATTGCTGGCATTGGTCTGAAAAAAGTATGCAAGAGCCATTCTCCGCACTAGCAGGTTATAAAATGAGCAGATACGTACTATTTAGTTGGCATTGCCCACCCTGCCAGTGCAAAGAATGACCCAAATAATGCTAACTTATCAGCTGGGTTAGATGTAGTATGAATTCAATGCCCCTCTAGAAGAATCTGACATGTTGCAACACAGACTACTTCTTCTACAATACACTACAATGTGGATATGGTTGGGCAAAATTCATGTAGAGTCTGTAGGCCAAACTAGTAGGCTCCATGTATTGTTAAACAAAAAATCTAGAGGATAGTATCTTATCCTTGTTTTTAAGAGCTTTAAGCTTATCGCAAATACAGCATTGGGATCCGGTGTTGGTTGTGTGAACTTTGTCCTGCACCTTGTGTACCAAAAGCATATGTCAGGAAGATTGATAACCTGATTACTGTAAAGTCTCCAGAGAAGAGACAACCCCTGATGTCCAGGATTTTATCCACTGCTATAATGCAGTGTTGAGAGATAATTCTTCGAATACTGTTATAGCCTGGACATACATTTAACAGGTGATTAAAGGACTCCTCTCCTCTAGAACAGGCATGACAAATAGGGTCTATTTTATTTAGAAACCGTTTGTAGTATAAGAATGTATTAGTTGGCATGGAATCCATATTTACCTTAATCAGATAATCCAAAAGTTTGGGCTCCAGTAGCAGATATTTAAATATTGAGGTGATTTTATGATTGCTGCACCCTAGGTGAGCATAAATAACTGTATTAACAGGATTCAGCAGGCAATGTGCCTGCCAGATGTTGATTTTATTATTAAACCCTGTTATTGAGTGCCCTATGTATAGAGATTGTTGTTTAATAATGGTGTCAAGCCATGTGTGTTTACTGGGGGGAGGTCTGTCAGTAGGTATTACAGTCTCTATAATATTTGATAGAGGGTATTTTTTCCCCAGATTTACTAAAAGTGAATGCCCTTTATAAATAGTTTTTCCATTATGATTCAGATTTTTCATTGTTGCAAATGTGTAAATGACAGCTACAAAAGGAGAAAATGTGGATCAAATTCAATGAGCTTTCCAAGAAAGTCCGTAATTGTTCTATGCAACTTTTCTATGAACTTGATTTGCATAATAAATGCATGTTAAGTGTTTATAAGATTCAAAATTTCAAGAACTATTCTAATGGTTGATGAGTGTCACAAAATAAGCATTACTGATTATCTTTACATTTGGAGCATGTATCATTCTAATTTGCACCTTTATGTCAAATGTCTGAATTCTTAAATTTAAATTAGGTCATGTGATATTTGACTTGATTTTTTTTTGCAATTCTTAAATTTAAATATGTTTATCCTAATATTTACTACTTTTTAACCATTATGTTCTCAATAAAATTAATGTTTTTCTAAATATGAAAAAGTCTCTTGACTATGTAACATAATTTATAATTAATTCATTTACATACTCTCCAATAATAATGTTTAAAGCGATCTCAATGTAATGATTGTTGCATTGCTATCCAATGTGATCCAGACATTAGTCATTTATTTTTATTTTTTTCTTCAACTCAACATTAAAAAGAATAGATATATTCAAAAAAAATTGTAACAAGTATATATATATAGTCAATAGAATAAAGATACTACTGTGAGATCATGATTTAAATAATTTTTTGAATGTATGTCTATATTTATTCTTTAACATAAACAATTATGTAATTAAATCCTGTAGATATCTATTTGATATAAAAACATGCTTATAAATGATAACTGCACAGTTTGTCATTAAAACTAAAATTTTAAAATTAGATCATGACTTAACTGGGATGCAATGGCTGTTGCTGTTTTTTTATTGTCTCCAGTCAGTAAAGTCACTTGGAGACCCATTCTTTTGAGAATGTAGATAGCTAGATGAGCTTCAGGTTTAACTGTATCAGCAACAGCTAGGGCAGCTACTAAGATACCTGATAAAAGAGTTAATGCTAAATTTAATATAAAAAAAATACAAATGGAATAGGAGAGGGATCGCATAATATTGTTACACATTATTTGAATTTGTATAAATCTTCAAAGATTAGAAATTTTTAATATTAAAATGTATTATTTCCCCACAAAATTATAATAAATAGGCATTATTAATTATTGAAAATCAATAGCTATGTTAGTCATTTATTAAAACATCAACATAGAATTAATTATCTTGTTCTTATGTTAGTAGAATTTCTTTTTTTAGTGAAAGCCTTCATAATAATTAACTTTTATTTTCAGTTTCTCTCTTCTGTCCGAGTGTTTTTTCATAATAAATTTCAGCAGAATTTACCACGAAAGTAGTTTTGAGCTAAAATCTACCATTAATATATAAAATTTCCCTGGCTAGAAAAAATGTAGATGGTGGTGCTTTCCTACCATATCAGTCATATTAAAGCAGTCCATGATGTGCAACCACTCATACATACAACACAGAGTGATAAAGGCCTCTAGCACTTAAAGGTTGCACTGTATTATAATGCTGTAGCATTACAGATCTCAAGAAGATTCTTACAAGAAATATTAAACTAGTCTCTCTCATGCTTAATGAATGAGATATGAGAGTAAATCAAGCAAATGAGACATTTATATTTCTCTACACAAGAGTTTATTGTCACTGGAGTAATTGAACTAGAAATAAATTCTAGCAAAAAAGACTCTGTTAATTGTTTCTTTGAATGACAAAGTGTGGAGCATCAACATACAAATACATTGGGAATACAATCACAGAGACTAAAAATGGAAATTACCAGTTCTAAGGCTGTTAAGTTTTTACTTTTAATATTGCATATGTTATCGTATTTATTTATCTCTTTAATATTCAGTGCGATAAAGTTTGAGCAAGCACTTTTACTGGCACATTTGCTGGTTTATTTTTAGCATTATTGTTGAATCATTGGTATTATTCCAGATTTAGTGGTGTGAAATATATTCGGACACATATTTTTGCAACACTGAATTTCTGTACATTTATTTATTTTACTGACTCATATCTTTTCAAGAGACCTAAATCAATGAACATAATTTCTCATTCAAGAGCAGCAAAAAGCTTTACACTTATGATGAATATCTTAAACTTAATTTTAACCAGTTAACTTAAACAATTTTTTTTAATTTTCTTTTTTTCTATTTAATTTTTTTAATTTCATTTTTCTGGTACCCCAAGCATATTCTGATCCTCAGATATCTGACATTCACTGTTTTATGGCCCACTCTGATGCCAGAAACATCTGCAGAAGAAAGGAGAATAATATTATTAGAAATATTGTAGTCCATACAAAAACTCTGTGATATTACTAACATTTGAATGTATTTAGAAAGAACCAATAAATAAGAGTTGTGATCACTTTCAATCTGCAGATTTTTGATAAAGCATCTGATTGTGTAAGCATTTCCATATTGATTAAGGATTTTGACCACTAAGATATGGATCCCGAATATTACCATATTCTGAAAAATATTAGAAATGCATTAGTGGTGATTAGATTACTTTGTGTCTTTTTATATCTTCAAAACTTTTTACTTCAATTTTATGAAAAATATTTTGAGAATAAAATGAGATGTTAAGAGATTAAAAATATGTGGAGATTACTTAAATCATTCAGATTTTGTAGATGGTACAGTTGTTTTTGTAAATAATGCATCAAAAGTTCAGGAAATGTTGCAAGAATTATCAGATGAAAATAAGAAAGTAGTATTACAGATAAAAATTAAAAGAACTAAAATAACATTCATTTAAATTTCTTAGAAGAAAAAAAATAAAGATTAATAATCAAGAATTAGACAAAATTAAAGACTACATTTATCTTAGTCAGATTTAATTAAACATATATTAAAGTTGGATGGCATATTTTTATAGACAAAACTAAGTATTGAAAGTTAATATGGCTATATTTTTGAAAAATACATTTTTTAATAGATATGTTTTATCAGTTCTTAATTATGGTTCTGAGACTTGGATACTTAACAGAAGATCAGTACAGAAATTTTAAACAGTGATGTATGAAGAGTTGTATTTTGAGAATAACAAGAACAGATTGAAAATGAAATACACAACTGAGAGAACAAACAAGTGCCATTGGTCTTATTGATAAAAATTAAGAGAATAAAATGACTCTGAGGTAGACATATTCTAGAAGAGATGATGATAGACAGTCATTTAAAGTCTTAAACTGGATCACAAAAAATTTAAAACTTCAGAAAAAGACTATACATAAGATGAATAGACGAAATAAGAAAATTTGTTAGTGTCAAGTGAAGAATAGGGATTATGGCTCAGAGAAACCAGATTAAACTTAGATAGATTTCATTCTGCAGTAAACTGATACATGGTTGAAAATGTTGGCTATGAAATGAAGTTTGAATTTTTTAAAACATCTAACAATTTTAATTAGATTACGGAAATTGTCCAACATGTAGGGATAAGTAAAATGCCATTATCACAAACCTTCAGACGATCGTTTTCTATATATAGTTTGTTCATTAATGAAACATTAAATTCAGCCATATAAATATATCGGGTAAAATGAAAATGCACACGGAAAAGATAGTTTTTAAATATTTAGCTTTATTACTGCCTAGCATGCTTTCAATATATTTTTACTATATCATATTCATGGAATATATTAATTTTTCTTTTAAAAAATAGAATTATTCATGGTAACTATGGTTAGTTGCTATGGAGATAGAATATGTCTGTGGTGTATTAAGAATAACAAATTCCAATAAATTGACCCAAATTGAAAATTGATTTGGAGACATTAGAATATGAGTCCACAATTCTGAAACTATACAGAAAGAATTCACAAATATATATTTACTATAATAAAATTTCATATTCTGATGATATATTTATAAACATACACACACAATGAAACCCTCACATCTATACTTTGTTCAAAGTCCCACTAGCAGAAAGCTTAAGTAGCAGATAATAGTTGATGTTTTATTTATTTATAATTTTGTATAGGATTATAAACTATCACCAAAAATGGAATTTAATGAAGTCCTTTATGGTGTTCTTTCATATAAATTATAATCAATAATAAAATAATCGCATACAACAGCTATATAAATATACATATATATTAATAATAATTACACATAAAAAGTCTTTATTGGCAAATGGTTTTGTGCCCTTTTCAAATGTTAAGCATCTATTCTAACGTAAACCAATTATTGCAGATGAAACATCATCTAATGTTCTATAATGGAACTAAAATAATACACTAACAAAATAAAACACCAGTACTATTTTATTATAAAATTAGGGAATTTTTTGCCCCCCCCCCCCCGTATAAATATTTAAAGTTCATATACAATAGATATTTTTCACTACTTAATCTCAGTAAAGATAAGATTTTTTTTAATAATTTAAGTTACTCTGCTTTTTTAAATTTATCTATATGTTATGAAATCTTGTAATTCAATTTTCAACAACTTTCTAATTTCTTATCTAGTTAAAACTGCTTACATACAATGCAATTTTTTTTTTAGAATTTGCAAAAAAAAAAAATTGCAAAAAAAAATAGTAAAATTTTTATATTTAACTCAATACTCTTTATGGTACAGCAATCTAGTAATATTAAATGTTATATAAACTTTTCATTCCTCATTTTTGGACCTATATATAACTGAAATATAGAATGTATATTTTATATTGCTAAAGCTATTAGTATATGGTCAGATTATTAATACAGATGGAAACATAATGGAAGAAATTAATCATAGAATTAAACTTGGTTGGAGTGCTTTTGGTAGAAATAACTTGATACTAAAAGGAAATATGCCTATGTGTTTGAAAAGAATGGTTTTTAACAAATGTGTTTTACCAGTTCTTACTTATGGATCTGAGACTTGGACACTTAATAGAAGAGCAATACAGAGACTTCAGACCACTCAAAGGAGTATGGAGAGATGTATGTTGGGAGTAACAAGAAGAGATCGAAAACACAATGTATGGGTAAGACAACAAACAGATGTTACTGTCCTTATTGAAAAAATTAAAAGATTGAAATGGAGTTGGGCTGGACCTATTGCTAGAAGAAATGATAATAGATGGACAATTGAAATTTTAAACTGGATTCCAAGAGATTGTAAAAGACCCAGAAAGAGACCACATGTGAGATGGATGGATGAAATAAGAAAATGTGTAGGGGTGTTGTGGAAAAGAGAAGCTAAAGATCGGAGAAGATGGATTAAACTTGGAGAGACCTTCATCCTGCAGTGGATTGATAATGGTTGATGATGATGATGATGATGATATCTGAACTTAGTTCAGTCCCATATGGCTATTTAAGTTAGATAGCTGGATTGTAAGACATATGGATGTCTGAAAATTTCAGATTTTCTACTTAATAGTTATATATTAGGTAAAGTGCTGGACTTGTCCTGGTATTTTTAATCTAATGCTTGAATATCCTAGCATCTCACTGACATGCCAGTAGCAGAAACCGGTCTGGGGTTGGGGATATTCTGCAAAGCTTGTTAAGAGCTTATTTTGCGAGCTCTATATATAATAGTATATATTATTTTTTTAAAGAAGTGATTTTATTCATATAAATACACCGGAAAATTTTATAAAATGCACTAAAAAGTAAAAAATATTTTTTCTTCAACTTTTATAATATTAAGCAAACAAAATAATAATAGAAAAAAAAGCATACAGTGTCTAATGTAGCCATAGCCAGTGGACTTTTATAATATTCTTGATATTAAGCAAGCAAAATAATAATAGAAAAAAAAGCATACAGTGCCTAATTTAGCCATAGCCAGTGGACTTTTATAATATTCTTGATATTAAGCAAGCAAAATAATAACAGAAAAAAAGCATACAGTGCCTAATTTAGCCATAGCCAGTGGACTTTTATAATATTCTTGATATTAAGCAAGCAAAATAATAATAGAAAAAAAGCATACAGTGCCTAATTTAGCCATAGCCAGTGAAATCTGGGGAAAAAATAATTTTTATTTCTTAGTACATTTTTGTTTTTGCTTTTTAGTGCATTTATGAGAATAAAAGCAGTTCTTTAATATATATATATATGTTTCAAATTGATTAATACATTTGAAAAACTGGTTAAAATATTTGATAAAAATATCAAAAATGGAAATTATTATGTGGTCCATTAGATATAAATTATAACAAATAATAAAAAATTATATATAACAGCTATATAAATATATATAGTAATAATAATCTACATAAAAAGCCTTTTTGGCAGCTGATTTTGGGCCCATTTCTAATGTTAAGCATCTATTATAATGTTAACCAATTATTGCAGATAGAACCCCATCTAATGTTCTGTAATGGAAGTAAAATAACAACAATAACAAAATAAAAGATCAGTAAAATACAATACAATTTTTTTCATATAGAGATTCAATATAACTTCAAAGAATTAACTATATAGCATAACAACATACATTATACAACTTTATACTATTTTATATAATTTTTCAGTCATTTTTAATTGATCAATTGTTAACTAAATTTATTGAAATTTTCAAAATACTCATACAATTATTTAAGTAATGCTAAATATAAAATATGTCATATATTTGTCTTCTTTTTAGATCTTTAATATAATTTAAAGGTTTAATATTTTTTGTAGCATCTATTTGATGTCCATATTGAAGCGGAAAATATATTACACATATTTTTGCTTCACTGTCTGGTGATTCAAAACATTGAATCAGAGGTTTAAACCTAGCTATATATGTGTTAAATCACTAGAGAGTGAAAAGACGCACATACAAGTTTTAAAACTCTCCTTTATTTTTGTACTTTCATAAGTTAAACATTTTTATTATAAAAGAATATTTAATAAATTTAAGTCGGAAATATTTAAATTTCCATTTCCTTTAAGTAATCATGTATGTGTGTTCAAGATTTGCAAAAATACATTATTGATAAAAATATATTTTTCGTTATTAAATATTATGTATATTTATTCTACAGTTCGCGTATTTTATTTTATGATGCAATATCAAAGAAAGTTCTAGAGAGTAATTAAAATAACTCTGAAACATATAAATAAAAGAATATTCTAGATTTAATTTAAAAAGGGTAATTAATAAATTAAAATCCCTTAGCAAACCAAATGTTAATGAAAATTATATCTTTTAAATCTATTTCCATTCTCAAAATAGATTAAAACAATAGAACTTGTTGCATTATCATTGAAAATAAACAATAGGTGCATTCGAGCCATTTAATGGACATCCGGGCCTACCAAGCAGAAACAGAGAATATTTGAGGTCTTATTAATATAAATAGAGCCAAAATTTTAGAGTAAGTCTCTTAGTGTGCCACCCATGTCAATTTAAATTTTAAAATATGAATCCGGAGTAGAGGGACTAGATTTGCTTCCCCTTTCTACTTCAAAAATCGTTTTCATACTGCTATGCTAAGCTACCATCTCCACTTATGGACTGCCTAAATTAAATGCTGTAATAACTATCTCAAGATGCCAGACATTATTTTTCAAAACTTTGCCTTGCTGAACCGTGTTTTCCTCATTTTCTAATCTTATGCGTACCAATCCGCATGGACATCAAGACTTCAAGGAATGGAAGGTAAATCCTAATCATGCTGCTAACATGAACTCTTTAAACTTTCATTTCAAAATCTAAACTATTTGTAATATAATTCTCTTTTTGTTTAAACATGGCGTTGTAATGCTAATTGGAACTATTCTATAAAGTAATGACTTTCTCTTTCTGTATAAAAATCTAATGCACGAATCTAAAACTTTATTTTTTGTAATGCATTTCTTTAATGGGCTTCACAATTTCTCTTTTATATTTTTAAATGCAGCAAACTTTTAATTTTAATATTATAAATTTTGTATGATTTAATTTAATATGCTAATAGTTCAATCTAGCGAACCGATCATAATTTTCTTATTAGATAGCCTCGTTATTATGGGATGTTAAATCATAAATGTAAGCTTTCTTACCTAACTAAAGGTTCACTCGATTGAATAATATTTCAAGTTATTCTATTTGCTTAATGGCAGATTATTCGCTGCTACATTTAATATGTCACTTTATTACCATGTTTACACTATTGATTTTATTTTCAAAGTATATTTTAAAGTAAACTTAATGATCTACCTTTGCTGTTTTTTTATTATATGGTCAATCATTTGCCCATCACACCATCTAGCATAGTAATTATCTATGGAATTAATTACTAGTTAGCATATTAATATTTGTTTAATGAAGGGAACAATAATCCCTCTTTTATTTGTGATGTCCTAACTAACATTAATGGTCATTTGCGTACCTTTCGAGAGGCATCAAATTATTGCATATCATTACGCTAGATTCTATTGAATTATGAGGGTCTTAATCCACATATCAGTATCATTAAGAACCTGATTTATTTTTTTATTATTAGCATTGCTTGGCTTACATAATGTCACGAAATTTCCTCGCTTTGCTTTGTCAAACTTAAAACCCAGAGAAACGGGATTTTTTTTTACTTAATGGCATATTGGGGTTTGGAAGCACCGACTCCAGGATATTGTCAGGTGATTGTGTAGGCTCTGCATGGTTTAATACTGGAAAAGAGGCCATGATATTCTTATGCGATACCACCTTTTCAAATGCTGACCTGTCACATGTAGCGGCACATTCAGATTCTTATATAATTGATGAAGCGTTCGTCCTAAAATGGACTCAATCTTTTCTAGCATTATTACTTTAGTCAGCACTGCGATTCTTATTTAATATGTTATATTTTCCCATTTTAAATCTGTAAGACGTAATGCTATGAGCTCTAAATCCCTCTCATATTTTTCGTTTATATTATAAGTTAGGTAATGTCATTTTAAAGCTTATTTTAGCTACCGGCCCTCTCATTGAGACAATGCTGAGTGCGCTAACAAATAATGCTCAGTAAATCTTTTCCAGTCAGAAAAGAATAGAATAAAATACAAATAACTTTTCTGTTTAAACATTTTAAGGTTTAATGACTATTGAAGTGAATAATGCAAATTATAAAATATTTTCATACGTGGTTTAAATGAACCATAATAAATTGATGTAACTTATATCCTATTTGATGTACGGCCACTCATTTTTAATAAAATAATCATAGCGTCCATGTTATATAATATGGTAAAATTGGTATCTACATTTTGCATATTAAGATACATCTTTTGAATATCTGTACATTTTTTGAATCATAATATCCAATCGCAGATTTGTGCATTATTTAATCAGTAACTTATGTTCTATTATATAATTTTTCAATACGCAAATCAGCATTAATAAAGTGAAACCCATAATTCTATTAGTGTCATATATAAATAGATTTGTAACTGTTAGTTACATTAAATATTTCTTTATTCATTTTCTAATTAATATCAATAAATTATTAACTATATAATTGTTACTTAAGTCTGCTTTGCCTCATGATTTATGCATACACATCGTTAATTGGATTGCATTATATATAGCTGATTTCCATTGACCTTAGGCCAATATCTAGATTTAATAATGAATTTTATGAAAAGCCTAATTATAATCTTGAGCTATTTCATTCTGTTGTGGGCTGAGGTTCAAAGCCTAGTAGTATTATAATTCCCTATAGATCTCTTGTTTCTTCACTGTTGCTCCGGGACAGGTATGAATAAAATTCATTTGTTATCATAAGAAATGTTGTTCATAATGTTATAGATCTGGAAAATAAGCAAGAGGGTAGAGTTCATGATTGTTTCTGACTTATGTATCTTGCACATAATTGGATTCGAGGTACTTTTGCCTAGATGCTAGCTCTTGTTAGACGAACATACAATTCTGACTGGTATAATATGTTAATTAGTGAATATTGTACCAGTCAAAAAACCCACCAAAAGAACTGCAAGTCAGATCCAAACTCAGGCAGTTCAAAATGAATTCAAACCCAACTCACCAGCTCAGATTAATAGAAATCGACGGCACAGTGCTATGCGCCAAGAAACTAACTCAACGGTTGGTGAGGATCAGAGACCCCTGAACTGACATTAATATCTGATAATAAACTGACTAAAATAATTTTAAATCGAATCATATGTATATGTTCTGGTTGCCAACACAGACAGTGAGTATTAACATTAAAATAATTATAAAAGAATTAAGAACTAAGAAACCAAGTGTGTTTAAAAAATATTTAATAATAATAATTTGTTTGGTTTGAATTTTAAATAAAGATTAAGTTAATTAATTCTAGTCCTTAAACAAAATTTATAATTATAATAAGAGTGGTGGTCCTTATTATATGCCAATGAATATTACACAATATTGGAATTCTATGTCTATGCCCCCAACAAGAAAATAAGACAGATAAAGGTATTCATTAGTAAAGAAAATTATTACTCTAATTTTATAAGAAAAAATGTGATATTTATTTTCACATTCGCAAATCCATTCGTGAAGAGCAAGATACGTATTTTAGGGCATAACTTTAACCTTTAGTAGAAAACTTATTTACTGACAATTTGTTGGACTTTAATTTAAATCACTTCATCATGAATTATGAGCATCAGAGCGGGCTTTACCGGAACAGAGAGGTAATGGTGCTGACGAATTATGAGCTATAAAATGAAATTGAAAGACGATAGCTGGCCGATAATCTAAGTCCTATGACGGCTTGCATATGACAAGTCTTATGCCCTTTGACCAATATAAACAGGATAGGAAGTGCTTTCTTCCTCAATAATTTAAAATAACAGAAATATTATCACCGACCAGCCTGACGAAGCAGAAGATTGCCCTACGTCAGCAACGTTCGAAGATGATGACTTGATAGTCATTGTTTGAAAAATAAAACCCAATTATAGAATGCTCTACATGATGACTTGATCAATTTAATCAAAGTCAAATGAGCTGTTAACTAAAACTATTTAAAGTATTTGTAAATCATATTAATTATGCCCCAATCATCGTGCCCTTCCTGAATCTTAATAGAAAATAACAAAGTTGAATTAGAATATATTTATTTGATCCTTTATCGACCCTTTTGCAATAAAAACATTTTAAGATTATATATGAATAAATGCATATTGGTGAATACAAAAAATAGCTGGGGCATAGATTAAAAATGGAGCTAATAATTTATTATTAGCCAATTATAAAAATAACACACATTTAATAATTTCTTTCGACTCGATAATTGATAGAATGGTAAATCTAGTTCTAATGGGTGAGAATTACTATTAGAATTAATATATTATTATTTGCACAAGGCAAAGGAAACAAAGGAGATCATCGAGTTGAAAGATTATTGGCATATAATTAAAAATAAATGACATTAATAAATCACATGATAAATATATATATATATATATATATATATATATATAATATAGTAAATGAACCACCATAGTAATAAAGGAAAGTTAAATTTAAAGACTAGAGATTGAGAGAATTACTAATTTAAAAAGCATAAATAAAAGAGTTTTACAAAGATAATTACATTATAAATGAGAAGAGCTCTTAAAGGGAGTGTAAAGTAAAGTTCAGAACTGGCCAGAAAGTTTAAGGTTCATTATAGAAATATATATTACCCATTTCTTCCGAGCTGGATCCTTAGGTTACACATCCGAGTTGGTAAAAACGTAGGCACACATTTAATTGATTACTTGAACAGCATTAGTCTGGAAAGAATTTAGCAGCTTCATTGAAGATTCTCTAAGGGCTTCAGGAACCGTAGCCAGATTCCTGATGTTTAGCCCCTTACCATGATAGGAACAATTTTTGAATTCATGATTTTGAACAGCACATAGTTTATTGGCACTTTCTGCAATAAAGATGGCTTTTTTTTCCAAACTTTTCAGAGCTATATATATATACTGTCCTCTGATGCCTTCAGGCTAGCACTTCTTTCATTATCAACGTTTTTAGATTTACTGGTTGTTTTTAGATACATTCCCTCGATAAGGCTTTCAAACTCATTAACTTGAATTCATTTTCTAATTAGAAAATGAATTCTTAAAATCAGAAAATGATTTTAATTAGGAAATCCTTATCTTTTTTTCTAATTAATAAAACTTTAACTGTTGTTTTTGGAAATGGAAAATCTGAAAGCTTATCGAAAGAATGTAGCTTTTAATCAATAAAACTTTAGCAAATTATTTAAAAATAAAATCAAATATTCCCGACGCAATAAAACTTTCAAACAATCATATATATTTAAATATTTACAAATATATACGCACAATCCACGCAGTTGTAATATATATAAATTCATGAATAATTTTATCATGAATTTATTAATAGAATTGATCAATTTAAATCTGAAGGAATTAATTTTAATACGCATTTATAAAATCTTATTCTTTATGGAAATTAGCATGGATTGAACATATAAAGTCCTACTGCATTGGAAATTTAAGGTTAGTACTAGGGTTTGAAGTGGGGCTTATGGCTAGATGTCATGAAGCTAGGATCGAACTCAGATCCGACTGCTTCATTTCTTTTCACTTCAAAAAAAAAACAATGAAAAAAAAATCTCTTTACTTATACGTAATACAGTCGCATAAGTGTACTCGACTAGTTGGTAGACTCTGGGAGAACAGCATGAGCGTGAATAATAGCATCTGTACAAACTACAAAATTATACATGTCTCATTGCGATCCGACTGCTTCAATATATAAAGCAGATTTATCATCTTGCCTATTGATTGCATTGTTATGTTATGTGGCTCTTATCTCTGTTTCCCTGTATGACTGTAGTAAATCATATTGCAATGGTCACAGTTAATTTTATATATGATTCCTGTTTTGTATTTTATATCATCTCTTAATTTTTAACTATCTATTAATTTATCCAGATTTTTGTTATTCGACCATCCATAAGCATATCCATATTATTTTTATTTTTTATTAATGTATTATAAATTTTGGGATAATATGAAAGTTTGATTCATTTCTTATTTGAATTATTGTTATTATCTTCATTATAATCATTTTACATAGAAATATTATTTAACATAGATTTTTAAAAAATTTTAAAGTATATTTTTAATAGTTTTAAGATTATATCCGTAATCTTTATATAATTTAATAAACTGAATCTTTTGTAAATTAGCTACATTTTTATCTGTATTATATTTATCATTTCTATATTTAAAATTTTTAAAAACTGCCATCTTTTATACCCATCCTTGTTGTAAATCTATAAGTAGAGTTTTTCTTAATTTGTCTTCTTCAATAAAACATTTTAATATAATTTTGATATCATTAGCTATGTATTCTATATTTAAATATTTAATTTTATCTTCAAATTGATAGCTCTTTTATTACTAATAATTAAAATGTCATCAATATATCTAAAATAATGTATTATTTCTCGGCTAATTATGCTTTTTTTAATTATAATTTCTAATTCAATTATAAATATTGATGACATTAAGCTCCCTTCTATAATATTTTTATGTTTATATCATTTATATATTGATTTAAATTTTTTTATTAATATCTATACTTTTAAATCTTGGAATACTTGGATACATTTTTTCAATATCCATTGTAAAATACATTGGTTCTTATTCAATTTTATATCATGTTATTTGTTTATAATACTGTCTATATTTTTTAAAGAGAATTGTCCATATATATATTTACAAAATTTTTGTAAAATAAAATCACTAAAATTGTATAATAATGCTAATGGATTATATTGCCTTTATGAATTTCAATTTTTGTAAAAAGATATGGGTTTTCATAAACAGAAAAATACAAGAATATATATTGATTTATATTTATTTTGCTATTGTTATTTCAGTTCCATTATAGAACACTGGATGGTGTTCTATCTGCAACAATTAGTTAATTAAAATAGACGGTTAATATTTGAGAAGGGCACAAAACCATTTGCCAAAAAAATGCTTTTTATGTGTAATTCTTATTAATTTATGTTTATTTATATAGCTGTTGCATATGATTTTTTCTTATAATAAATATATCTATAAAAATAAAAAAATGTACAAACCCCCACAAGTATATTTATAAATACAGATATTTTACCATAAAATTCAAAAGTTATCTTATGAAAAAAGTGAATTGAAAAAAAAGAGTAAAAGAAATGTTGATGATAAAATATTTTGAATCTAAGATCATTAATCTCATGAAGACATTCTTTGATGTGAAAGGAAGTTGGGTTTTGAAGTGAATGATGGGAAGGCTATTTTGTTATATATATATATATGGTATGTTTAGTTGAATTTTACTTGAAAAGGTCTATTTATTAATAGATGAAGCCAATAGTTGTGGAAACATTTTAATAAAGTTTTGTTTTTTTTGGCCAGTATTGTATTGTTATATGAATTTTTATTTTAATATACTGTACATATGTAGATATACATACACCTATATGCCTTTAATTTAAAAATCAGTATAAATTAAGCTGCCTGCAGTCCTTTATTAATCCTAATAAATTTTCCTTAGTTAACTTTTAATCTCTTCTGGTACAGATTAACTATATATTTTTACTTAATAAAAATAATTTATTTATTAATAAATTACATGCTTATAATTCTAATATATATATAACACAATTTCTCCACTTCATAAACTTCCATTTACTGCAGTTATATAGTCTCTCAGCTAAACGGGTGTTCTTTTAATATAATTCTAGTTTTCTGTATTCTTGAGAAATGATTTCCTTTATTAATTTCCTCCTCAACTATATCATTTGTTTCTGTTTCCCCAGAGGTTATGAATCAGGTAGATTAATATTTGGTACTGACTCTTGGAATAATTGTGCACTATTAATATAAGTATTTATCATGACTTGCTGAATATGATTTTTATATGCCAGAACAACCCAACATCACTTTCTACAATAACTTCCATTATTTGTTTTGATAAACATTTGATGATTTCATTTTTTGTTCAATACTTTTTTAATCTTAACAAATCTTGTCACTCTTTGCACAATTTAAATTTTTTACTTCAGCTATTTTTTGATTCACTTCTGGCAACTGCATTGGCAGTTTAGTATTCAATTTCTTCCACACATGATCTTAGGTGGAGATTTACTTATCATAGTTGTTAGTATATAATGCTAAAAAAAATGAAACTTTTATCGTTGAACTGCTTTTCCCATTAAATCATTTGATTCAAAATATTATAAAATCTATATCACACTTCTGCATTCTTGTAGAAATTGTTCAAACTTGAAGGAAGAAAAGCATATAGTATTGTCTAAGATCATAGTATCAAGACATCCATGATATGCAAACATTTCATTTAGTTTAAAAATAGTTTTTTTTAATGCTTTTTAGTGTTACATCCCATTCCTTTTAAGGATTATTCCACAAATATTAAATGCACATGACTCATATAAGAACTTGCATATTCATTATGATTAGGTACAATTGTCATACTAGAATTTTTTTTTGTAGAAGCCTGTATGTAGTATAGAATAGTATCATTAAGCATGATTTACACTTCTTTTATGACTTAAAATACTTGCATGAAAGTAACCTTATATGGTTTACACATACTTGGAACTCCTTCAACATTTTCCATTATTTTCTTTAGTAAAATTTAAACTGTCTTTCTAATTGCTTTTTTAATTTCTCAATGGAAATTCCATTTCTTTCCTGTTGTGGGGTTTATATTGCTGCATAGAACATATAATAACAATAATTTTACTTTATTTCTTATTTGCATCACCCCTTTTGCACTACCAACAATCTTAATAAAGTTTCCATTAGTGCTTTAGCTTTCAAATTAGTTTTAAACAAAAATGAAAGGTTGCAGCAATTAAACATTATTTTTTTTCAATCATTGCATTTAATTACAGATATATTGTTCCCAATGTCTATTCCCATCATTATTTATTTGTCATATATCTTGAATCAGTCATTCTGTCTAAAGTAAAAAGATGTGCTTATTTAATATACAAATATAATCATTTTTTTTGCAATAATAAAGTAATTTGCAAGTAGTGAATCACACCAAACACTATGGTATTCTTTACAAATTTTTTGGAAAGACTTGAAAAAATCTATTGCACTGGAAGTGATGGAATGGCTTTAAAATGTAGGGATAAACAAAACATAGGATCAATGATTAGATATCAGGTTTTTCCTAATCCAAATAGTGAAAGGTGCATCACAATAATGTTTTGGATTTACAATTGAACAATGATACTTTTTTGGCCAACTAATATTATCACAGGATCTTCACCTTCCAGTTAAAAAAATCTAGCAACCACTTATTGATTAATAATTTTATTTGACTGGATTGGCTACACAAAAGATTTTAAGCTTATTTGAGAAATTCTCAATTTTTAAAAAAAAATTTCCAAGCCCCATTTATGTGATAAGCTGAATTATAATCTTGATTAATTGTTTATAGCAGTATATATAAATAAATTGTGCAACATGGAAAAAAAAGTAGCACTTAATAACTGAATTTCCTGCACTTTTTGGTGACTATTAGAGTGGCATTGAAGACCCAAGATTTTAGACTGATTCTCAGCTTAGGAGAATAAAACAAAATTCTCAATTTGATAAAATGAATAGAATTGCTATGCTAAGCCTTTCACTTTCATACTTGACTATCACATGACTTACTTAAACATCTGATCATATAAATTCATTACTCTTTGAAGTTCTAATTTATCTAATTAGTGAGAATGATAATTTCACAATACCTGGAATGATCCAGCTGAAAAAAAATTCTTTTTCTTTGAACTAATTTATTACACAATTGTATTTAATTTTTCAATTTGGTGCTTAAACTTCACCTTATCTCTTAAGCAGTTGAATCATGAATATTATTATTGGTTACATAATTCAAATATCTGATTTTTCCAATATATTGATGGTATCACAATCTGTCAAAAGTTATATATATTGCAGAGGAAACAATATAAAAAGCAAGATCAAGTTGGCGTATATTTTTTTAAAAAATGTAATAACTATGACATATTTAAATCATTCTGGTTTGTACTTATATATTTTATTGTGGGAAAAAGAAAAGATTATTTACATTTACATATAACAGATTTTTCATGGAAAAAAAGAACTGAGTGTATAAATATATTTGCAGAAAGTAAAATAAAATATTAAAATGTTTAGATTTATTTTAGTTTAATATGAATCTCTCAAGAGTTAAACATAATATTTTTAAACATATATATTAACAAATATGGAAAAACAGTATTAGATTATTGAAATAATTTTAAATAAATATTTTTAATTAACAGTTTGGATGGACATTGTTGTAGAAAACCTTTTTGGGAATTAAAAAAATTCAAAAACAGTTCTCCACTTCACTTCCATTTACAAGATGCATACAAATCCCTGTCCTTTGTATCTCATTATCACATTGGTTTTTGCTTTTGCAATACAATGAAGAACTTTTGTTTTATATCTTTTAAGTTGGGTATTTGGTGATTTATTGTTCACTTATAATTAAAATGATATTAAAAATGATTTTATTTTACTGAAGATTTTTTATTTCTAAGTAATCTTATGTGTATTCAATCATCACTCGATTTGTTTAATAAGTTATTTTTATTATGTAGTATGAATGACCAACTCATATCAAGATAGATGATTCAAGGGTTGAACATTTTTACTAGATGTGAAAAAAACCCACAACCTAAATATTGTGATATTTCAAAAGTTAATTTATTCTATACAAGATCTTCATATCAGTATATCATCATTATTTTCAATTAGGATCAGTGTATTGTTGAATGAAAGCCTCACTGAATTTAATAGTTAAATTGAAATAATATGATAAGTTTTTCCTTCATATCACGCTTCCATCCAGTTTAAGACTTTAATTATCAATCTCCCCCCCCCCATTTCTCTGTCGTGTATTTTGCTTTCTCTTTATCAATCTTAGTATATATAAATGAAGTTTCTGCATTGCTTTTCTATTAAGTGTCAGAGTCTCAAATTATAGAAAAGCACCTACAAAATATATTTATTAAAACTATCTGTTTTCAAACACATAACATATGAATAAAGGGAAAAAAAATGAAAATTTGATCTACATTCCAGATCTAAAATAAATCTTGCAAAAAAGTCAATTTTAAATTAAGATACCAAATATCAATGAAGTACTAAATATGCAAGATTTGTTTATGATTAGTTCTGATTGTCCATAAATAAGTTTATTTTGATACCATTGTCAACCATTATTAATGAAAGTCTGATTTTAATAGTTTGTCTGATTTATAGTTTTTCTTCTCCATTATCTTATTCAAACATATTAATAGTAGATTTTTTCCAGAAATTAATTCATATATAAATTAATTCTGAAAATTAGGTAACAATTAGTCATTCATTAGCCTAGAGATTATCCAATAATAAATGATATATCTGTAATTTTCACTACACTGCTCTCATGCAAGGTAGAGACTGGTTTCTATCCGCTTTTAACTCCTTGTGGAGGATAACTTTGGTTGTTTGAATAGAAGCTGCTATTGACAAATATACTATAGTAAGATAGTAAATATTAGATTTAATTGGAAAGTCTAAATATTACAATTATAATTTTTATCATTTATTATATGTAATATATAGGTACTATTTGATATATGCATCAAATAAAAATCCATTTATTTTGATAAAATTATAAAATATTTTCAATGATTATCGATAACCTAAATAATGGTATTGAAAAGAATAACGTAGGCTTTTTACAACTATTGTTTTACACTATAGTATATGATTTTAATGAATATATAAATAAAGATCAATTTTTTTTTTATTTTTGGCAAAAAATAAAAATAAATATTAATTATTATGTTATTGCAATGACTTATCGATGATTTTATTAATTAGGCCATGCTAAAGTTTAATTTATTGCTCAAATCAAATTATAGATTTTTCCTATTTATTTAAAATAGAAACTCATTAACTTTATTGATTAACAATTTTACAGATAATATAAATATCCAGAAGGAAACAGATTGATTTTAAATATATACAATAAGTAACTAAAATAAAATTTGTATAAATATTATTGGCAAATGTTGTTTTACATGTATAGCGATAAAAAGAAAATTCAAACTTACTATCTATAGCACATAAAACAACTGTATGCCCAAGGTCTTCACATTTTTTCATTGACTCATTGACAAAAGATGTCACTTTAACATTATTACAAGACATCCATTCACGATTTCCAATCAAAACATTGAATTCTCTAGCGGCTATGGCAGAATTCTCTAAAAACGAAAGCAAAAATTTAACATTTTAACATATGTTTAGAGGGCTTTTATTTTTAAAATGATTGACATTTTAGATAGAACAATGATTTAAACAGCTGTATAAGATCTTATTCTATATAATAAATAATTAAATAGTCATTTATTACAAGAATGCATTTTTTAAAATAAATATATTCTCATTCAAATTCTATTTTATGTATTATCACCCTTAGATCATTAAAAAAACGCACGTATTACATACTCTTTAAAAGAAGGTGATTGAAAGGAAGAAAGGAGGGTATGTTGAAGAAAGAGATATACTTTTATACTGTATATGCATAAATCAATTTTTTTAACCATTTCCAAATAAATGAACTTTTTAAAATATATATATTTCTGCAGAATACCAAAATCAATATAAGTACACATGCAAGGGCACTCACTTATAAAACAAAAATAATATGGTTGAACGTACAGTACTTATTAAAAATTATAGATTATATAATAATGAAAACAGAAAATATTAATTAAAAAAATGATTATTTATAAAAAAAATTTAACTGGAGTAACTTTTCTTAAGAAAATAATGGAATTTAATTTCTGCCAATCTTATGTAAGTACTATCTGTTGTGGAATTATCATTTACACACATTTAAAAAAAAAAGGAAAGATCCTCGTCCAGTACAGGAATGTGCATCTGTTTGGTGAGGTAATCATTTGGAAAATATATATATATTAGACATGTTCTTTAATGGGATTGTGATCTTGGCCATCTTACTATCACCAACCAGAGTGTAAGGAGATCAATGGTGCAGAGAATACATCTACATCCATTGACAATGTGATGGATACACCTCTGGGCCATGCATTCAATTGGACATAGTGCGCTGATGCTAACATGGTACAAGGGAATGAGAATCCAATGCACCTCCTCACATCATATTGACATAAAACACCTGTACATCCATCCACCAGCACTGATTCAACTATGAGACAAATAGTCTGAAATTAACCCACTTAAACTAACATAATATTAAAAATCTATGCAGCAATTTATACCTATTTTTAAATTATTAGTTTAAAAAAAATTTGATAATTTGATTATTAAACAAAACAATAAACCATAAAATAAATTATAACAGAAATGATTGATTAGCAGACTTAATACATAAATAAAAATATTATTAACTGACTTAAGAGTTCTATTGCTGGTCGGATAAGAAATATATATTTTTAGAAATTAAACACTTATTGAAGAAATATTTAAAAGATTCAATAGATAAAAGTTCATACTTTCCATGGTATATTTGAAGTCTGTCT
The DNA here is from genome assembly GCA_028023455.1 of Epiperipatus broadwayi. Lineage (NCBI taxonomy): Eukaryota > Metazoa > Onychophora > Udeonychophora > Euonychophora > Peripatidae > Epiperipatus > Epiperipatus broadwayi. The sequence continues at coordinate 795,243 of JAQFVV010006358.1, read as the reverse complement.
TGTCCATGATGCACCCATCCACTTGAAATCCATTTAATATTTCTATCATTTCTGAGAAGACTGGTCCATTGTTTGCTACCTTTCAGTAATCATCAAATTGTGAGGCTGCCTTAGCTGGTGCATAACAGGAAATTAATTCATTGTGAGACCCTTATATTTTGGGATCCGCAATGCAGTCTATAAATCAACAGTTACTTCTTTTTTTAAGTGAGTAAAAGGGCTATAATAATTTGATATTTCCATCTTTTATAATTTTTGGCCTCTCATATCACAAACTCTCTGAATTGATCGCACATGATGTTTTTTCTTTCTTATTGTTCCAGATGTTTTCCTTTCTGGCCCATGCATGCCTTGGTGCTTGCATTGGTCGGTCTGCTTCAAAGCAGGGAAACACAATCTTTATTTTTTATCTTTTATCTGACCTTTACATTACAAAGTGTCCAAGGGCTCTTTTGCTTTAGATTCAATTGATAAAGCAATCATTTCCATTCACTAAGATTTAAACATTCTTTTAAATAGAAACTAATTAAAATTTGTTTCTATTTTCTTTTATATTACTTTTAACTTTATATTTTTACTTTTTTTAAAACTTTTTTTTTAATAATTTTTTTAAAAATAGTTTTCCATCTGTGTGATTACATATATTTTAAAATAACTATTTTAATTTTCTTTTACATTTTTAATGAATTAATTTTATTTACGATTATTTTCCCCTTTTATTTTAATTTTAAAATAATGTAACAATATATGTATACCAACACAATATATTATACTCATCTAAAGCTTTCATCAAATCTAATTCCCATTAATATTTTTTGATTAAGAAGTAGTCGTTTGTTGTCAAATGTTGGTGGCCTAGTGGTTAGCATAGCTGCCTTCCAAAACAGCTGGCCCATATTTGTTTAAATCATTCGCATATATAGTTATTTTTTTTTATTTATTGCACATAAAGTATAATTATTAATATGGTGTAATTACTAATATTAAGAAGAAATATGCCTATGTACTTCAAAAGAAAAGTTTTTTATAAATGTATTTTAGCAGTTCTTACTTATAAATCTGAGATTTGGACACTTAATGGGAGAGGAATACATGAGACTTTAAATCACTCATAGAAGTATGGATAGATGTATGTTAGGAGTAACAAGAAAAAATTGAAAATGAAATGTATGGGTGAGAGAACAAATAGATGTTACTGATATCATGGAAAAAATTAGAAGACTGAAGTGGAATTCGGCTGGACATATTGTTAAAAGAGATGACAATAGATAAGCAGTTGAAACCTTAAACTGGATTCCAAGAGATTGTAAAAGACCTAGAAAGAAATACATGTGAGATGAATGGATGAAATAATGAAATATTCTGGAGTGATGTAGAAAAAAAATGCTAGACATTGGAGATGGATTGAACTTGGAGAAATCTTCATCCAGCAGAGAGTAATGATGATGAAATGCTACTTGATATATTAATGGAAAAAAAGTCACATATTACATGACCTATGTAGCTTGTATCACCAATATGTAATAAATAAAGAGCGTGCTAATAGTTCTAAATAAACTTTTTTTTAATGATAAATGCCACAAGAGAAAGCATTTGAAAACTTTATCTTGGATTGTCCCCATCCTCAGATCCTCACTGAAGAGAGCCATAGCTCAAAACTGATCTGGGGATGGGGACAATCCAATATAAAGATTTCAAATGCTTTCTCTTGTGGCATTTATCATAAAAAAAGAAATAAGCTTGTTTAGATTTATTAGAACGCTCTTAATTTATTACTTGACATATACGTATTTAAATTTGCTTTTCTTTCAGTCTGTGTAATCCTCAAAAATTTGCTCTTTAAGTTTAAGATTAAGAAACTTTTATCCTATTCCCCCACTCCCACCCATCGCAAATATTTGATTTAAGACATTTTAATGGCTCATTTATAGATTGAAATATGATTCTTAAGATTAAAAAATAGTTGTTAACTATTAATAGTTTTTTTTTTAAGTATATATTAAAGTTTGTAATATTAAATGATGAAATGTTTTATTTTAACGCATTAAAACTATTTATTGTTCAAATTATAATAAAAGTCAAAAAACAAAACAAACTATGTGTAATGGAAATTTTAAAAAGTCAGATAACATTAATGATAAATTATGTGGTTGTTTTTCTGGAATGTCATGTGCCATTCTAGCAGCAAATTATACTTGAAAATTATATAGTTGAAATAATGTATGTGCTATAATTATTATGACAATTATGTGATGATTAATGATATTGTTTTGAAAATTATATAATTAATTTTAAGATATTAGCCCACTAAATTAGTTACTACTTTTGATGTCTTGAATACAACTTTCTTGTTGAAGATAATTGCAATTAAAGTAATCAATGTTGTTTCTTTTTAGTGTATATTAAGATAATCCTTGCAATCTTAACAGAGTATTTCTTTTTCATGAAAATCACAAACAAGTTTGCCATAAAATATTTTTTTTTTGCAATTTTTATTTTTCATATACTGTTATTTCTCATTTATCTAATATATTGAACATGTGTCTTTACAATTACGAATGTAATACTGTCATGTTAATGTTTTATTCATTGCAATTTCAGAATATTATAAAACATCTTGAAATAAAACATTTCCAGTGCTTTTATATTATATTGATGTGGGTTCTTTTCTCACTTCTTTATAACATATTTGGTTTTATAAACAACTAATTTAGCTGAAATAATTATGTATCTATAATAAAATAACTTTAAAATTTTTAAATATGATATCAACGTATTAGAAATTGTATTTGTACCTCAATATTCAAGACAATCGTCTATCTAAAAAACCATCAAGATATTTAAAGAAAACCTTATGCTCAAGCTAATAACCATTGTAGCCCAAAAAGTTATTAAATATTTTTGCTTCTGAATCACTGTCACATAAAACATCTGGATTTGTTTTTTGAACACTAATTATTAAATCAAAATATTTATTTGTTGTATTAAAACACTAAAAACATTCTGAAAACACCTAAAACTGTCCCAAATATTATTATCTTAAAAATAGAAAGTCACAGTTGGAGTAGCATACACACCCACACCTGTTAAATCCCCTGTTAAATCCAGTTCACATTTCAAATGCCTCAGATTTTTTAATATTGCTTCCTTTAATGGCACTCACAGTAGATGTATAAAATGAGTTAACTTCTGGAGCAGCCAAATATTTTCTAAGACTACATCAACTATTTTTATTAACTGACTCAAATGCCATGATAAATGTATAAAATTTTAATATATGAATCACTTTTTTTAATGATACTTGCATTGTATTTTTTTCTAGAAGTAAAAGGTTTATCATTATAATATTTCTTGATCACTTTAAAATAAAAATAATGATTAAATGGTTTATTGCTTGAGAGTTCACCTAAAATTCAAGCACAAGAAGTAATATAATGGAAGCATGATTCATGGATAATGGAGCTCCAGAGTCTACCACTAAAGTAAACCATATAGGGCACAAAATTAACTATTAACAGAAGCAATTTATTTAATAAAAACTTTAAAAGTATTTTTACTTTCATAATATACCATAATAATTGCTATGGGGCAACAAAAGTAATCTTAAAGATCATTCATAATAACATATTTCTAAAAACATTCTAATAGTATTGAGTCTCACATATTTTTAATCCAAGAATACAATATGAACTGTAGCTTCTTAATTTTAAAATGATAAAGCTGTTCTAACATCATCAAGATGGAATCTTTTCCAGATAGAATACCATTAATAGTATCAACCCTAAATGGGAACACTCAAATAATTTAACATTTTCTAAGTGAAATTGCTATCTTTAATGTTATTCAAAAGTGACTCATTATTGATTATCTTGCATCTGGAAAGATCACAATGAGGATCTTCTTGTCTATTAAACTTGTTTTTGTTGATGTTTTTTCAGTGTTAGTGTTTTACGTAGTTTACATATTCATGCACATTTGCATTAAAAAGAGTCAGAATGACTATATGTAAATTAAAAGTATTGTTTGATTACACACATACAAAATCCTATTGTCACAATTAAGACAGTTGATTAATGACATGGGAAGATTTTGTGGGAATTAAAGAATAGTTTGGTTGCAGACACATACAATTCATCAATATATTATATACACATGATTGACAATATAAGAAGTCCATGATAATCAGATCTCATATCAATACATCTGATATAAAAACAGTAAGATATAAAAATAGAAAATGAAAAAATAACACAAAAGAAAGAGAAGGAAAAGAGAAAGACAACTTATACCAAAGATAAAAGTATTTGATAATCTAACATCATATTTCATAAGCATCAAGGGATAATTTTACCAGCGCTGTTTATTAGGAATTTGCAGTTAACACTCATATCTAAAGATACTTTGCTATCTTTATATATATAACATAAAATAATATTCATACAGAGGTTGAATATAAAATTTTTAATAATAGTATTATACTGTATATACCTTCAGTGTTTTAACATAATTATACATACATTGTTGAAAGATTTTAAAACTTGAAAATATCTGTTATATTTTCATATTAGAAAAACCACAGTCAGGTGTTAATAGGCAATAGTTAATGAAAATAGTAAACTGTAAATGTTTTTTGCATATATATATATATATGTAAACAAATACGCTTGTTTGGAGGTCTTGGTAAAGCTCCATCTATTGATCATTAATACAAGTGATAGCAGGTTTTTACATATATAAAACTTGTTTTGTTTTTCATAAATGTACCTTTAAAGTTTTCTTGCAATGATATAGATTGCAGAAGCTTTGATTATGTGGAGAAACTGAACTGATATCAGACCCACATAGCTATCTAGTTTGATAGGCTGAGTTTGAAGACATTTAGGTGTCTAAAAAATTCATGCTTGCAAACTGATAGAAATGTTTTGCATAAACACTTGGAGTTAATATTTAGGTCTAGTTTCTAACTCCTATCCCTTCACTGATGAGAGCAAATCAGCTTGAAATCAGCTGATCTGAGGGTGGAGCAAAATGAAAGAGACAGTGAATATTGACTCTGACGTTTATGTAAACAAATACGCTTGTTTGGAGGTCTTGGTAAAGCTCCATCTATTGATCATTAATACAAGTGATAGCAGGTTTTTACGTATATAAAACTTGTTTTGTTTTTCATATATATATATATAGATAGATATTTTTAAAAATCCCACATATAAAAAATATTATTTATTAGTAATTATTTTAAATACAAATATTTATAGACAGTCATTCAGATTTGAAACATATACATTATAGATTATAGTATATATGAAAAAAAAATTATAAGACTGCAGCCCAGGAAGTTTTACCTAATGTTAAGTTCTTGAGATAAATGTAAGACATACTTTGCATAGTTAAATATTGCTACTTTTATAATTTTTGATGGAAGTCTGGATTTTATAAAGATTGATAATGAATAGAATTTTTTATGTTAATTTTAGTCTTTATGTTCTTTTTAAAATTTAAATTATCAATGAAGTTAGTTGTAGATCTGATAAAATCTATTGGTAGTTTAAAAGAAATATACAAATTGGTTTCTTTAGAAATAGTCATCAAAGCATAAAAAAACCAAATCAAGATGATTACAAATGTACCCAATTGTTTTATGTATACTATCACAGAATATACTATCAGTGATGAATTAAAATCTTTTATCACTGTGCATTTACTTTTGCAAAGATTTTAATGAATTTACTTCTAATGAGCTGTCCTCCTGGAAAACTAATATGACAAGTTGTTGAATTTGTTATAAGATTTATAAGTCTGTTACATAGTTGACAACTAAACCTTTTATCTGCATTATCTATTTATTGTATGTTTTTTAAGTCAGCTTAACCATTAACAAAATATCATAAAGAAACTTAAAATATTTCAGCCAGAAGATAAATTCACAATGACTTTATTAACTTTCAATTCTGCCACTGAAGTCATAGATTCAACAATCATTAATGATGTCATTCATGATTCATGTTTGTCCATCATATCTACATAGACCAGTGGATGCTAAATTTTTTTTTTACCATGAGTTATCCTGAATCAGTTGATGATACTCTAGTTGTATACAAAGAGATCAAATCCATCTGGTTTTATTGTTGGATTTGTCAGAGGATACATTTCATAACCAGTATTACCTTGATGAACATAACAGCGACATGACATTTTCCATTCAGATTCAAATTTTGAGAATTGCACAGTATTATGACTTATTTTATTTTTGATTAATTTTTTATTTTTTAAACAATTAAAGTTTATATCTTTTTGACTTTTAAGGGTTTTTCAAATGACATTTCATTACCCTTATATTTGCATGGTTAGTAATGATAGAGAATATTTTTATCTTGTTTTGTGTAGTTTTATATTTATGCCACAAATTTTTCTCTTTTGCAACATTATCATTTGATTTGGTAGTAAAATGTCATAAAAGTAATTTTAGAGGTAAGTTAAATATTTGAAAACCAATCAATCATGAAAGATAAACAAAAAAAATTTTTTTTTAATTTTTTTATTTTATAAGTAAACAAAACCACATTCGGTTATATTTTTCACACAATAACAACAACAACAGTAATAATGATAACAATAATTTAATTATATGGTAATTACTCAGGTGATCATATGACTTTTGAGCATTCTAGTGACCAGATTGAATATTTAATAGTTTAATTCCGTTTGAATGAATTTTTTCCCCTTCTGCTCAACTGAAAATTGATGCTGAAATATTTAATTCTTAATTCAAAACTCCATAATTTTAAATAAAAATGTAAAATAAATATATATTTGTATTTTCTAATTTTATATATGTAAAATTACTATATAAAAAAGAAAAAAGAATCTACATTACCCATTTCATTATCTGACACTTTTAAAATGTTTTCTAAATCTTCTTTTAAGTGTTCTTGAGAATTATTTTCAATTCTTTCTTCTAAATCTATAGTTAATTTATTTTTAATTTCTTGGATATTTGCATTTTCCAAAATAGATTCTATTCCCGTTAATGTGCTTTTTAAACCGTATCCAGGGATGGTTTCAAAAGTTATGCATCTTCCTAAATGATTTAAATTTAAAAGCTAAAACAAAATCAGTTTTAAAAAATAAATATATAAAAATGACCCCAAAATAATAAAATATTATAGATACAATATTATAAATAAAACAAATGGACAGAGAATGTGTTTGTTTTTAATATTGTAATAAAGATTAAATTACTGTATTTTCATGCATATGCTATATAAACACTCAATTTTTTCATTAAACATTTCAGTTTTTTTAAAAAAAATTATTATAAGAATGTATAATGAATCTTATCTATAATAGAAAAAATAAAATAAAAATAATATTACATATTTTAAAAAAAGCAAGATGCATAAATAAAAATACAAAATTAAAACAGGCAAAACTCTCCATACAGTATTGCCATTCAGTGCAAGCCAGAGTAATCAATGGATGCCAGAAGGCTTGTGCATAAAATCCCCATCTAGTGCCTACTCATCCAATATCCCCAGACTATTTTCTGGTTGTGGCCTTCATCAGTGAGGAGCCTTGAATCTAAGAGCACTACACCCTGTGCATAAAATCCCCATCTACTGCCTACTCATCCAATATTTCCAGACTCATTTCTGGCTTGTGGCCTTTATCAGTGAGGAGCTTTGGATCTGAAAGTACTGCACCTAGATCTTGCATCCATTGACTAGTATGGCTTGCACTTAGTGACACTACTGTATGGAGAGTTTTTCCTGTTTTAATAACAGTTATGAGCAAGCATAAGAAATGGTGATCATGTGATGTTTAGTGGTTTAATAAAAATAGATTAATGGAAAATCTTTAAAAAAACAAATGCTTATGCTTTTACAATAGTTTACTACTTTCTGGAAGGTTGAAGAATAATAAAGAATTATATATATATATATTATAACGATCCAAACGAAGTGGGAGATCGCATCGCACCGCACTACCAAAGGGCGCCATCTAGGCATTTGAGCCTAGAAAAATTTATAAAGTAGGCAGATACGCGCTGTTAGGATTCCACTTTATTTACATATTTAGATCGTTAGCCCATTGTCACTAGCTCAGCGGAGACGCCTAGATAAAAATCTATAAATTTTATATCTTAAATATAAAAGAATAAAATAATAAAAGCCACTGCCAGAAATTAACACAGAAAAATATTTATTTACGCACATATAAAATCATTCTAAATTCTGAGGAATAAGTTTAACATTTAGATTTTTATCTTAATTTTTAATTTTACATTTAAAATAGCTTGCTATAATGTTTAATATTTTATTTAGAGGGTCGAGTATGAATGGACTACATAGGTCTGCATTTGAAAGGAAAATATTCTTCCCTGATTTAACCTTAGGCAACAAATTTCGCAATCAACTGGCGCCAATCCATCTGATACATTCATGTATTCAATGTAGCATGATACGACAACATAAAATACTATATTGTCAGGAATGTACATCTGAACAATAAGTAGAAATAGAGAAGACATTGACTCTCCACCAACAGGAATGTGACATCTGTGGGCAAGTAGATCAATAAACTAAAAACTCCATAGGAATAGACTGCGGTCTTCTGCCGACTTACAAACCCATCCATAGGCAAACAGAGGGTGTGTGGCGTATATCTATAATCCTGCCCGTAGCGGATCTCATACTACATCTACTAATTACACAAATATATCCAATCCATTGAACCAATTCAACTACGAAATGAATAACCTAAGATTACCCTCCCTTAATACAACTTTACAAAACTATATAGCCATTCGCGCCCGACTTAATTTTAACATTTATATACGTTCGCACAGATTTATTTAAAAATGTTGGGTATAGATCGATACACAGATTCCACGGTCAAAAACATTTCAAAATAAACATAAACGATCAAAATACAAAATTATTGATACCGACAATCACAGAGGAAACTTATAAGTAACCCAATAGTATTCACCATAAGATACTTGCGTTGTCACCAATAACTTAAAGACATCCGAATAAATACATTTTAGATACTCACCGTAAGGTATCATTATTTATCGAATGTCTATATATTTTGATCAAATATGAAAACCAAAATCTAATTAACCATAAACGAATCCATGCAAGCGTCTATAGACAACTTAAATGTAATGCATTTAATAATTTCTACAATAAAATATTACTACACATAAAAAATATTAAAAGGGAAATGATTCTTTTAACAATCGGGAAAGATATAAAATTAACCATTATTAATTTGATTTAAAACTTACAAAAAGTCAGATAAGAGTCCATTTTAAATAAGTCGGCTTGTTTATTAATTTGTTCAACTTGACGAAAGTTCTTGATTGATTTTAAGAATTGTTCCTTTCCTATAGCTTACGGTAGCAGAACTCCCGGTTCCTGGTGTCAATGTCCATGGAGTCTCTAATTGAAAGATCGATCTAATGTTCAGGAGGTGGCATTTGCTGGTTCATGGTATCAGTCATTTCATTTCAGAGATAAGTGGGAGAGAACGATAAAGTGTGTCTTTATCGCTCGTCTCCCCAACCAAGTTGAAAAAAGCTCTTCAACTCAATATTTTTTTCTTTTTATATCATCCACAAGGATTCACTGAACAAAAACGTCACTAATCTGTTTTTTCGTTATGGTCCAGGCCAAGGCTTAGTGCTTCCATTTGTCAAGCTAAAATCTCTTTCTTCTCTTATCTAACTTTCCATCTGACTTTTTAATTAAACAGCTTTTAGATAATTAATAAACAATCATTTCCTTTTATAGATTACAGGAATTAATTAATACCTGTTTTTATTTTAACTTACGTTATTTTTTTTATTAAAATATTTTTATATTTCAATCTTGTATTTTTTTATTTAAAAAAAATACATTCAAATACTTTTTTTTTTTGTTTATGAAAAAAAAATATTTTTAAAGTTTAACATCTGTGCGAATATATATATTTAACAATGTTTTAATTTTAGCGTTTAGTTTTTTACTTTTATTTGCGAACTTTTAAGTTTTTATTTTAAATTAATGTAACGACATATTTATATATTGTTACAATATATATATATAACAAGATAAAATGACTGCTAAATATCTAAGTGTAATCCAATGCTTCTTGTTCATGAACGTCATTTTTAACAACTAAATTAATATGTATATGAAAATTATTTTATACACATTTCATATTGTTCAAATGGGATTTAGTATTTAATTCTCAAAAAGATATGAAAATAATTTTGTCTTTTAAAAAAATTTAATATTTAGATAAAAGATTTAGATAGTGATGTTTTTATTGGAGAAATTATTGTGGCAAATTAAAATAGTCATTTTATTCTATGATAAGTTACAACGGTGAACAATAACTTTGAATTATTTTGCATTAGACTTATAACAGAATATGTTGGCCAATTTAGTTATAATGAAGTTTTTCAAAGTTTAGAATATTTTAAGTTAATTAGGATATTGGTTTGTAAGATTATCCAATAATCAAACCTTAGTGAAATTCCTTCATTAATTGAGCACAGCTGCCAATACTAGAATTATTGCTAAAATATTTTCAGCCAATAGAATCGATTTCAAGAATTTTATTATTAAAATTTTTTTTTCTAAGTAAAATAAATTATTTTTTAATTAAATATTCTAAGCATTGCTAATATTATGAATAGATTGCTCCTCTACTTGAAGCAAGTAGAATTTTCCAGTCACTAGACTGAAATCACTCTAGACAAGTCCAGACTTTTGCCTGAATCAATTTCTAACATTTTATTGGTCAATATTTACGATAAACAGATTTTCAAAATTATCTGTTTCTGAAAGTATTTTAATTTTATAATTGTCATATTCTTTTTAAGTAGTTTTCTTTCAATTTAATTAAATTACATAGACACAGAATTTTTTATATATTTAATAGTCAATACATGATATATATTTTTTATCATAAAATATATTTTTCTAGTGTACCCCATCTACTTTTTTATTACATTTGCATATTTATAAAACTATTGTTTTTTACATGTGTATATATATATATATATTTTGAACACATTCTACTAGGCATAAAACTTACATATGTTTTGTATAGCTTTAATATTAAAAATTAATATTATTTCTTGTTATATATATAATTATAATCAATTAAGACCATAGATCATAGTCATAGCATTAGAAATAAAAATTAAAAATAATTTTTATTCAAAATAATAAAAGTAAAAATACAATAAAGTGCTATTCGATTTTTATATCAATAGAAGTAAAAATCAAACATCACATGTCCATTGTTTCTTATGCTTACACAATCTGTTAAAACAGTAGCAACTCTTACTATTCAATCCTGTCCAATTGGTGAGTATGATTATTAAAATCCAAAGACACCAAAATGTATAGATATTGAACTGCAGTTAAATTTATAGGACTACACGAGCAAATTAGCTTGAATTGAAAATATATTTTCATTTAGGCTCATAGCTTTATACTTAATTAAAGAGATAAAAGGTGATTGCTGGATGGTTGCATTAAATCCAAAGATCTAGATGCAGTGCTCTCAGATTCAAAACTCCTCATTGATGAAAGCCACAAGCTAAAACCTAGACGTATGGTATTGGATGGGTAGTTACTAGATAGGAACTTTGGTCCCAAATTTTCTAGCATCAATTAATTACTATGGCTTGCACTGGGTGACCCTAAATGAAGGGAGTTGCTATTGTTTAATAAAAGTGAATCAGAAAAAAATACAGTGAAATTGTATATAAATTTTATGATATCATGATTTTTTATTTTGCATACATGTATACATTACTTATATGTTCTAAGGCATATTAAAGTTTAACATTAAACAATTAAAAAACTCACTGCATTTCAAAGATTCCAGCCTTTTGTAACAATGTAGAATAACAATAATTACACTATTATTTTGTCCTTCCTTACAATAAGTGAATGCAAATCTAGTTTGACTGGATTGGTTTAAAATTTTATTTACTTAGAAAAATATTTAATTCTATATAGATTCAACTTAGATTATGGATATGTCACGAAAATATTAGTCTCTGTTTTGCAAGGTCATTATTTATAAATACATGTGCCAAAAATTTCAGATTGACCATATATATTTAGTATATATGGACCATTGTGCTGACATGATTGTTTTGTAATGCAGTGAAGCATGGTTTCTTTGGATATATGGTATATATTAAAGTATTTTTACATAGAACTATGTGCCAGACAACGATAATGCAAATATAAGGGTATGTATATGGATTTTATATGTATATATTATATAAATGCTCTCAACATTAAATATTATATTTTACGGTAATTGTGATTCTTTGGTTTTATTAGGAGTTACTTTTAAATCCACATACTTATAGATAATTGGATACATGGTAATAATCTGACTAATTATTATAGGTATATAGATTATTTATGTTATATGATTTGCTGTTTTAAATAGTTAATAGTTCCATTACTTAATCTATAACTATAGCAACATGAGAAATGATTACCAACATTCAATGTATATGTATCTCATTTTATTATTTTACATAAAATGGTATCCCAATTTAGGGCTCTAGTGACCAGAATATATCATGATACCTAAAAGACATGCTTAAATACATTCAAATGCCTGATGACGGGGGTTTAATACATCCACATACTGAAAGACAAAGAAAAGCTCAATACTATAAAGAATGATGAAAGAGATTTAATACATACATATAGTATAAAACAATTCAGAAATTTGATATTACAAAGTATATGAATGATTGGATTGATAGTAACACATATAACAAGAATTATAAATGAATTTAATTAGTAATTTTTAGATTATTGGTTGATAGATGTGATGATAGCATTCAGCACAAGAAGAGCAGACATATAAATAAAAATGAAATAAAACAGAAGCTAATTGATATCCATTTTAATATATACTGATAGCAAAAGAAGCAAAGTCACAAATTTTATTAAGATAGTGCTTGAAGTATTTAGTTTGATATCAGTGAGCATCTTGAAACCTTTATGAGATAAGACCAAGAAATGACTAAGAAATAGAAGAAACTGTTAAAAAAAACAGTGGAGAAATAGAAAAAAAAAGAAGATCAGAAGGAAAGAAAGAATGAAGTAGGAGAAATATTTAAATAAAAACATGAAGAAAATGACAAGAAATTGAATCTACTATTTCTGAAAAAGTAAACAAAAAAAAAAGAAGAAGAAGAAGATAAAAAAAAAGAGTAATACCGAAGAAATATTTCAAAAGCATTTAGAGAAATTCCAGAAAGAGCATAAAAAAGCTAGAGCACATATCAATAAAAAAAAAGTTTGAAAAAAGTTTATGGAGTTTTCAGATGACTGAAAAACAAGCAGAAAAAAAGATCATAATGACCATGAAATAAAACAGGCAATATCAAATAGTAAAACCATGAAGTAGCTATGTAAGAAAAAATAATACAAAAACAAAAAGGAGATAGAAGAGCAAAAGAAAGTGGCATTAGTTTTAAAGGATCAAATGAAGATATGATAGTAAGTCATAAAAAGTACACCCATAAAAAAAAAAACTAATTTAATTTAAACAAAGAATAAGAGTGAAAAATTCTGAATAGAAGACTCAAGAGAAAACATAAGTATAAAAACCTAAAAAACAATAAAGAAATCAAAGTAAAGAATAGAGATAAAAGTCCAAAAAAAAGTAGAGAATATCCAATAATAAATTAAGGCAATAGTAAAGCAGAAGAAAATCAAATAGAGTATAATGAGATACTAATACAATTAAAATTGAAAAACACAATTACAAGCAGAGTACAGTAGAATTAATTATTATCCTAAAACAAATACATATTAAAACAAGAAGGATCAATTAACTATATTTCAAAAAGTTTCAAAATATTTCCCACTAATCTTTACAACTAAATAAGAGAATATATTTTTAATGGACACTGAATTATAAGTCTATAATGTCCATAAAGTTGCCAATCATTAAAAGATTTTTTACTTTATGTAGGTAAAAATATGACACCTGAAAAATTCCATTACTTCAAAACCAAATTACAAAAATAACTCCTCACTTACATATTGGGTTTCAATGTACAATAACTAGAAATCACAAGACACTGCAATAAAGCTTAATTCTTATCTAGAGTTCACCTAACCAATCTTATATTTTATTTCTACCTTTATTCTTTAGCATTTCAGATATTTGTTTTCCTAATTCTCAATTTAATGACCATATTCTTCATAGAATTAAAATTCTCAAAACCCAGAAATGCCTCTCTATACATAATAACCTCAGATCTATATCTATGATTCTCTTTGTGATTAAAATTATGAAATCTTTCATCAAGGATAAAATACAATCTATTATAGTTTTTCAAACATTTAAGTTCCAATTGATTATTCTAGAAAACACAACAAAGCTGAACAATTATCACCAGTTAGATATAACTTCAGCCTTAAACAATATGACATTCACAATTTTTTTTAAATTTCCTTAATCAAAAATTTTATGCTAAATTGAAAAATGAAGATCACATTAAATAGAAAAAGAAATCACATAATTTTAGATCCATTCACCAGGAGTATAATTTGAAATCTCTTTTATTCATTACTTAGGTAACCCCCATGAACTTCTGGGAATTCAAATCCCACATAAAAACAGTCCAATAAACCACATTTTAATCATGGATGGCATTTTTATTATTTTATCTTCCAAGAAATGTCTACCTAGACTCTTCATCATTTTAGATAATTATAATAAAGAATATCATCTTAAATTTAAAACTAACAAATTCCTAATTTAGAAAATTATATTTGATGAACAAATTTTTCTTTTACAATGCTTTTAGATTTTTAAATTCATCTAGCACACGATTCATTCAGAACCAAGATTCCAATATCTATTCAAAAGATGATTAAGCCTTTATTAACACCATATCTATCTATACACAACAGAATCCCTCTTTATCAACATTCTATATATTTACTATATTAACCTGTTACATGCCTATAATCAAATATAAAAAATTTTTTAAATTGAAAAGGTAAATCTGTTGTAATATGCTAAATTCTATGGCATGTCTTTGCATTCTATTTTAATTTTTTATTTATATCTCTATTAACACCTTAATTTCTTTTAAATATCTGTTTCCGGTTATACAAATACATTTACTGACACTTCACTATAACTTAATATATATATGATTTAATTAACAATATATAGAAATTTCTAAAAAATTCTAGTATTGGAATGCTTACGAAGTAGTTATACTCAACGACTATGAAAAAGCTTTTTAGTAAAATTCGACTCAATAATCATCAGATTATTAAAAAATTCTAATATAGCTTTTTACACTGTAAATATTTGATTTTAATTAAAATCAATTTTTTATTATTATTGTCACCAACATTTTTATTTTGGCTAGAATGAGACTCTTTAACAATGACGTCATAAACTCACTATGTGGCAGAGAAATCCTGAATTACAAAGGCAGAAACATCGTAACCAAAATAACTCACTCTTATATACCATTTTTCTAAACAAAATATTTATCTAGAGAAAGAGCTTTTTCTGAATATTAAAATCATATCAATCATCATCTTCACATTCTGGTTTCTAAGGTATTTTTCATTTTCAATTCCAGAAGAAGCAAATTGTAGCTTCTATTTTTAAATAAAATTATAAACATTGAAATAGATCAAATTCTACCTGCAATTTATATTTATCCAGCTACTTGATATACTTTTTCTCACTCCCTGTGAATTTATAAGCAATGATTAAACAATCATCTAATCATATATATTCAGTCTAAATCATGTAATTACATATATTTGTATAGAATTTGAAACACAGATTTATAATACTCTCTACATATTTTATACAAATGTAGCATATATATCAAATAATCTTTCCTTTCTCTGTATTAACTTGTAAAATGTAGCCTATACTGGTATCCTTTTTTTTAAAAAAATCAAAATTTTACTTTAAAAATAAAAATTTTTAAAGAGAATTTTTCAAAATAAGTTAATAGAGTTTGTCTACCCGCCCCACCCATTCATGCCTAAACAAATTATTTTATTACTTAAATTAAAATGCTTTAATACAATTAAAGCAATTTATATACACACATTTATAAAGTTTTAAAGAAAAAAATACATTCTTAAAATTATATCTATATTTGAGTCAATTCTACTCTTTATCGTTTTGTTGACGTAAAATTATTTATTTATAATGAGAGTGTAATTTGTGTCTGTTTCTAATTCATAAAGTTGTAGCTATAATTACACAAACTTCTTGGATAAGTGTGATAAAAATTAATGATGATAAAAAGTAAGATATAATATCTGACAGCATAAAAAATTGTTTTTAATAATTTCTATTCTTTTATTTATTTATTATAATAGGAGAAAATCTTTAAAAAATATTATTTGAACAATCAAAATTTTAATAAGTTAATATTAGAACATTGTAAAAATGAACTATAAAAAACTGATTCATTAAATATTTCTTAAATAATGGCTTAAGTAAATCAGTGAATGGGGTAATACCGTAGATACAGAGACATCACTATTAAGTTAAATAAAACTTGCCTCTTGTTGAAATTTTCCCCAGATCACTACATTCTTCTTCTGAACACTATATAGTTTTACATGATTTATATTTCATTTTATCATTAATCCTTCTAAAACATACTTCTGCTTTCATCTATACTTATATTTCTCCGTGTTTAAAATTATTTTACTGTTAAATCAATACTTTTTTTATTCTTCTTATAATCTAATGTCAATGTTGCAATTTTCATTTATTTCATTCACATTAATATTAATATTTTGAACCTTATTATCTTAATGTATTTTCTTTTACAACTTTCAAAGTTTTCTCTTATTTATTCTTCAATTTAATTATAACATTATTATTATTATTGTAATAACCGCACTTACGACTGTGCCAAGGTTATAACTGCAAGTCATACTGTGCGGTCAGCAAATAATGTTATACAATTCCCACGCTGTTCTCTTCCAATGAAGCTCTCCAATGAATTGGTCTGCCACGAAGCTCTCCAAACGAATTGGTCTGCAACAAAGCTCTCCAATGAATTGGTCTGCAACGAAGCTCAGCCACGGATGCTCTCCAACGAATGGTCTGCACTGACTGCTCTCCAATGAATGGTCTGCAAGCGGATGCTCTCCAAACGCATGGTCTGCAACTTGCTACTGCGTGACTGCTCTCTATTACTCTCTTTGTTACACTGCTCGATGTTACCCAGTCTTCTTATCGCTCTCTGACAACTGCAATGATCAATCAATGCACTGACCAATAAGGTAACGTCTCTTATCTAGAAACATTTGTAATTAGCAAACATTTCTAGGAATTGTCGATCGCCATTACGTCAATGCACTAATTAAATTCCTCAGCTATCAGAGCGCGATCTAAAAACAGCCTTACGAATAAATTCTAGTTTTTCTGGAGTGCACAAAAATGTCTGCCATTTTTACAAACACTACAATTATTATTATTTTTTTCATATGTCATAGCATCAGCTGGGATGCGAACCCACAACCGTCTGCAACCAACTACTTGCTTGCAAGGCAGCTGCGATAACATCTCGGCTAACAACGCTTGACCAAGTTATTATTTTTTGGTTCAGAATTCCTTATAATTTTAAAGTTTAGATCAATTCTACCATCACTTATACTTTGAGTATTGTCATATGTATCATAAACTGTCAATGTTTGTATTAATAAATTAAATTTTAAATCAAAGAAATAATACACACACACACAATGGATATTTACTTCTTTTGTATAGCTTGTTATTGCTGTGGCTATAGGATGTTCACTACTATCCTCTGCTGTTCCTGCTATAGCAAGAAGTTTTACTGGATAGAATTCTTTACTTTTGTTAAAGTACATAATCTTAACTAACTTTGGTTTACCATGAGTAATAGTTCCAGTTTTATCAAACATAATACAAGAAATCTAAAAAAGATAAAAAATAAAAATAAATCTAGTAATTTTCAACTTTTTATTACAATTTTTGATATGGTGTTTTAACCTTATGTGCCATTTCTAAAGGCTCTGCTCCTTTAATAAGAATTCCATTCTGTGCTCCAATTCCAGTTGCAACCATAACTGCTGTGGGTGTGGCCAGACCAAGGGCACAAGGGCAGGCAATTGATAATACTGTAATGGCACATTTGAAAGCAAATTGAAAGATGATTTCATCTCTCTTGAAAATTTCATTCTTAAAAAAAAAAAAGAATTAAGAAATTAAAAAAGTTATTTTAAAAAACATAAAACAACAAGAATATTTAAATTGTTAAAAGAATTATATATATTATCTTCATGAAGGGTCATGTGATTTTTCACTGTCTTTCAAGATATCTAAAATTTTTATTTTTATTGCTTGATTTTTTTAAAATCTATATAAAAAAATACTTTTTATTATGAAGTTTCATAATGCTTTTTTCTTGATAGTTGACATTTTAACTGTATAACAGTCTTTTTTAGAACCTAAAAATCAGCAGTTGCATTCCAATGATCTATTATGTAAAACACATATAACTTGATCTAATATTTGTATATATACATAATAAAATAACAATGAATATAACATTCATACTATATTATAAAAACCTTACAACCAGCAGAAATACTTTCAGTTAATCACTTAGCCTTCTTCAACTGAAACTTAATTTCAAATATAGCAGAAGCAAATGTTATCAAGTCTTATTCCAAGATTCTTGAACTTTAACATTAATGGATTGTTGATTAATTATAGATATTCTATTTCTATTTAAGAAAATTGCTTTTTAATATTTCTTTCATTATGTTTTCTCTCCATTTTTTGTTATTTTCAAAATTAACATTTAAGCTACATGCAATTTTAAACAGGTGTGTGGTGTGATTTCTTTTAATAAGAACTGTTTTAAAATTTAGAAACTGATAAATAGTTGCCTTTTGATTTATTTCATACGTTTTTGAAAATAATATTTATAATTTGTCTAATTATCACTGAATAAATAGCATTTTTGATTTGTGATTTTTCTAATTATCGCTGAATAAATTAGCATTTATGATTTTTTTTTAAATGTAGTGCAATTCATGTGAATACTTTGCCTTAGGCATTTTAATTTTTTATTTATTTCATAGGTTTTTGAAAATAGCATTTATGATTTTTTCTTTCTTTAAATGTAGTGCAATTCATGTGAATACTTTGCTGTAGGCGATGTCATTTATCCTTTGTATGTATCAGCAATGTTTTTGGAGATGTATTAAAATTCAAAATGATGCTGAGTGTATACTATATCAGTACTGGTCAATCTTAATTGTCTTGAAATGAGAACATAAATGCATTAAATCATTCAATTTACATCCATTTCTTTTAATAATCTTATTAGCACTTATGAAATATTATAATTTACTTCATGCTAATATTAAACAATATTAAACTATATAATGATCAATGGATTTTACTAGTAGTAGTGAGGTTTTATTACCTTCTATCTAGAATTACAATCTGACAGTGTGCTAATAAAATTCATTGATCATTATATAGTTTAACATCTAATACAAGCACAAAGTAAATTATAATATTTCATAAGTGTTAACTAGATTATTAAAAGAAATGTATATAAAGTGAATGATTTTATATAATCCGCTCTCATTTCAAGACACTTAAGATTGGCATATATAAGTGCATTTAGGTTTGAAAATAAGATGGTCATTCTTATTTTTTCAAAGACTTTATCTTGTGGCTAGAGTAAAAGTATCCATCCTCACATTTAACATTGCTGCTGATTTAATATTATGTATGAGACTAGTGAGGATGGTTTATTAACTTCTAAATAGAATTAAATTTAAACATTTATATGTGTTATATTTAGAATAATGTAAATAATGTTATATGGTTAAAATAAATGAACTAAATTATTATGAAGCAAAAAATAAAAAGAAAGTTATATATGTTTCAATTAAAGTAAAAATCTTCTGATAAGATAAATATTTTTGTTGTAAGAAATATTTGTGCTAAAAGAATAGATTAGGATAGAGATTAATTAAAATGATAATTAAACAAGGCTCTGTTCCAAAAATAGAATAGTATTAAAAATAATTAGTGTTCTAGAACTTTCCATGACCAGAGTGTTGCTACCTGGAATTAAAATTAAAAAGGATAAAAACTCACATATAAAAAGGATCAAAGCTATCTCACATGCACTCATGTAGATGGAGGTGATCATGTTCAACTCAAGCAAACCACAAGACCAAATGTTCAAGAGGATTATGAATGCACCCAGTGAACTCCACCATTAAAAGTTCAAAAATGAACCTAGAGATTTTCATAGATCACACCAGTCTTATTATGATTTAGTACATCTCCAGAGCCACATGTTGTAAGTGACTTTATTAAGTTATTATATATCATGTGTTGTTAATTTTACTTTATTGTTGTTATCTTGTTATCAATAAACATCAAGTTTTGGTTACAAAATATGTTTGTGTTATAATTATTTCTACTTGTCTGACCACCTTTACCATGCAGAAGAAAACTGGTGCTGTCAGTGACAAGATCAAATTCAAACTAATTTGTATTAGTAGTCAGTGATAAACTTTGAAGGAATTAATAACATTAAATTCCATAAATTGAAACAGATTAGTATGTCAGCCTGTGCTACATGTAACAATAAATAAGTTTAACATTAATAGTTCCTTTGATTGGTCAATTTACATGAAGAGGACTGATAAACTTTTTCTTATTAATGAAGCTGTTAATGACCCATCACATTTTCCACATGGCTAGGTTATATCATAACTGAAACTGTAAATCAGCTATGTGATCATAAACAACAAGAGAAGTTCCTGCATGCTGTAATAGTTAAACCCTGAATAATTATTTCACTTACCAACCCTTGAAGCATAGCTAATATTTACATTTTAAAAATAGAAAGTAAAATAAAGGGAACAAATATGTGACTATGATTAGCATGGATTGCAAATATGGTGATGCCTGATGATAGACAGGAGTTTTTTCAAGAGACTTATGAGAAAGCAATCAAAATGGGAGCAACTCATGAGATAGTGCTCAACCACTCAAAGCTCTTCTGAAGTTATTAGTGATAATAAGCAAAGGTAGTGCATTTATAAAAGAAAGTGAAAACAAATATCAGCTGCTAAGAGTAAGATGAAAGAAATAATGTGTTATTGTTGTGTGCTTAAGAACCACATGGCATGAAAGTGTAAATTTAATAAAGAGCATTGTAGAGCTTGTGGGAGAACAGATCACTTAGAAAGAACACATAGGGTGGTGCAGATGTAATGACTAATAAATTTTTCCCAAGAAAAATAAGAAAAAGTGTGAGATAATACCTAGATTAGGAATTGTGATCAATTTATGTTAATGATTGATAAATTTATTAAATATAAAAATGATAATGGAAATCAATAGCAATGCAAGTGTGTCAATGATAGCAGTTACAGACTGAAATAGAGTAATGGAAAATTGTAAGAACCTCCTTATATTAATGAAAAATAATTTAAAGGTGAAAGATGCCAGTGGTAATAGTAAGATGATATTAGAGAAAGCAGATGTAACTGTAGAAATTAAAAATGGTTACCATTGTATATTGTACAAGACAGTCTTAATCTTATTATAGGTAGGGAATTCTTCCATGCTCTTAAAGTCAAAATATGTAAACGGAAATTTAAAAAAGAAAATGGTGTCAAACATATGGATGCACTGGTGAAAGGCCCGATTAAGTCAGATGCAGAGAAAAATAATCCAATCATTAACTACATAGAATAAAGTAATAGACAGTAAAAAGGTAGCAGTTTAGACAAAAAGTGATCATTGATATATACTGTTAAACAAGTGAATCAGTAAAGGCTGGCCTAGTAGTTGGCCTGAGATACTTCATAAATCTATATGGAGTATAAGAGAAAGTCTGTCTATAAATAAAGAATGCATGTTAATGAGTAATAGAATGTTAATGCCTAATAGTAGTCATTATCAGGTTTTTCAGATGATTCATTAATTACCCTGGTGTAGTAGGGGCTAAAGCACTTGCTCATAGTTATGCATGGTAGCCTGGAATAAATGCTGAGATACAGCAATTCATAAAAACTTGCAAAATGCCTTGAGACTACAAAGGTTCCGTTCGAGAAAAATTACATTGCTTGACCTCTTGTTGAAAAAACTTGGAACCGTATTCACATCGATCATGCTGGACCATTACATGGCTACATTTTTTTGGTAGTGTTTGTTCCTTACTCAAAAATGGACTGAACATAAAATTGTTAAAAACACCAGTACTTACTTAAAAAACAATTGGATAACGAGAAAATTTTTACTTTTCATGATTTTCTCGAAACCCTGGTGACAGACAATAGTACCAGTTTACATCCACTAAATTTCAAGGATTTTCTAAAAAAATGGGG
This sequence comes from Epiperipatus broadwayi, assembly GCA_028023455.1. NCBI lineage: Eukaryota > Metazoa > Onychophora > Udeonychophora > Euonychophora > Peripatidae > Epiperipatus > Epiperipatus broadwayi. The sequence goes on along the minus strand of JAQFVV010006358.1, from coordinate 772,804 downwards.
TATTAGGCATATAGCCTTTGCCCCCATATTACTCTGAGTCCAATGGCATTGCAGAAAAGAGTACAAATGTTAAAAAAAAATGTTATGTAAGGAAGGGATTATGAATATACAAGAAATCTTATATTCTGCTCTGCTATATCAACATAGTATGCCTTAATTTAGTACTTGAAAATCTCCAGCTGAGATGATGTTTGGACAGAAAATCCACAGAAGCATTAGTTTACCCTGGTAAAAAAAAAGAGATCTGAAAATCTTGGAGGATACCAACATTAGTGTTCTATCATAAATAATGATCTACAATCAAATGCCATAAGCTTTATTTCTATTGCCCAATATGAGAAAAATATATATCTCATTCAAAAACTTTCTATAATATATTCCAAAGCAATTAATGATAAACACTACAATCAATATCAATATAAGCAAAAATTCATTTATTATTTTTGTGAACAAGCATTATAATTTTGGTCATGTGATGTTTATTGACAAAAATAAATTAATAATTTTTGTTAGTCATTTATTAGACTAGAGATTATCTGCTTAATGAATAATATTTCTGTAATGTAATTTTACCTACACCACTCTCTCACATAAGGTAGAAATGGGTTCAAATTACAAAATACTTAATAGGCTTATAAATCAATTATTTTATATAGCGCGATGTTTTATAAACTGTAATAGTTGAACAGCATTAAGCTGTTGCACATGCGCTTTGCAGATTTTGCAATACAACTTTTAAAAAATAAGAGAGGATTTTTATTGTGAAGAAAATACTCGTAGTAGAATAAAATATTAAATGATTTACCTATACTTTCTACGACACTTATACCTAAATATAAAAAACTTTTTCAGAATGTCAGCTAATACAGACCAATAATAATTTTGGGTTCAAAATATGCAGCAAAAGTATGTAGATGACAAATGCCTTCTTCAAGATAAGCATTTACACATTATTTTCCAATTAAAAATAAATAAATAAATATTGGCTAAAGTTTAAGATAAACCAAGAAATCCATTTCATAATTATTTTTTTTGTCTTTATAGAAAAGAAATCACTTCTGCTGTGCATTTGACATGTATAATCTACTACTAATTTTAACAATATTGTAAATAAATAACGGCTACTAAATATGCAGTGTTTAAAATGTATAATAACATTTACAAAGTTAGAGGAGTTATTTTAATAAAATTTCCAATAATGCTTTAACAAATATTTATTATTTCAGAAATATAATTATATATGGGCTGGTACGTGAACTGTCAGATAATTAGGTAAGAATATATATAAATACTTTTCAATATCTTAAAAAGTAATGAAACAAATAGTTCTGATATATATATTTTGTAGTATTAGATATATATGTATATTCCTCTCTATAATCTCAAAATTAAGTTTCTTGCTTGTTAGCAACTGCCATCTATAACCGATTTAACAAAATAAAATTTGCGTTACATTACACGTGATTAAAAAAACAGAAAAAAAAAAGGGAGGGGGGAATAAATAATTTCGTAAAATATTTTCTTAGAAAGTTCATTATTTACAAACTTGTCAAAAACAATTAAAGGGTCACAATAATAATAATAAAAAAAATATATAGTAATAAATATATGCCAATAATTTCTTCAATTAATTCAATTCGATTAATATATTATAGCAATTGTTAAAAACAAACAAAAATAATATTTACAATAATCTAATAAGCTGAAAGAATAATGTTAGCATTTTCACTTTTTAAGTGAAAAAGTCTGACTTTGAATATCAGCTGGGTAAAACACAATCTTTTTCAGATTCCAGTCAGGTTTAAGATTTTATTTCAAATAGACAGTTATAGCTAACCTGGAAGGTAATCTAAGTAACATTTATCAGTAAACAAGTAAGGACTGAAAAACAAGCAGATCTTATTACTAACTAATAAAGTAGTACCTTTTCTTTCCATAGCTCTTCTTGAAAGTTTGCAATGATCTATTTAAATATTTGATTTTTTTTTTTTTTTACATTTATAAAAAAAAAAAAAATTGATATTATACAATTTTGATTTTGCAATTAATTGTGTATTAGAACACTACTGCATAACATTGATAAACAAGTCATGGTTGCAATGAAAAGAGTAACAAGATATTAAACCACTAAACATCACATGATCACCGTCTCTTATGCTAGCACATAACTGTTATTAGATCCTAAGATCTAGGTGCAGTGCTCTCTGATCCAAGGCTCCTCACTGACGAAGACCACAAGCCCAGAAACTAGTCTGGGGATATTGTATGACTAGATGGGGATTTTATGCACAAGTCTTTCGGCATCCATTGATTACTCTGGTTGGCACATGGTGGCATTACTGTATGGAGAGTTTTGCCTGTTTAATAACAAGATATTAGATATGTTTGTAATAAAAAGTGGGTTAAAACTGCTAGATATTTGTAATATAACACCGAAGCATCGATCAAAATATATTTTTAAGTATTATAAACAAGATATAACATTCACTCATCTCCAGTGGAAGTTTGCAATTATTTGAATTTTTTTAAACATATATAACAATAAATATAAAAATGTATTATTTGAGATTTATACATTTAACATTCAAAGATTTATAATTAAAAAAAATAAAAAATTACGAGTTTATAAATTAAGTAAAGTAATTTAGATTACAAGAGCTGTATAAATATTACTTTGTTGCAGTAAATGACAGTTTTTTTTATTGCGAATATCTTTAGTCAATATTTGATAGTAAATATTAATCATAATTTTGTAATATCTTCATAATCAGAAAAAAAGTGATAGTAGATATTTTGGGTGAGCTTGATATAATGTTGATCATGATCATGTAATTTCATAAAGGAAAAAGTGATAATGAATTCAAGATCTGTTAATCAAGATTCCTTTTACCCAAGTGATGAAGGTTGCATTAGATTATAGATCTATGAGTAGCCCACACAGCATAGAAAATCTTTTATTCTCTGGTTAGTAATATACAGACAACCATTTATCATTCGTAGTGAATGTTATCTAGTTTATCTATAGATTAAGGATTTGAATCAACATCAAGATTCACTTGGTACTCAGACACTAAGTAGTACTAATCATTACATCTGCCATACTTTGTTATGCAGTTTATTATATGCCATAAATAGAAAAAAATCCTAGCTGTGCAAATCAAAGCAATAAACATTAAAGTCTTAAGAATCAAATACACATTAATATTACAATGTATTAAGAGATAACTAATTAGCTATAATAAAAGGTAAGTTGAATGGGATATAATTAATATTATTTTTTTACACATATGCATATTCTAAATTAAAGACAGTACTAAAGTCATATATTTGGAAAAAGCTTTGAAAATATTAAACATTAAATTTAATGCATCTTTTCTATTGAGAATCCTTGTCAAAGACAATTTTTCTGCATATTTCAAAGTTCTAAAAGTTAAATTTATTTAAATAAATTGTTTTAATATCATTTAAGATTTCATACAAATTTTCTAATTTTAATATCACACATATATATTACCCTACATCACTTTGTATGTCATATATATGTGTGGGTGATATTCTTTAATAAGTATTAATATAGTGTAAGAAAAGCCCTTAATAACTACATTTCTGATGTATCTTAAGATTTAAAGATGACTTCTTTTACACATATGTATCTGAATTGCTTTGTCTCTGGTATAACTAACTATCTGGTCACAACAATAAATATAGTACACTATCAAGTATTAGCTTTATACTTCATGATAAATTCCTGCAGATATTTTAGTAAGAATAAATTGATTTTTAAATACAACTAAAAAGTTAATTAAAGATTTTATTTAATTAAAGATTCAAACACAAATAATTTAATAATAGAAAGATGATTCAAGTCTTAATCTGTTAAGAATAGATTTTATACAATAACTGTAGTCTGTAAATTAATTAAGAAAAAATATAATTCCCTCTCTACAGAGAATGATTATAACATTAATTAAATAGAAAAATACATTAGTTACTCCAGAAATAAAAAAAAATATTTTAGTTAGCACATCAATTCTGAAAGACTGACTGCTGTTGTAGAAGAGGTATTTCCAACTGGGATACATTTAGCATGGAAAATGAATTCAAAGACCTAAAAGGTTTTTGCAGAGCATAGTTGATTTTATTATTATTTTATATGCCATAGGATTTTACATCCTATGTAATTTAATGCAAAATGTAAGAATGAATTTTATGCGAGATTTTGTAAATACGCTGCTAATAAAAAAATCAATTTTTATATGAGTTGCCACCTTAATTTATTAAATTAGTTATCAAGAGTTATGATAAAAATTTAAATCATTAAGTTCTTATATTAAATAAAAATTAATAAACAGGAAATTTGCTAACATTTTGAGATGAAATAAAAAAACTGGTGCAATTGATTCAAATTTCGGAGAAAAGAGAGTTAAAAACAACAAAAAAAAAAAACTGCTATAGTGAAAAAAATTGGCTATATTTTATAAAGAAATGAAATAAAAATTTAAGGCACTCAAAAATTGAAAATGTTAGGACAGACAAACATATGAAGGGTATCCAAAAGTATTTGGAATTTTATAATAAAAAATTGTTTATTAATCTTTAAGTGTCTCCTTGAAAGTACAATACATTAGTCTAAACATGTTCTTCACTTTTCAAAGTAATCCAGAAACACAAATGCTTGCATCATTTTTTTTTTTCACCACTTCTAAGTTCCAAAAAAAATTAATTGTGGCAGTTTTTCATTTCAAGAAAATAAAAAGAAGTTTCATAATTTGATATCATTGAATGTAACTAATAGATACTGCTGAATTTAATTAAAAATTGTTTCACACTCATAGCTTTGTGCACAGATACATTATCATGGTGAAGCTTACATTCCTCACTTTGCCACAAAACAGGATTTTTACATTTTCCCACATTATATAAACATTTTGGAAATTATAGGTAAAATATCTGATTGTTTTGAACTAATTCTGAGAGAAAAATACTATTTAACCCAATAAACATCACATGATCACCTCCTATGCTTGTGTATAACAGTTGTTAAAACAGGCAAAACTCACTATATATTGCCACACGCAGCAAGCTAGAGTAATCAATGGATACCAGAAGGCTTGTGCATAAAATCCCCATCTAGTGCCTACTCATCCAATATCCCTAGACTAGTTTCTGGCTTATGGCCTTTGTCAGTGAGGAGCCTTGGATCTAAGAGGACTGCATCTAGATCTTAGGATCTAATGCAACCCTCCAGAAACCACCTTTTATCTCCATTTAACTACAAAACTATGAGTCTTAAACTGAAAACACCTTAATGTTTTCAGTACAAGACCATTAGCTTATATAGTCATATGGGTCTGAATCCAGTTCAGTACCACTAATGGGCTTGGACTGAAAACATTAAGGTGTTTTCAGTTTAAGACTCATAGTTTTAATGCAGTGCTCTCAGATCCAAGGCTCCTCATTGACAAAGGCCATAAGCCAGAAACTAGTCTGGGGATATTGGATGAGTAGGCACTAGGGGATTTTATGCACAAGCCTTCTGGAAACCATTGATTACTCTAGCTTGCTGTGTGTGGTAATATATATAGTGAGTTTTGCCTGTTTTATCAACTGTTATACACAAGCATAGGAGATGGTCATGTGATGTTTATTGGCTTAAAACCAATCCTGCCTAATAGGATAGTGGTGGCTATGGTTATTAAAGAACCAAAGACAACCAAATGTATGGGTACTGAACTGGATTCAGACCCATATGACTATATAAGCTAATGGGCTTGGACTGAAAACATTAAGATGTTTTCAATTTAAAACTCATAGTTTTGTAGTTAACTGGAGATAAAAGGTGGTTGCTGGAGGGTTGCAGTAGATCTTAAGATCTAGATGCAGTGCTCTCAGATCCAAGGCTCCTCACTGATGAAGACCATAAGCCAGAAAATAGTCTGGGGATATTGGATGAGTAGGCACTAGATGGGGATTTTATGCACAAGCCTTCTGTCATCCATTGATTACTCTAGGTTGCTGTGTGTGGCAATATATATAGTGAGTTTTGCCTGTTTTAAAATACTATTTACATTAAAAAAACAGCATTTTTTTAACATTCACCATACTTTTCTTGGGATGTAGTAAATTTGTCGTTACTACTGACAGCTTCTTCTTCAGCATGTTAAAGCGCTTATATATATATATATATATATATATATATATATATATATATATATATATCATCATTCATCATTATCAACCATTATCAATCCACTGCAGGATGAAGGTCTCTCCAAGTTTAATCCATCTTCTCCGATCATTAGCTTCTCTTCTCCACATCACCCCTACACATTTTCTTATTTCATCCATCCATCTTACATGTGGTCTCCTTCTGGGTCTTTTACAATCTCTTGGAATCCACTTTAAAATTTCAATTGTCCATCTATTACCATCTCTTCTAGCAATATGTCCAGCCCAACTCCACTTCAATCTTTTAATTTTTTCAATGAGGTCAGTAACACCTGTTTGTTCTCTTACCCATACATTGCATTTTCGATCTCTTCTTGTTACTCCCAACGTACATCTCTCCATACTTCTTTGAGTGGTCTGAAGTCTCTGTATTGATCTTCTATTAAGTGTCCAAGTCTCAGATCCATAAGTAAGAACTGGTAAAACACATTTGTTAAAAACCTTTCTTTTCAAACACATAGGCATATTTCCTTTTAATATCAAGTTATTTCTACCAAAAGCACTCCAACCAAGTTTAATTCTATGATTAATTTCCTCTATTATGTTTCCATCTGTATTAATAATCTGACCAAGGTATTTGTAACTCTTAACTTCTTCTAATTCATCATAATCGATCTTTATTTTCATATTTTGAGCAAATCGATTAAACATTACTTTAGTCTTTTTAACATTTATCTTTAGTCCTACTTTCCTACTTTCATCTGATAACTCCTGCAACATTTCCTGCAGCTCGGAAGCATTATTTGCAAAAACAACTACATCATCTGCGAAATCTAAATGACTTAAATAATCTCCATTTACTTTCACTCCTTTAGTTTCCCATTTTAATCCACAAAATACTTCTTGCAGCACTGCTGTAAAAAGTTTTGGAGATATGGAGTCACCTTGTTTTACACCTTTCTCAATGTTGACTTTCCCAGTATCATTATGTAATCTAATTGTTGCTGTTGCATTTTTATAAATATTCTTTAAAATATGACAATATCCTGGATCTATACCTTGATGATCCAATGCTTTAATCACTGAAGAAATGTTTATAGAATCAAATGCCTTTTCATAATCTACAAATCCAAAACATAATGACAACTCATATTCATTTGTCCTTTCTATAACTTCTCTCAATACTTGAATATGATCTACTGTACTAAAACCACTTTTAAATCCAGCTTGTTCTCTTGGTTGGTGAAAATCCAAGGTTCTCTGTAGACGAGTTGTAATTATCTTGGTAAAAATTTTATATAAAACTGATAAAAGGCTGATAGGTCTGTAATTTCTAATATCTTCTTTATCACATTTTTTAAATATTAATATTATTACTGCATTCTTCCAATCATCCGGTACATCTTTATATATATTATTAAACCATTTAATAAACTTATATATATATATATATATATATATATATATATATATATATTATTAAACCATTTAATAAACTTATGTTTTTTTTTAGAACATCTTTTTTGTAATCTGTTTTAAGCATTACAACTGTTTTACCTGCCATTTTCCCTAAAAAAAGCAGAATTTTACATTATTCCAACTTTTCATTCATTATAAAATTGACAAATATGTGAAACACACTTTGCAAAAAAATGTGATCCATAGCACTATGATTTTACATCATTATATATAATTTGATAGATTGATGCATAAGGGTTCATTCAAGAGGTATGTAGCAGCAGAAGCATTACATCAACAATTGCATTCTCCACAAAATAAAATTCTGGTTACTTTTCAGTCCTTCCTTATATACAGTTTAACATTAATAATGACTTAATTATTTGAAACAACCAAAAATTTCTTTTTCTAAATGATATTAAAATGAAAAACCACAGTTTTATTAGGTTTAACTGATATTAAACGGATAGATTTACCAAAAGTCAAATGCAATCTAAATAATCTGGATGAACTTATCTATGCTGAAATTATTGTAAAATTGAATAGCTATTTTAGCTCTCAACCCAATTGCTATGTTGCTAGACTAGATTTTAGAAATATGCAACTAGAAAAGGGATTTAGTAAAGTCATATAATTTTAAATATTTTACAGAAAATATTCTTCCTGATCAATTAATTCAGGATATGTCTGTGGACAAGCTCTCTCAATAGCTATTAGCAAAAAGTGATATGATCTACAAAAATGCAATTCAGATAAAAATAGGTTATGATTTTAGATCGAGCAAGAAATTTCCAGGAATGAAAAGTGATTAATAAGTAAAAAAACTTTCAAAATTAAAACATATTTTTGGATAATACTAAAAAAATAAATACAAATAAATTCAAATGTTTTTGCTGTGGTAGAAATGGTGATCATGTGATGTTTATTGTTAAACAAATGCAAATGGAAAAATGAATGATGCAATAAATGCAATCGTAGACATCATTTGGGAAAATTGTGTAAACCAAAAATGATAAAAAACAAAACTGAAAGCTATTATTTCTAAAATATACCATGAAATTTAAAAAATAGAGAAAGGGGTTGACCAATTAATTGCTAATTCCAGTACAAACATTTTTTAGAAAAAAATACAAAAATTAAATTTAAATCCATATGATATCAATCTAGAACAGTAGCAAAGACATGAGCAATAACAAGATCAAAATGAAAGGAATAGTAAAAGTCCATGTAAAATTAAATAGAAATGCAGTAATAAAATTATATATTGTAAAAAAAATATTAATCCATTAATAGGGCATGAGTGATTTAAGCCTCTATGAATAGAGTTGAACATAATAAAAAATATCAAAATTGAAGTGGAAATAAAATTAGCATTTTCAAATTTATTTTCAACAAAATTAAAAGAAATAATTATCTCTCCACTAAAATTAATGTGATTGATAATGCTAAGCCAACTAACTATCTACAAGCCTAGATGAATCCTATCAAAATTGAATGCAGATATTGAAAACTATAAAAAAGTGTAAATCATGTCAATAAAACAGCATTATACCAAGAAAAGAGTACACTAGATAGCCTGAGGTGGAGAAGTCATGACAGAGAGTCCATATAACCATGTTAATATACATAAAGGACCTATAATATTGTTAAGTAGATGCATATTTCCAATTAATGAAAAACATCAGTTCTCTACAAAATCTTCTCTTATAATGGATTTCCAGAAGTGTCAGTTATAGACAATGGAAGTGCTTTCACTCAGAAATTTGAGATGATACTAAAAGAATAGGATGTGCATATAGCATCCCCTTAACCTCCTGAATCAAATGGATTAGCTTAAAAGGCTGATCAACAATTAAAAATGGTTACAAAGAAAGCTATCACTATTTTACCAAAATTCAACAGTCTCATCCTCCACTGTAAACACTTCCACATAATTATTAATGAGAAGAATTAGAACTAAATTAATTCTTGTGCTACTGAATACAAAAAAATAGTAGCATGTATAAATCCAAATATAAAATTAATGATAAATTTAGATTCAAAACATTTTAAAAAAAAGATGGTTTATGGGAAAAATAAAAGCTATGATTTCCAATAACATTGTAAAATCAGAGACAGAAGATGGTGAAAAATACAGATATGACATAAGTCACTTGTTTTCATGAAAATTTGTAATGATGGCATTTTAATTATACTTATAGTGTTGGACTATTTCCATCATCATGAATGCCTTTAAATTTTTGAATTACATTCAACTGTTAGTAATATCACACAGATTAATATATAAACAACATTTCAGTGATATTATTCTTCAACCTTTTTCAGATGTTGCTGGATTAACTACTGACAGTATTAGCATGGAAATCAAACTTGGACCTTTAGGTTCTTGAACATTGAATTTTCAGGTTAGCCACACTTGAAGAAGAGAGGAAAATACCACTCAAAACATTGTATATACTAACCTGTTTGTTATACTAACAGTTGATTACAATTGGAAAATTTAAATAAAGTTTTAATTTTTTTCTAATGACATTCATGATTTAATATTACATGAGGAAAATAGTGCAACATATAAGACCACATCTGTCAAAATGAATTTCTAAAAACAGAAGACTACAGAATGGAAAAAAAAAGAATTCACAGAATAAACATTAGTGAACCTTCAAGCAGGAAATAGAGAAAACAATGACACTTTACTCAAAAACCAGAGAAGGAAAAGAATGAAAAAATCCAAGGTATTTCAAACATTGTGCCTGCAGTTGAGGTTAGTGTAAAAAATCAGTACTTCTGGAGTAAAAAGAGCTAATGCTATATTTGAAGGAAAAACAAATAAAAGAAAAAAAACCATTCTAAATTGATTTTAAAAATAATTAAAACTTAATTAAATATTGTATTTAATTAAAGATTCAAACATAGATAATTTAATAATAGAAAGAAGGTTATTGTCTTAATTTACTAAAAATAGATCTTGGAAAATAATTATAATCGGTAGATGAATTAAAAAGAAAGATAATCCCCTCTCTCTAAAAAAACAACACAATACCTATAATATTAATTAAATTGAAAAAATACGATGGTTATTACAGAAGTAAAGATACACATGAATTGAATTTAGGGCAGAATAAAAATGAAAGCAGAATATTTTAGGGGACATTTCAATTCTAAAGACTGACTACTGCTATAGAAGAGGAATTTCTAATCTGGATATGTCTATCCATAAACCTGGAGACAAAAAGTCATATTTAATTATTATTATTATTATTATTATTATTATTATTATTATTATTATTATTATTATTATTATTCTGTCTTTATTCTGATTACATTCTGCCATTATTATTATTATTATTATTATTATTATTATTATTATTATTATTATTATTATTATTATTATTATTATTATTATTATTATTATTATTATTATTATTATTATTATTATTATTATTATTATTATTATTATTTTATGTGCCACAGGATTTTGTATTTCTATGTAATTTATTTTAATATATATAATAATGTATTTCATGCTAGATGACTACGTATTTTGAAAATCATGATAACAAAAATTTAGATCAATAAGTTCTCATATTAAGTAAAAATTAATAAGTGATGAATTGCTAACAATGTGGAGTAAGTCATAAGAAGTTTCATTTTACTTTCAATTATATGTGCAACTTAGACATAGTTTAATGCATAAAATTTACTACATGACAACCACATAATATGATAAAATATCCTCCTATAATATATATTAATAAAAATGCATGTTTATAACATTCTATACCTTACTCATCTCTTTTTCCTCACAATTAGCCTTCTATATTCATTTTTTTGTACTTCACTGAGACTTTTGTTCTACTGCTTTCATATAGTTTATCGTTTATTCTGATCTTGTTACTTTTTTTGGTTATCTAATGATCTTGATTTGGTATATATATATTTTATCTATATATAATAATAAATTAAGATGCTTCCAGTTCTAACCTATTTATATTTGGGGCATTCAACAATGGTCAGTGGTAAGTCTAAGCACTCAGTTATGTTTAGTAGCATTACAAACAAAATTAATGTGATGTTATGCACTGTGAATTCTCCTTATACAGAGCCAGGAATCTCTCAGTAACTATGCCCAGAGAAACGTGTTAGCCATCTTAACTTCCCTTTCCATTCCCTGCCCTATGTTTTCCCATATTCTTGTCTATCTCACTCCATCCCATTTCCACAACATACTCTTTGTAAATTCCATGGCCTTTATATCTAAATCCCCCTTATCTTTTCCCAAATCCAGCATAAAAACCAATAATTATTTTCTGTATAATCACTTTGTTTATATTTATTCTTCCACAACTTTATTATTTGTACCCTTTCTGCTTTCAGGCATTTACATTCAATTGCCATCCTTACACAACTTGCAGATTAAATCACCCACATTGTTTCATTTATGTGCATATTCCTTTTTGCTAAAAATTCCATTTCAGCCTTAAACAGTAAACTACTTTCCTTGCTATTATCATAAATTATCTCACACCCAATATTCTGTTTACTTTTATATATATTTAAACTCTTTTTATTCTCCATATTAATTCTCCATCTCCCTATTCTTTATTAAGGCATCTATTCTTCTATCCCATTACTTGATACTATAACACTGAATAATTCTCTAACATAATCATTCCACCTTTTGTATAAGTATACTGATATAAATTCTTTATCCAAATCTTCTGCATATCACATTACCTTTCTTACCTATCTTGATGCCTGCCCTTTATTCATAACCCAATTAAATACTATTTGGCTATTCTTTTATTATCCATAAACTACAATCTATCAAACATTTTCATTGTGCTTTTTGCACCTCTCATATAAAACTTTACCATCCCATTTTCTCCTTGAATTGCCTCCTTTGCCATCAATACATCTGCATCTAATGCATATCTTCCTATTTCTTTTTGTTCTTTTTTTAAATAATCTAATACCTCATTACTAACAAATAACACATCATTACCATCTCTCCAACTCCTATTCTTTATTAATGCATCTATTCTTTTATCCCATTCCTTAACACTATAACACTGAAAACAATCTCCTAACATAATCATCCCACATTTTGTATAAGTATACTGATATAAATTCTTTATCCAAATCTCCCGCATATCACATTATCTTTCTCACCCATCTTGATGCCTGCCCTTTATCCATAACCCAATTAAATACTATTTTGGCTATTGTTTTATTATTCATAAACTGCAATCTACTGAACATTTTCATTTTGCATTTTGCATCTCTCATATAAAAACTTGACCATCCCATTTTCTCCTTGAATTGCCTCTTTTGCCATCCATACATCTTCATCTAATGCATGTCTTCCTACTTCTTTTTGTACTTTTGCTAAATAATCGAATACCCCATTACTAACACATAACACATTACCATATGTTAATCCTGCTATTGCCACTCCCTTCTATACAATTCTAGCTACATTATACTTATTATATGAGAACACTGTTAATTTCTTTATCAATTCATTTCTTTTCTTTGCTTCATTTAGCAATTTTTTGCTCCAATTTATTCAAGCAATTTCTCTGATTACTTAAGATGATTTCCAAATAGTTATATCTATTCACCACACTTAACTTTGTATCCCCCAATACAAATTCTCTATCTTCTCTTTTGATTTTTCTTCACTAAATTTAATCCCCATCTCTTCACCCATCCTTGCACATGTCCTCAGCATAACTTCCATATCTTTCCTTCTTTCTGCACACAAAAAGACATCATCCACAAATAAAAGATGCCATAATGTATATTCCCCCTTGCCACCTATTAATGGTATTTTTATCCCTCTTCCTTGTCTTTCTATTGCTCTCTCCAATTTTCTCAAATATAAAAAAAACAAAGTAGAAGACATAGGGCATTTTTGCCTGAGTCCCACCCCATTTTTAACTTTTGATTGTATATTTCCTAATTAAAATGTATAGTAATTATTTTCATATAATTTTTTAATAATATCCACTAAAGCTCCATCCATTTCCAAATTTACTAAACTTATCCATAATCTATTTCCATTTACTCTATCATATGCCTTCTCTATATCTATAAAAACCATATATAACTCTACCTGTATTCCTATCCATATTCATAAGCTGTGTAACTACAACTAAACTATCTCCTATATAACTATCTGATCGAAAACCTCCTTGCATTTCTTCCACTGTATTATTTTCTTCATCCATTTTGCAACTCTTCCAATGACTATATATGAAAAAGCTTTATATAGCACCATTGTTACCACTATTGGTTTATAATTGTTTAACTTTCTATGATCCTTACCTTTCTTTTAAATAGTAGACTTACTCTTGTATTACTCCAACTACCCAGAAAACCTCTCCTGTGCCATCTTATTAAGACATGATAATAATTTTAATTTTGCCATATGCCCTAAATTCATTACCAGCTTTTTTGTCCATCAATCCAAACCTTTTGCCTTTCTACTTTTCAATTTCATACCTACATCATTTAGTTCCACTTTCTATAAACCTAATATTCCCATTACTATATACTTTCATGTTTGCTATCACTCTGTCCTTCACATCTAACATCTTTTCTATATCTATTACATACTTATTTAAGATTACCTCTAATTCTTCTCTAGAACTATACTTTATTCCCTCATTGTCTAGTAATACTATTTATCTCTCCCCTATATTCCTTCTTTTAATGTATTTCCAAATTTTATTACTCCCATGTCTTCCACTTTTATTAATATCATTCAACAATTTATTATTCAATTTCATTTTCTTTCAATAATTATCTATTTTAGCCAATTTCTTTTTTCTAACTACTTTTCCCATTTAGCATTAACATCTTTTTCACTTTCTTTGTTCTAAATAGCACTCTTATATTCTCTGCAAGCTTTTTTCATTTCATTTTCTTTCAATAATTATCTATTTTAGCCAACTTCTTTTTTCTAACTACTTTTCCCATTTAGCATTAACATCTTTTTCACTTTCTTTGTTCTAAATAGCACTCTTATATTCTCTGAAAGCTTTTTTCCTCTCTTTTACACTTTTACTAACTCTCACTTTCCTATTACTTTTATTCTTCTGAATATTCTCACCTAAAACCCCTATTTGCCACATTTTCTATTTTAACACACCAGTCCTTATACTCATCCTCAACCAACTCTTTCATGGTTTCTTCAACTTTGATTTTATATTCTTTTAACTTATTCTTATCATTCACTCTCCATCCACATCTTTCATTATCCTTTCTACTTTTATTACTATTTTCCATCCATTACTAACCATTTTTTTTTACAAAGAAGTTATGATCACTATTACATACTCTCTCTTCATTATCAATTACCTTAATTTTTCATACTTTATTCATTCCCTCTTTCTCTACTAATACATATCTCTTTCTATACTGTAGCACCATCTATTGTGAGGTTGACTATTCCATGGTTATATTCAAATGTAATTTATATTTATTTTAGGAGAATAAACTTACAGTAGATGCCATTAGAATAGAGAATTGCTCTTTTTATAATAATATAGTAAACCAAAAGAATCAAATGTTGTTATGATGGTATTGAATTCAATATGGAGATTTTATTGTGCTGGATTACTATGTAAAACATAATATTGTAAGTGATATGTTTATATCTATTGTTTGTTGATGATATATTCTAAAAATTATATTTCATTTGATTTGCATTAAAGGAGAATCATTTTTTCTGTATTTTATTTGACAATTTTTATTTCAGTATTGAACGTTTATAATATTGTTTAACTTAACTAATTAATTATTTATTAATAATGAAAGATATATACAAGCAGATGTTAATAATAAAAAAGATATATTAATAAAAAAATAAACTTAAATTAAAATGAAAAAAACTGTTTACTAAATGTAGATTTAAGACAAAAAAAAATAACAATAAAAAATATACATCTTGAAATATTCAATTCAAATTTCTTATTTCACAAAATAAACATTTTGATTACTGGGATAAAATTTTAATATTGAAATTAGGAACACTTTAAAATAATTTATCTGACAAAGTGGATTCCTGTCCAATTTTTTTTTATAAAATTAAAATAAAAAATTATATTGAATATAAAGTCAAATAATATATCTTCGAATAAAATGGATATCTTTGTTAAGAAATATATGTTTTCTCAAGTTTATAAATACAAGACACTATGTGACATTTTTATTACTATTAAATATGCAGTAGAATGAGATAAACAAAATTTTTAAAATGAGAAATAAAAATTATATAGTAAAACTATATTCACTATATTTGTTCCAAAACTCTTAGCATATATTGCAAAATGTATAAATGTTTTGTTGATAAACTTTGATTAGAATAGAATATGTAGTATTTTCCAACATGCACACACACACACACACACACATATATATATATATATATATAACAGTCATTTTTTAATATGTCTACTATGCATATATAAAATAAAATTATAGTGGAAAAATAATTTTAAAAAATAATATAATTATTAACAATAAATTGAGGGGGAATATTTACATATCAATCGCTCAGTCACAGTAAAAATAAGAATAAAGAAAATGACTGACTTTCATCACATCTAGAAACATACTAATAGTCATGTTATTAAGAAACTATGATAGCTCTAATTGTCTTAGATGTTTTTAAGTTAATATTAACTTTAAACATATGCTAAAATTTTGTAAAACTTTTAGCATTGCACTAAGATAACATTTTATTATGCTAAATACAACACATCAAATTTGGAAGAATAAAATAGATGTTATTTCAACATGAACCCAAAAAATTTCATTAATAAACATGCTCACATATAGCACTCTAGACAGGAAAATTGGCTGATGACATATTGTAAAATTTATTTACAAATTTTATTATTTATTGCACTCAAAGATGGATAAATGACTGCTGAAGTATTGTAAAATGTATTAAATTAACAAATTTTTATGTTTTTTAAGAATTTATTTACATTTTTGTCCAGTTGTTTACATTTTTAAAAAATAGTATATAATTGAACTTGGGTATATTGATATAGCATAGTTGCAATTTTGCTATATATTATATGTACAAACAATGGCTTATTTCAATTTTGCATAATAAAAAATTCTACAAACAGTTATATTATTGCAAGAGTTCTCCAAATGAAAATAACAAAAAAAATATTCATCATTTCTTATTTTTAAAAAAATGCACCCTCTTTTGATGCACTCAGATTTCTTTATTAAGGGCAAAGTGCAAATAGTAGATTAAACTATTTAAATTTCTCTCCTCCAAACCAATAATCATTTGACTTTAATTCATCAACTAAAGGCATTCAATTATATTTTTATTTAGTAGTAATCACCAGAAATTTTTTTGTCCAAGTAGCTAGTAAACAACTTGTGAAATCGTAAAACAATGCTACATTTTTGAAGAGATAGAATGCCAAACAATTTTCTTAGCAATAAAGTAAGATCTATTGCTTTTTTCAGGTTCCTGTGTACTTATCTTCAAACTCAAATGGATTATTATTATATTTTATTGCAAATGGAAATGATTGTTTCTACTGATAATATAGCCAAACTTCCAAAACAGAAGTGGATGTTTACTTAGAATAATGATTTTAGTTTTGACATTGAAAGAAATTGATATGATCTAAAGTAAAATTACTTTTCTTCATGTATAGATTTATTTTATTTACAATATGACATCAATTTAGTCTTTAAATGTTTATGCTCAGATTATCAGGGATTTTTTCAAACAGATTTTGATGTGACTGTTTCTTCAACTAAAGATTATTTAACTTTCTGATGTGATAAAATAAACCTAATCATCTCAACTTGGTGATAATGATCTATTATTTTAATATGAAACAGTGAAATGTTTTTATTTACATTTCAAATTAAATTAATTATTTTCAGTTGTAATAACTTTAGTGGGAGTTTATATAATGCAGAAGTTAGAAGCCTGAATATTAAACTGGCTTTTGCAATATTTAGTACTGTTTAGTGCATTCAAAACCAGGATATCATTGATGAATTTTGATCATTTGGCTGTCATAGATTTAAAAATATTTTTAAATTAATCAGATAAGAGTATTTCAAAATCAGGTGACTCTAGTGATTTGATAACGGCTTCAGTCTTGAATAGGATTAAATATCTTCCTGTCTTAGGATGCAGGCTAAACATCATTTTCAGATTAAATAAGATAAGGTGGCTTTAAAATGGGATTTTTCTTGTGATTTTTGAAATAGCTGGTATTCTCAAAAAGATTTTTTAAAAGGAATATTTAAAATATTTTTTGGACATTGTAAACTTCAGTGAGAATCTGGAAATATTAACTAGAGTTAGTATATTTTTACAGAAGTTAGACTCCCATTTAGAATGGGAATTTTCTGTTAAAAGTGAAAATTTTCTACAGAAGGCAGTGAATTGTGATAAAAATTACTACTTCAAAGTTTTTTTCTATTGCAAACTTGACTGAAAAACTAGAATTGTCTCTTTTTCACAAATAATGATTTTATTAGTGTGCAACTGCTTTTTAAGCAGAGGCACTCTAATTATTGAAAACCTATCTTGATGTTTGTTAAAGAGGTTAAAAATTAAGTTCTTTTATTTTGATATTACAAGTGGTGTACTCAATGTAATTTACACAATTTTGCTGAATAACCAATACAAATTAAAATGCTTAAACTATAAAAAATAGTCAACCAACTATTAATAATTGAGCAAACAGAATTGTTCATTCAATATTGTGAATAGAGTAGATTAAAATCTCTTGTGTGGCAAATGACTTGGTTTAAAAAAAATTGGAATACATACATTTTGGATAAGAAGGGAGAATAAGATCTGAAACAACTTAGTAATCTCTGATAGCAATGTACAAGCCTCCATGCAAATGGTTAAATTTTTTCAACTAAATTTTAAAGAGGCTAATCATTTTGAAAACCTAATAACTGTTTGAAAGATTCAAAATTTTTTCAAGTAAGTCATTAATTTTTTTTTTTACACTGTTCAATCTACTGTGATTTAACTGCAAAAAGTATATTTTTTGATTATAACTTAAATAAGGTAAAACTCTCTCCATACAGTAGTGCCACCCTGTGCCAATCAGAGTAATCAATGGATACACAGGGTGGCACTACTGTATGGAGAAAGTTTTGCCTTGTCTAATAACAATTATGTGCTAGTATGAGATAGTGATCATGTGATGTTTAGTTGATTATAACTTATTGAATATCTTTATATGTTTTGAACTAATATTTCTTCTCAAGTATTATGAGATATTTATATGAAAATAGTTATATGTTTTGCCACAAAATATCTGGAACGATTAAAAACATCACATTTTCTCTTAGATAAATTAGTGCACAATATTTATATAACACTAAAAATTTACAGCTTGGAAGTTATGAGATCAATTTAGCGATGATGTTATCAATAAACAAGACATCATCTAAATCATTAAAAAAAACTTTGGTTAAATCTATTCTATTTTTCACATAGTATTCAAAATATTTCACATATCATTTAAGAATAAACACAATAGTTTTCTAGTTTAAATAAAGAGGGCATTTAAGAATCAATTTTTAAAAAAGTGTCTGAAATAATTATCAAAGCTTCTTAATTATATAAACTTTCTTTTAGAAGTGTGAATTTAAGAATCAATTTTTAAAAAAGTGTCTGAAATAATTATCAAAGCTTCTTAATTATATAGACTTTCTTTTAGAAGTGTTAATCAATTTATATTGGTAAATTAAAAATTAAACAAAGGCAAAACTCTCCATACAGTAGTGCCACCCTGTGCTAACCAGAGTAATCAATGGATGCCAGAAAGCTTGTGCATAAAATCCCTACCTAGTGCCTACTCATCCAATATCCTCAGACTAGTTTCTGGCTTGTGGCCATCATCAGTGAGGATCAGTGAGGATCATGTGATGTTTAGTGGTTTAAATTAAAAATTGTTAGATCGGAAGTCGAACTCTGATAATGCGCTATTACTTTAAATATTATAAATCTCTGTGCACTCACACATCAGTAAGAGTTTAAAAAACTCAAGTGAATCACTTAAGTTTAGAGTGGTAAATTAGTTAATAATAGTTAACTGTTTGAAAAGTGTCAACATTATAACTGGACATTTCAAAATTATGATCTGGAATATCTATGATTTTGATAGTAACTTGTTCAAAACAATTTTACTACCTCAACTTGTGTGAACATAATATTAGGCACTTAATTCGCAATTATCTATGGATCTGGCTCAAGAATTAAATATAAAAAGACTTTTCTACTAGTTGGTTTAATTTGCTTTATACTATTGTATATCAATTATAATCAGACTGGCTCAAAATTCTATTTATTTATGAGTATAAAGAAATTATAATAAAGAGAATTATAGAGAGAGTAAATTACAATTGTTTGATCATATATGTTGAATGAATGATAATAAAAACTGTAATTTTTGGCTTTCCACAAATTATGAATTAGAGAAAAATAACCCTAGACTATGGACAAATAATATTATTAAAGAATAGGGTATAGCTAATTTATATTTACTCAACTTTCTTGCAAAGAATAGATAAAATTAGAAAGAACTGGGGAAGAAAACACCATCCATTTATAAGTACTTAGCTCACAGTGTCTGTTGATGATAATGATCATATAAATACTTTTTTTTAAACATAACAATAAACAAGAATAAACAGTATGAGCAAATTAAAAGTCATTCATTATATATATATGACTAATAACTTAGCAAACAATTCTTAATAGTGCGATTTGAATTTATAGTAAAAAAAAATTAATCTATGTTATATATATACAAAATATTTGCGATTATAGAAACGGTAACTTTTGTATTATATTTCCTTTGAACTTTCAATTCAGAAAACTTTAGCAAACTTTTATCCAATAGTTTATTTCTAAATGGTTTTTTAATAGGATTTCCTGAAAATTTATAACCGAGCGACCTAGTGTAATATCACAATTTCTCAGATGAAACATTTACAAAGTTCTATTACGTTTCTGAAATAACAATAATAAAAAAAATTTTACTTACAGTTTTTTCTGCATCTGGAATCCAATTTGTTTTGAGATATCCAATAATAATCCAGCTTGCAGCTGTCAAAACAGAAACAATTACTACCATAGGGACAAAATAACCTGCAATCTTGTCAGCCAATTGTTGAATTGGTGCCTATATGATTAAGTGACATTAATGTTTGTATAAATATCTTAATTTTTACTATAGTAGATTTTATTAAAAAATAAATAATAATAAATCTTATAACAATTATTTATAAGTTAATACAATTTAGCATTTCGGAAAAAAAAGCGGATTATTGTAAAATAATAAATTTGATTTTTAAAATTTCTATTCCATTACAGACACGTGTATACACTATAAGCATTTAGAAAAAGTAAATGATTCTACAAGATACACTTCTGATTTTAAGTAGCACTTGCACTTAGCCTAAGTCATAATCTCTTATGTGTCTTCATAATCTTATATAAATTAGAGTAATAACTTTTTTTTTAAAAAAAATTAAATTTTAAATATTATAGCAATCTTTGTTTATACATTCAATTCTAAATCCCAATTATTTAAACACAAATAATTATTATTTTTTAACATGGCAGTTTCTGGAAAATTTATTTTTCTGTAGTAAAAAATAATTGAAACACAGGCTTATTACATACTTGAGTCTATATATATATATTTTCATGTGTCATAGCATCGGTCGGGAAGCAAACCCGCCAACACGGGACAATTGCTTGTAAGGCAGTAGTGCTGATTTTATAGATCTATTTAATATAGATTAAAAAATTGCAGATCCGATAAAAATAAAGATAGCAGTTATAAATTCTAGTAACCGAGTAAGCTATTAAAAGAAAAAAAAATTAACCAGAAACCAGTCGTGTATCAATGATTTATTTTGTGCTTACTAATGTCCATTATTAAGATTTAAAAAAATAGCTGTTATCACTACCAAATATCTAATAGATATATAAATAGAGTAAGAGTGTAAACTACAAAATAAAAAGCTATTCTTTATGGAAGCTCCAATTATTTTAGAAATCTCCTGTGTGGTATAGCACAGTGGTAGAATAGCATTGTTGGTGTGTAAATGTCATATGATTATTTTTTACTAATAATTAATCTATTACTTATTGGGATGCAACATAATTTCTCCTTTTCTCTGTCAATAAGCCAAAAGAAATCTATTAACTATAACATCCACTCTTTGTTTTTTTTTTTTTGAATCTCAATAACCCCCAAAATTTCAAATCTATGTAAATTTTTATTCTATTAGTATTATTTTTATCTATTCAACAATTTTGTTTTAAAATCATCGTTAATCTTATTTAATCAATAAAAAAATTTTGCTTAAAAAAACTTGGTAAATTCATTCAATTTTTACTTTTTTTTTCCATAATTTAATTATTTTCTTTTTTTGTAATAATAAATAACACACTAGTAAAAAAAATTATTATATAGTTCACAAAATAAAAAGTTGTTCTTCTTTGACATATAATCATTCACAATTTTTCATATTCAAGCTTTAAAAGTAGCTTATTTTTTGTGTAACTTACTCCTGTTAGTCTGCTTATTTCTATATATATTCAGCATTACTCATTTTCATATTTGAATTCTATTTCTTAAGTTAATGAAGAAATGCTATTTTTATATTCATTTGGTACCAGAATATTGTCCTGATCATTTAATAATAATATCACAACTCAAGAAATAAATATTAAGATATTTATTATAGGTATTTATAAGAACAAGATATGTATGACATTTTAAAATGCCTTCTTTATGTTTAATGAATTGCAAATATTTGGTTATTAGCAATATAACTGCTGCTTGGGAAGAAATACTAAGACATTTTTCAAACCCTAACACTTCCATCCTACTGGTGCTTTGTTTTAATGATGTCAGTAGCTATCAGCTTTCTGTTCCAGGCTTGAGCAGGACTCACTGCATTATAGCAAATAATGGATGAGTTTACTGTAATATAAAACTTGACCAATGTTGAAAGTTGTCTATCTAGCCACTAAATGAATTTCCAATATATAAACAGTCTCTTTTTCACTGGAAACAATCAGATTTACTGATGTAGCCTTTCAATTAGTCAGTTTATACCTTTGGTTACTTATTTACTTTCAATAGACAGTTCACATTTAATCCGATGTTGATTAATTGTAATGCAGACAAGTCTATTATTTGAGGGTAAGCTTAACATGAGTCCACAAAACCTCTCCCCACAAAATGTTAACTTTGGAGTGCATAATCTTTAAGATGGCTTAGTGAATAACTTTGGAGTACAAAGTTCTTTAAGATGGTTTAATGAATGTATAGATCATTTTCTTCCTCCTATGATCAAGCATTGGTGGCTGAGTGGTTAGCACAGCTGCCTTACAAGCAGTTGTTCCGGAGTTCACTTTCCGACCGGCGCTTTGACACACACACACAAAAAACTATTGTCCTGGTTCCATCATAATTAGTTTTGGTTTTATCATCAGATATATGAACCCTTTATTATTGCATGGTGTTTCATACACTGATCTTGATCTGTATGCTTATGGGGTTGTTGTTATTTTAAGGTTTGGATAACCATTGCATGCAGATCTTTCTTATTTATAGTTATTGATGGCATAGTATTTCAATACCTATTAGCATTTCAATAATTTCATCTTTGTTTCTATGCCTATATTGACAAGGATAGATAGTTTATCATGGGCCCTGTTAAATAACAATTCAGATGGGATTTTACCTGTAACAAAGATAGGAGTAATATGTTTTGACAATTTGTTTTTTAAAACCATTTTTTGTCTTTCAAACAATCTCTCAGCTTGATAATTGCTCTTATATTACTGTTGGCACAAAATTGTATGAATAAACTTGGGTTATAAAAGTTGTCCATTATCTGACATTATAAGTTTAGGCAGATAATGAGTTATAAATAGTCTTCCAAGTACTTTAATTGGTGCAGGGGCATGAAGTGATGATAATTCAACTAAGTCCAATCACTAGGAATATGGATCTATAACTATTGATAACAGATAGCTGTTCTACAGAACAGCATGTTATGAAATCTTATCTTAGGATTCTTGAGACTTGGACACCAGATGCAATATCTAGTCAGAAACTTTTAGCACTTTGGAATGGTCATCTAGAAGAATTACTACTCTTGATCTTCAGAATAACACAATTTTCTTACTGAAAGTTCTTAGTCTAAGCTTTTTTGGGTTTTTATTTGGCCAACCAGAGATACATTTAATTATTTTCTGGAATACAGGGTCATAAATGGTCCATTGATACACAGTTACTGTTTAACAGTGTGTTTGTCTCTGAATTTATCATTTTAAAAATTATAGGAGTCTAACTTTTTACATGAGTTGCCTTTCCCCCCTCAATGTATTTAAACTTATAGTCATATTCTGAAAACTCATTAAGCCATGTTAGCATGCACAAGGATGCATGCTGAGTAATATCTTTGTATAATAAAAATATTCTCTATTCCCTCACTCATTTATATATTCTATTTTAACAGTTTCCTCCCTTTACTATAGCTGTTTTATGACCTCTTCTATCTCTTTCATTTACAGCATTTGGTTATTACATGTAGAACTAAGTGGCAGCTAGTTTTTAATCACTAGACATGAAGAGATTTAGAAGCTTTTTGAATGGCTTTTACAATAAATTCAAACCTTTTTCCAATTATTTTCATAGTTGATATGCTTCACAATTTCTATTTTGTGTCATTTCTGTCATATCCTGCTTACTGATTTACTTAATCATTCAGTTATTCAACTTTATAAGCTATATATTAATCATGCCTATTCATTTTTCAAACTTCAAAATGCTTGTCTAAGAATATAGCCAACTTTCACTCAGATATACTTCTATTAATCTTAACAATTGCTTAAGTAATATAAATCAGAAATTAGATTTAGTGTAGATTCTGGCATTCTTTATATTGCTTATTTGTGATAATATATAATTTAGATGATTTATCAAATTTGTTTATATATGTAATGTACCGGTCAAAACATATTTATCCATCTAACATGAGCTGGATCTCACAAAATGTACATCAAACCCAGTCCAGCCCGAGATTTAGGTCAGGGACCAACCTGGATTCGAACCCACTCCATAAGCTCCAGATCTAACACCTAATGAATAACATAATAGTGATGGCACATGAGAATTAATTTTAAATCCGGACGACTAGGAGAGCGGAGAAGACAATAAGACATCTATTGACTATGACTAAACTAACATATATATCAACTAGGCTGTACATTTGGAAGTGGAGAAAAAGGAATTCGAACTACTCAAATAAGTTAGACAATAAAATTATTTTAATATACTGACAAATTATTATACATTTATAAATAAATTATAGACATTAGTGTGTGCGTGAATGAGCAAGCGATTACATAGTGTCATTCACGCTATTAGTTCTCATATGCTCTTTATTAGCTAAATAATATATTACAAATAAACACACATCTTTGGTGGGTCCAATATTAAGATGCCAATCAGTATTAGAAAGAAGTTACATAAAATTGCTATTAACGCTTTGATTTACGGTTCAGAAACGTGGTGACTAACATATATTAGGGGAGCATTCTGAGATTCATTACAGATATAAATACAAACTCTTTTTCTGCCATTATGATCATAAAAATACATAAAATAAATTTGAAAACATTTGATTATATTTAAACCTATGACAAAATATTTAATGACAAATTATTTTAACAATAGTAAGACTAACACTTTATTTTACCCAATGCACATAGATACTCTTAAATATAGATATATAAATTACGAAGGTAGGATTGTATATGATTGAAATAAACTTAATTAATAAAATAGAAGTAATTGGCATTTATATATATCTTTTAAGCAAAGCATAATTTTAATATTAGAGCATTAAAACTGGGTCATGAAGCAAAAGAAATACTAATACAAATAAGTTTGCATGCTGACATAATAGCCTAAAATAACTAAGAGAAAAAGGTTGTGCTTCTGGATAAAAAATGAAATCTCACACCCTCTTCTTGGGTAGTGCTTAGAGAAAAGTAGATAGGCATGGCGTGGTCCAGACTTTTGCTGGTATAACCGACACGAGAGGCCTTTTATCTATTCGAAGTGAATATGCATAGCATGTGCCAAACTTACGGGATCACTGCCAGAGGCATTTTACACGGAATAAATGTGGTTCCAGATAGATCAACTATCTATGGAATGAGAAGAAATCTATGGGTTCGATCTTGTCGTAACCCCCAGTTTAAGAAGCACAGATATATAATCACGAAGATTGGCTATATGTCAGGAACGCAGTACGATATGATAAATGTCGCTAACGACCTTGAAAAGTTTTACTGCTTTAAAAATAAATGACCCTTGTTTGAATACTATAATGTGCCATGCAATTATAATATATATATAGAGAGAATATTTCATTTAATAAAATATATGTTAAGATTTTACCTAGTAAAAGAAACATTAAGATTTACCCCCATCCCTTTTCTGATATTTGAAATAAATCAATCCCACTTTCACGATTTTATAATAAATGAAATATATAAGTACTTTATTTGATATTTTAAGCATACATTTTAAGAGTATATAAATAAAAAAAACTAGCAGTTATATATATATATATATATATATATATATATATATATAAATTGTTTTACATATATGTAAAACAATTAAGTCACCTTATTTTAGAATTAAATAAATAATATTTTATAAGATTTCAAAGCGTTAATTAGCTTAAGTTCTGGATTTTCAGAGTTAAACAAATCATTTTTTATATTAAAAACGAACCTAAAATGTTGATTCATAAAACAATCTGGTGAACATATTAATTAACAATACGTTATATTTTAAGGGAATGTTAATAAACTTGATTCATGAAGGTTTACTTAAAAAGAAGAAAGGATTTTTAGAAAATTCAATTTGTCAGATTGTTTTAGATTGACATATTAATAAGCAAGCAGATATATAAATCAAATAATAAATATATATAAATAAATGACCGCACCAAAATAAAAAAGAAGTTAAAGCATATGAGATAGGATTAAATTTATAGAAATTATTGAAGAGCAAATTACATGTTATTTATATATATAAAAAAAAACATATTAATTTAAAAGATAGAAAATTGTACAATACATTAGAATCTTGATAGCAGGATTTGAGATTAGTGAGGCTAGATTCATTTTCAAATAGTAGCATAAAAGTTACCTTGCGCACATTTAATAAGTCTATTTTCCAAGTACGGCTCATGTATGGCAAATTGAGGATCCAAAATAAATTCTTCTTGGTGATGGCAAACTTTTATTAGCATTCTAAAGTTCTTTTGAGATCTTTCTTCATTTCAGGGCAGCAGGATATTATGGTAGCGGCAGAGGCCACTGAAGAGTGGTGGATTTACTGCTACATCATTTGTAAGTTTCAAGCAAAACAAAATATGTTTATAATACCTCTCTCTAAAAGTAGCTAATCCCCTGTTTCAATAGTAGTTCATCTAATCCATTCTCCAAAATTCAGTCATTTTATACTTTTTCTTTTATAAGTTGTTTTTGAAAGATGCAATTGTAAGATAACGTCCAAAAATAAATTCAAATCTATTTCCAGATTAGAAATAGATTTAGCAACATGTTTCCTACAAAAGTATCTTTAATCTACTTAATCTCATTTATTTTAAGTAAAACTTTAATCAAAAAAATACCTCCCTTTAATTATTTTTGGACAATTAACAACAGTCACATCTTCCATATTGGATTTTATAAAAAATATACAGTTTAATAGAAAAACAAGCAATTTAAAAACAAAAAGTTAAAAATGACATATAATAAATATTTAAAACATCACTATTTTGCTAGTAAGTTTTGCTCCTATGTATATATTTGAGCCGCATCTATAATACTTTAATAAAAAAAACTAATAATTAATAAAAAGAATTAATAATAATTTTAAAACATGTTATTGAAACATTAAATTTTATAATTTAGGTGCGCATCTCAAATATATACATGAAATATATATACACGACAAAAGAAGCGGGATGGGAAATAGGTATTTAAACACAGGTTAGTAGGTAGAAACATGAAGCACAATCTTAAGCTAAGATTGACTGCTTCAGTAAGTACGAACCTCTAATGAACTACGACTTACTCACTGGTTTACAACTGGACATCTAATCTTATTCTAATAATTAAAAATTACTGTAATTGTAAAACATTATATCTTTTTTATGGTTAACGTATATTATTACACACTTAAATTCAAATTTTCAAAAAAAAAACTACAAAACAAAGTCACTAGTCTTAATACTTAAATTAATTCATCACTCAATGCTAAGTGACAATGGCTTAATGTTCTAAAATCCTAAAGTCTTTTCAAATCTATTATAATATAAAAAACAACAATCTTATGCATGAATTTATGCAATCATTCTCGCATTCACTATTATTATATTGTACAGTATATGGTCATAATTAAATTTAACACTTTAAAGATTTTTCCTTGAGTATTCATTCAATTTTAAAAACATTTATTTTTATATAAATCTATTCATAAATCAAATTTCTGAAAAATAATATAATTAAATTAATAATGTATATATTTATAACAAATGTTGAAATTGCTCCCTTTTCTAAAAAAAAAAAAATTAAACACAATTCTGCTTACATTTGTTTATTATTGATTTAACATTTTTTTTTAAATAAAAATAAAACAAAATAATTTGACATCAGTTTACATTGCAGCAAATTATATATTAATCAATATTACTAGTAAAAAGAAATCTATAGAATAATTAAGAGCATTAGATTTTTAAAAATAATTAGTCTTAAATTGTATTTTGATTTTACCTTTGAAGTCTGAGCCAATTCAATCATTTTAACTATTTGGGATAAGGTAGT
Source organism: Epiperipatus broadwayi (assembly GCA_028023455.1). Lineage (NCBI taxonomy): Eukaryota > Metazoa > Onychophora > Udeonychophora > Euonychophora > Peripatidae > Epiperipatus > Epiperipatus broadwayi. Next base: position 744,219 of record JAQFVV010006358.1, on the reverse strand, counting down.
ATCTTTTCCAACATGAGTTACTACCATTAGTAAAACTCCATTTTCATTAATACTTCCTCCAATAACTTGGTCACCTAATGTAATGTATAAATTATAAAATCTAAACAACTATTCATTAAAAAATATGCTTTAAGTTTAAAATACTAAACTGTCTGAAAATTTCAAGTCAGTATGGATAACAATAATTATTGCTTTGGGGCTTCTATAATTAATAATAGATGTCAGTACTGTCGGATAGTGTAAATTGCAGATTTTGATATACATTAATTGTAAATATTTTAATGGCTTAAATAGAAATGTAAAAAGTAAAAGTATTAATAGCTAAACTTTATTCTATTTTAGTACCTTTTTTTTTCAACACTGGCATGGGTTCTCCAGTAATAATGGATTCATTCACCAAACCAGTGCCTTCAATAACTCGACCATCTACTGGAATTTTTGATCCAGGAATTACCTACATAATATATTTAAATATTAAATTGTTATTAATGGGGATTAATTTATATTATTGAATTTTCATAAAGTGCTTAAATAATTTACATTATTAAACATATATTTAATTTTTTTTCTAGTCATAATTTAATCTACTATTATTAGGGGGGGGGGATGCTGAGCTTATTAAAAAGAAAAGTATTTCTTGTTTAGATAGAAAATCACAGCAACTGACCAGATAATCTGTTTGATGAATATGATTTAATCTATTCATTTATGCAGCTAAATTTTTAAACAATTTATGATTATTATTTTTATTTTTTGAATTATCTATTTAAATTGCAGGAATTTTTTATTAAAAAAATCTTTATATATATATGTAATATATTCCATATTAATTATGACAATATTTATAAACATGTTAAATGAAACTAAGAATTTTATTTCATTTTATAAATTCAGGTATTATTTTTTAAAAATAATGTGAATTGCAAAGATGGAATTACATATATGTCTTATACTGATATAAATGACTGAAATTTTTGGCATACATTATATTTACCATTTCTGTTAAATTGTGGCCTGCAGTTGATATAAAGCACTGACAAATCAGGAATGTCCAAAAAAATGGGTCCATTTGTGCTAGCCATGGCTTTATTGTTGTTGTAGTTCTTATTTTATTAAATACACTGCAATATTATTATTTAGACAAGAAGCATGATTTTTCACAAAGCTAGATGATTCACAAATGTAAATCACATAATAGCAGTTCAAGTTTATTTAACCATAAATCTCCAATCTGTTATCAAAAAACTTTTATAAGTAAAAGATAGATACCACTTTTCATTCTGGTCTAAGAACTTAATATAATTAGAATAATCAGATGTTTCATTGTTATTAAAATAAAGAATATATATATTGTGATGGTATGTATGATGGCAATATTGTTCTTCAATCTCTGTAATCTGTAACAAATAAATTATAACTGCTTTATAAGATTTATTTGGTGATACTATTGCTAGACATGCTTCCAGAGTAAAAACATATTCTATTTTGAAAACTTTCATGTTATTGGTAAAGGCAGTGCCAGAGGAATTTAAACTTCTGTTCTTTTATAAATTATTTATTTCATAAAGTTCTCTTTAACATTATTATCTTAAGTATCATAATGCTCATCATCATTATAAACCAATGACATAGCAATGTTATGTTTTCTTTATTAATTCTCTCCAGTTTTCTATAGTTTTTTCAAAAGGATTTATATTAGTTCTACACCATTTTTTAACATCATATATTCACATTTTATGAATTTTATATTTATGCTTTGTGAAATTTCCAAAAAAGTTAGGTTTTTTTAAAATTTTAAATACAGCTAAACAATTGCAATTTCCTTCTATAAATTTCTTCAATAAATTTCTCTATGATTTATTTTGTTGTTAAATTCTTCATGAAAACTTTTTGCATTATCATGCATGTATGAAGTTATTATTTGCATTCTTTAGAATTGATATCTACTCCATATGTTGTTACTTTATGCTATGATGCTGTTTGTTATGTTCAAAAAAGTATTTTAACAAGTTAAATTTATTCTGAAAACTGTATTGATAAATATTTATGATCAGATGCTGAACATGTTTGCTTATCATTACTGGTTGCTTATTTATTTGGCAAAGTTCTGACTCTATTGTTATTCATAGCACTACATTACATCTTCTTTTTAATTACTTTTAATATAAGATGTGCTTTATGAATGAATGGATGATTCACTCGCAGTCATCACACTAAAATTGTGCTACCACCACTATCATTTTAATAGCTATTAACATACCCGGTGAATCACCAACTATCTATAAAGATTCTGATTAAGATGATATTGAAAGAGAAACAGTCATTTTATTGGTCAACTTTAGATTATTTTATTATTTATATCTGTAATTTTTTTTTGCATATATAAATAAATTTTAAAATTAAAATCTAGTAAACATATTTTATGAAACAAAATATTTATTAATCATCTTAAAATAGACGCTGTAACCTACTTTAAGGATATCACTTTTCTGAACCAATTCTACATCAATTTGCATTTCATTTATAATAGAAAAGTCTTCTTCTATTTCCACTACTGTGGCTTCACTCGCTTGAAGAGCGATTAATTTGGCTAATGCTTCTGATGTTTTGCCCTGAAACAAAAATAATTTTCAAATATTACTTAAGATTTACAGAATTTAATCTTGAAAAATATGCAAAATTGATTAGATAGTTACATCATCATAAATAAATTATTTAATTTTTATCTGATAGAATAAAGTTTTAATGTAAATTATAAACTTATGAGGATTTACCTTGGCTATATGCTCCAACCATCGTCCGAGGCAAACAAATATGAGCAACATTGGAGGAGTGTCAAGAAATGTTGTAGGGCTAGTTTTAAGCTGTAATACCATTGCAGCAATCAGAACAATCACAGAATACAAATAAGCAATCGTTGTTGCTAAGACAATTAATACATCCATATTTGCAGTTTTATGTTTTAAGGCTTTAAAAGCTTGAGAATAAAAATGCCATCCTCCAATAAACTATAAAATATTTATGCAAATTTTAAGAATCTAAAATGTGTGTATGTATGAGTGAATATATATGTATATATATATATATAAACTTAAACAGCTTTTAAATAGTTTGCCGTAAGGCATAATCTCTTCCCTCCCAACAGCCTTTCGTAGAATGATAGAAAAAAAGAAACTAATACTCATCAATTTTATCTTTATTTTGTTTTCTATCCAATAAAATATAATTGTATACTTTCTAACCAATATTGAATAATGCCTGATGAAAAAATTAAATTTCCTTAACCCACATCAGAAACAAGGTTAGGCATTAGCAGACATAAACATAAGGTGGATTACTGTATCATAGTAAAACCTGTGGAAGTGAGAGGCTTAATTCACCTTGTTGACCCTACACCTCAAACCCACAAACTTGCAACCCTCTCAGAGTTTTTATTTATGAACCACTCATTATGTAAATATGAAGCTGACATGAGATACAATCTAACCCATTATATAGATGATCTCATCAGATTAGGACACAAATGGACAATTATCAATAAAAAGGTTAACTTATTTTCTATAAAATAAATCATTAACAACAGAAAGCAAACAAACCACACATCCTTATGCCATATATCCATTCACTATCCAAACAAATAGTTAACAAACTTTCCAAAGAATTTGAAATTGTCTTAAATTCACCCCTCCACTAACAGTTAATAAATAACACTAAGGACAAAATAACACCAAATTGACTCCTCATGTTGTTACAAAATCATCTTCCCCCACAATAATTGTCATGCCTCCTATTATGATGAGACCAAGGCAAATATTGCAACCAGATTATCCCAGCACAAATATTTATATTATAGGACCAAAACCAAAGCAAGGGTAACTTAATATTTGCCAAGCATGAGAAAATCACAACCATCAGCCACAAGTATTGTTTGTATAGAGAGAAAGGATATAAAACAAAAGGTTAAAGAGGCTTGCTACATAGCAAGCAACCCTACAGCAATTAACAGAAGAGAGGCTTGCTTCTTCATATCAAGAAAATGGTAGTTGTAAATGACACACACAAATTTACATATATTTGCATAGAATATCCATCATAGATATTTTTTTCATTACATGTCAAGCTGTGAACATGGAAATGCATATCTCATGAAAGCACTTAGCTTAACATAAAATCAAATTTTAGAGCTTTATTGTCTGTGAGCAAAGCACTTACAGATTTATTTAGAAGAATATTTTGTTTATTCATTATAAATTTAAATGATGGAATTGCTTGGTTTAAATTCAGAAAATACTTAAAGAGGATTTAGTAATGTGATATACTTGAGTCACCATAAAATCCATCATCCACTCATATCTGAATGTTTTCTAGTGTATTATTTTATTCTAAATTAAGAGTTTCTATGTTTATTTTAAAATTTAATAATAATATTATTGTAATTTCAGGGAAACATTATCTTAAGGGTAAGAGTATGTCTCACTGCTTTGTTCACTAGGAGTTTATTTTTTGTTTAATAGTTCTCAAGAATTAAAAGAGAAGAATAAAATTTATAGTTATTAAATCATTAATTATATGAACCTTGAGATGTACATTTTACATATAAGATTATTAAAGAAATCAATTCACTTAAGAATAAATTACTTTAAAAAAGAAAGAAATGTTGCAAAGATTTAAGAGTATCTGCTTCTATTTTATAAAATAATTTAATAGTAATCTGATCATGACAATAAGGTGCTTATTGTGGTTGAAAGAGATATGGTATTTAGAAGATGTGTTGGAAGTAAAGCATTTCAAAGTAACCTAACTCTTTAATGGAACATGTTTTCAGTATTAAGAGTCATTATATTTCATAAGAGTGAGTATGAGAAGTCTCCTCTTAATTTGCTAATTATTATTATTTACCTTTGCTCTTGCGTATTGTGGTAAATAGCATTTGAAGCCTTCTAATCTTAGCCTATAATGTTATTATTTAGGTATTATTATTATTTAGCTATTATTATTATTATTATTTTGGTGGCTTTCATGAAATTGTTAGTCTCATTTGTTGACCCCTTTAGTTAGTTGTATACTTGTCTTACACAATGTGTTGAGCATTTGTCAGTTTGAGAATTCTGCTCGATCATCTTATCGTCAGTCGCTCTTTTTGAAGTTATAATATATATCTTACATAATATAGCTTTATATCATACAAAGTGTCAGATAAATAATAAAACTCTTCTACTTATAAAAAAGTAAAGTTTAATATATATATAAACTTAATATTAACTTGATAACATTAAACAAGCCTAGTATAATCTCGAACTAATAAATTGTAGAAAAAAAGTTGAACTAGAATATCTATTTTAAAAAAACGTTTATTGCAGATGAAACACGAAGATGAGAAATATTAAAATAAAAATATCAAATATTATTTTTTATTGATTCAACAAAATATTAAGTTTCTATGACTTTAATTTTATATAAAAATAGTTTTTTTGAAAATTAGTCTTAATTTGTTTAAGTTTTAATCTGTTATCTAAAAAACTATTTTAAAAATCTTAACAATAGTGAACCATGAAAAATATTCAATATATATATTAAAGTATTTATCTTCAGGTCAAGAATTTAAAAATTGAAGTTTGTTTAATACGTACACATACATACTAAGAATAAAGACATAAAGAATCAAAATTATTCCCATGTTGGCAACATTTACAGCTTTGACATTTACAGTTCAAGTAATGAAGACAAATATTTAAAGCAATTATGTAAAAAGAGTCATTTAAACTTATTTCATATCTAATAAAAACCAGTGAAATAATGAACAAACTAATAAATAGTAATAAAAACCAATAGAAGAATAACAATAGAGTATCAAAGTTTTTACCTGAACTGGGGTGCTGAAAACAAACATTAAGAGATTCTCTAATGATAAACCAGGCAGAACATAAATTGTACTTTTATCCATAGGTTGTAGCATAAAATATAGCATAATAACAATGCTTGGAACACCAAATATTAAGGAAACAAAAAATGATCGTCGCCATCTATACGCAAAGAATTAAAAAAAAAAAAACGATTATTAAATAATCGAGATTTTTTTAAATGAATACATGAGATATTTTTTTAATATTAAATTATATGAAAGGAAATTCTTTTAATAATATATTTAATATACATAAGAAATTATATAATATTAACATATTATTAAATTATAAAATAAGTTGTTACAATAGAAAATATTTAAAAGAATTTAAAGAAACAGACTATATATTAAGAAATAAAACAAAAACAATTTTAGATCAATAATGAGATGTTTAATAAAATATAAAAGAATAAAGAGAGGTTGAGGTCATATACATGTGCAGATGCTAGAGCAGGATTTACCATTTTACCTGCTATCCAACTATAATTGCTTTTAGAACCCTATTGAAGAGATGCAGGATGATTAAGAAATATAAAAAAGTTGAGTTTATCTTAATGTTTATAAAATCATTATAAATAACACATACCTATTTAATTCCAAAAGCTTGATTATAGGGAAAACAAACTTTAATTTTGATTTCAAACTTAAAATCTTACTGAAACATAATATTCACAAAAATTAAAAACAAACATTTTAATTTTTTTCTTTTTCATTCTACATTTAATACGTCTCCTCCTCTTATTCATAATTTTCAGCTATGTTTAGACAGAAAATTACATATTTAATAATGCCGACATTTCTGTGTACAGTCACTCTTCAAAATTTTGTTGAAATATTAATAATACTTTGACATGTAGAAGTGAAAGCATAATATATTCCTAGAATTCCAGAAATGTCAGAAGAGATATATAATAAAAACATTATATAATATGCACTCATATGACAAGTTACAGTTCAGTATGTTAATTTATAGCCCATTTTGTTAACATTTCCATTGTAAAAATTAAATTCTAAAATAGCTATAAATTATAATAATTTACAGTAACTTCTATATTGTCAAAAAGAGAAAGCAATGATAAAGTTTTTTTATATTCAAATTCAAGATCATTAACCATTTCAGCTTAAATCAAAGATCCTGGAAGTTTTTCTTCTTATCAATTTGTTCTTTATGAACGTTCTACATATAAAAGTTTATTAAGTATGTGTGTGCATTTTAATTAAATATTAACAAAGGACATTCAGTCTTTTATGTACATTATTTTCTAGACACTTAACAATACCCATTGTTGAACGTATTAATTGTTATAAAGAATATGCCCATTCATTTCTTTATTTACATTATGATTAATCCATGAAAATATCTCATTCACCATGAGATATTGTATGGGACAGTCTAATCATGGTATGCACAAAGATGAGTGGGTTCCTTCTGATGAGTAAAAAGGGTGTCTCTTTATTGTCTTTTTCCATCCATATCTTCCTACATTAAATTCATACCTAATAGAGAAGAGAGCAAGATTTAAATAACTATTAACTTATCATCTACATATTGTACTTTACTCCTGCTATTCTGGATTTTGAATTCAGGGAGATGTTGCATTGTTCTTAAGTTCAGGGAATATTTCTATCACTGTATTCTTCATATACGTAAAATGAGTGTATGTCTGTTAATAGGAGTGGATATAATATATTGTTTACATGAAAATAATAATCATGATATGTGTATAAGGATATGACTTATTAGAATTTAACCATAGAAAAATAAATCAAGAAACATGTTTTAAGATTTCAATAAATTTAATGAACATATTTACACTGACTATTGCTATTTGGATAATAAAATTTAAAACAAAGTTGGGAAGAACTCATTTAGGCATCTATGGTTATTCTTCATTTACGTTTGTTTTATACCAATGTTTTCTATCCTAATCCAATAAAAAATAGTCACTATATATCCTGATTAACATAAACAAACTTCATATTATATACAAGATTATTATAAATGAAGTAACATATTTTTTCTCTATGTCTTAGTTAATGCTATGATAGTTTTATAAGCCCCCTTGTTATGTATAACGTGTGTGTGATAAAAGAGAGTTATAAGTTTAAGACACAGATAATAAAAAAGATACACATAGAAAATATATTAAAAAAATATTAATAATTAACACAAACTTTAAAATAACTCATTAACAACTGTGTGTGAGTGTTGTACACAGATAAATGTGAAATTGATATATATCTTATGTAACGGTATATGCCATTACATTTATTTAAAATTAGAATAAAAACAGTTTTAAGTTCATAAATAAAATAAAAATAAAAGCTACAATTAAAGAATTGTTCAATGTATGTATATATATTTGCACAGATGCAAAACTTTAAAAATTATTTTCTTTTTTTAAAAAAATATTTGAACGTATTTTTTTTATAAAAAAGTACAAGATCTAAAGATAAAATATTTTTGTAAATGGAAATGATGTGTTTATTAATTATCGAAAAGCAAGCTAGCCCTTGGGGATCTTATATAAAAAAGTCAGATGAAATATAGATAAGAGAACAAAACTAAATTAGATGTCCAATAGAAGCAGCAATGAAGGCTTGGACCATAACGAAAAATTGGAACAGAAAACCATTGTTCAGTGAATCCGGATGATCGGTATAAAAGGAAAAATATTGAAATTAAGAACAGTTCCAGCTTGATTTTGTGAGAGGAGGGATAAGATGCACTTGTCACCCTCTCTCACTTATTTCAATTGAAATGACTGTAATACCAGGATTGAACCAGCTAAGGTCACCTTCAGATAGACCAGTCCTCAAATAATGACTTTGTGGGAATTGACACCAGAAACCGGGAGCTCTTCTACTGTAAAATATAAACGGAAAAATTTTACTACAAGTAATTAAGAACTTTAAAGATTTGACAAGCTAAACATAATTTTTTTTAAATGAACTTTAATCTGACTTTCAAATCAATTATTAATGATTAATTTTTATACATTTGAGTTTGCTAAAAATCATTTCCATTTTTTTATTATTAATATTTGGTGTATAAATTATTTAAATGCATTAAATTTAAGTTGGGTATAGATGCTTGCAAGGATTCGTTAATGTTTAATTATGTTTTTGTCTTCATATTTGATTAGAATATATAGACATTCAGTAAATAATGATACCTTATGGTGAATATCTAAAATGTATTTATTCGGATGTCTTTTAAGTTATTTGTGTCAATGCAGCACCTTATGATGAATGCCATTGGGTTTCTTGTAAATTTCCCTCTGCAATTCCATCAATGACTTTATATTTTGATCGTTTATGTTTATTTTGAAATGTTTTTAACCATGTAATCTATGTAGCCGATCTATACTCAACATTATAAAACAAATTTTTATAAAATTCATCTGTGCGAAATTATATAAATGTTAATTAATTAAGGGAGGGTTAATCTTAGGTTATTTGTTTCATAGTTGAATTGGGTCAATGGATTGGATATATCGGTGTAATTAGTAAATGTAATATGAGGTCCGCCACATGCAAGATCGCATTTTATGCCACACACCCCCTTTTTACCTATGGAGGGGATAATAAGATGGAAAATGCAGTCCCTTCCTATGGAGTTTTTTTTATTATTCTTCTGGCCAGACAGATGTAGCATTCCTGTCTGGATGAGGGTCAATGTCTTCTCTAACCATGCTGTTCAGATGCACATTCCTGACAGTATAGTATTTTGTGCTGTCGTATTCATGCTGCATTGAATACATTGATGTATCAGATGGATTAATGTCGGTTTGACTGCAAACTTTTGGTCTAAGGTTAAATAAGGGATAGAATATTTTCTTTTCAAATGCAATGTATGTAGTTTATTCATACTCGACACTCTTAAAAAAATATTATTAAATTCATCTGTGAGGATGGTTTAAAACTTTAAAATAATAATTAAATTAAAAGTTAATATTAAAATCTAAAATAATAAATGTTATTCCTCAAATTTTAAATATTATATATGTGCGTCAATAAATGTTTGTGTATTAATTACTGGCAGTGGATTTTATTTTTTTATATTTAGGATATAGATTAAATAAAGATACATATTATTATCTCTGCATCTCCACTGACCGAGTGGCAAGGGCTGATGGTCTTAATAAATAAAAGTTGTATCTTTAACAGTGCGTATCTGCCTACTCTATAAATTTTCTAGATTCAAGTAGCCTAGTGGTACTCTGTCGGCAGATACGGTAAGACTCCGATTCCATCAGACTGTTATAATTGGTGAATCCCAGACCATTATACTTAGGTAGTGTCTTATCATGTCTCATTTATAATGATCAGATTAGTTCATAATCAAGGTTGTACCTCATAAATTACCTTTATTATTAATTTCATAAATTTTAAATTAAAGTTACTCAGCCCTATACTAAAATAAAGAAAACAAATTATTATATATAACATATAAACAATTAATTATCGATGACATCAACTTTATAAATGGATTTTACAGTTCGTATGACTAATGTTCTGATGGCTTATTCTTATAATCTATGGTAATTTCTTTATGTACAGTCAAGAATTCAAACATCTGGTGGATTTATTGATGTTATTAGCTTTCAAACTGGAGTTTTGAAATGTGGTGTAAAAAGAGAGAATTCATGTTGGATCGTTTTGATATTTATTAATCCAGGCATGGAAAGATTGGACAATCCCATACTGGTCTTGGCAATTTCTAGCTCCATGTACGATGACTTTTCTCCCATGACACCCCCCTTGTTTTCAGCAATGCATGATTATTTTAGTCAACATTTATATAAAAATTTTGTAGCTGATATTAGTTGGAGAAGCATCAATATACTTCTACTACTGCATATTTCAGATTTATATACAGAAATTTATACTGGAGGAATCAATGGTGGTTTTTTTTCTTTTTTTTTTTTTTAGAGAATCGAATGCTTTATTCTGTTTGTAAATTATTAATTTGCTAACTCTTTGCTTAGGTGTTTTAGAACTAAACATTTCTACTCATTTTTTAAAATCTTTGTAAAAAATATCTTCAGCAGTATTGCTAGTTTGAATTGGTTGACACAAACGTTTAGATTTTTCTTTCAACTCTTTTATCCAAGGAATGATAATTTTTTTTACTCAGGTAAAAGATTTTTTTCCTCCTTGAACAAAAAGTTAATTGAATATTATCCCTTATATATTTATATATATATTGAAGCTGGAAATATAGTACATATTTCTGCTTCACCTAGTGCCAATGTCATCAGCACTAGTCTGGGTTTGAACCCAATTCTTATTAACTGACACCCATCTCATATTAAGTGGTAGTATATTTTAAGCAATATTATAATCGTTTATATTTCATTAATCTTATTTTATAATTAAAACTAATCTTTTTATATTAGTTTATTTATTCTATATTTGTGTTTATTTTATTAAATTGGCATTTATATGTAATTGAATCCTAGATATCTATAAAATGTTACAAATATTTTAAATTCTTCATTAAAGTTCATTTTTCTTAAATTAATCAGTTGGTAACATTTTATATTTATCTTTTGATAAATGTACATTAAAGGATCAATTATATTTTGTAGATTTCTATTTAAGTTTATGTCAAATATCAGTTTGAAAGTCATTGTACCAAATTCCTAAAATTTTTCTGAATAAAATCTACATTTTTGTTAATCTAAACCGTAATTAAATAGATTTTGTTAGTACAATGACTGATAAACTTAATATGCTTGTTGTTTTTTTATTAGCAAATCAACCCTTGGGGCATGTTCATGCAGAATTATAGATTTCCCTCCCAAGCAGGCACCAACCTGAGAGAAACAGTTAGAGCAATTGCAATTGGCAGTTGTCACTGTAGATTCAATCCTATAGATAAAGATCAGAACACATGAATAGTGAAAAATTTGATGATTTTATTATTGAGTTTACTGAAGAGAAGTGATTAATCTATATATATATATATCGTGCCTAAAGAAGTGATGAGGTGAAAAGATCGGTCGTTTGCTTCTCAGAGGTCTGTCCCACCAGCTCATCAATGCCCTTCCAGTGCTCTCAAGACCTAGCCCGAGACAATACTGTGTCAAGGAAGTCTGCTGAGTGATCTGACTTTATATAACTGCCTGTGTCAAGCCATGTAACATCTACCATTTGGTTGAGGTAACCCCATTTTGCCGCAAGCCACTGATTCTATTTTACTTGTTTAAATCAATACTAATTTATATTTATATATCTGTGTGATGTTTATACGGCTTGGTTTAAAATGTTTTTTTTTAAATTTTTCACTTAAATTTAAAATATCAAGTCTTCTAAAAATCTTACATTATTTTGATGCGGTAAATTTATCTTAAATTTTTGTTGGTTTATTTATAATAGTATAAAACTCAATGAGAAACTAACTTGCAACCCTCTCCCTTTTATTGTCTTCATTTAAAATCATTGCAGGAAACTTATTTCCTGAAATTAATTAATAGAAATCTCGTTTTGTTTTGTACATTATATTATAAATTTGTTTTAAATGATAAAAATGATTTTAAAAGTTATGCGTCTTATTATTACCTCCAATTTAAAATAGCCCTGTAATTATTTCTGAAAGAATAAATAGTTTAAGCGAATCAATTAAGTAAAATTTATCATAGAATTTTATCAGTATATATATTTCATACATATATATTATTTATCAGAAAATATTAAAATTATGATTTACAATTTATTAGTTTGATATTTAATGCCTGTCTATGTTAATTAAAAACAGTCTTATTTTGTAATCTTTGTTAAACTATTTAAGAACTTATTAATAAATGAAATATTTGTGAAGCGTGGAAAACAATTTATATTTTAGTTAATTCTTTTTTTTAATATATATATTATATTTATGATTCATTCATTAGTGGACTAAGGTTTGTGGGGACTTTCTATTGATGTCAGGGAACTGATTATTTTAATCAGGAATTCATTTAATAATTTTGTTAGTGATACACTATCTATTTATATATGTCTGAGGCATTATGTATTTATAGCTACAACCAATCACTTATTATTATTATTTTGCTTTGCTAATCACCTCTTAGGACCTTTGGAATCTGACCAGTCCAACCTTTTACACTTCCTCAAAGTAGATGTAGTTCATACCAAGGGATCTTTTCAAGCATTGCCATTAAGATGTATATGCACATCAAAATATTATTATGATTATTTAGAGACATGTTTGGCTGGAGGGCTAGCATTTCTCATCATCTAGTTGTATTTACTAGGAAATTGTCTTTAGTAAAGCCACCCAGAGGTTCAGAACAGACCTCATTTATTTTTGTTGTAATCTATAATAGCATATTGCCTTCTTCATCATTTTATATCTTTATTTAGCAAACCTGGAAGGTTCTCTGCCGTGGTAGCACATCCTTCACAAACCAATTTCATTAATTAATTAAATCTGACTGTATAATTGTCAATTATTTATTTAAGAACTATTTTGCTTCCCACACTCATTTATATACAAATGATTTTAAATGTAGTAATGTTTTAAATGCCCATCTTTCATATTTTGTAATATATATATATATATATATATATATAACATATTTATTTGTAATATCTTATTTTATTGCTGATTGGTTTTTGGCCGACCAATTAACAAACTTTTAGATTGTTTGTCAATGCCACATCAAAATGAATTAAAGAAAATAACCAAGTTGTATAAACAAAGACTTAACTTATTTTGTACTAAATTCCTTAATAAATTCCTATAATATTGTTATTTTAAATAAGCTTAGTTTGTCATCATTCCCAATCTCTAAGGTTAATTACTCTACTTATTTAAATATTTTTTTGATTTAAATTTACTTCTTTATAATGTTGCCAGAAAGAATTATCATTATTACGGTTCAAACCATTAGTAATCGATCAAATCATATCTGTACCGTTCTGCAATTGTCAGAACCCATTAAATCATTGATTTTTCATATAAACCCTTTTAATATTTTGAGTCTCTATGTGAACCATGACCTCCAGCTGGGACGGAATAAAACCAAGCACTGCTAGTGTCATCACAAACATTATCCATTAGTCAGAGAGGCAATAGTTTAGGCAAATAGGTTAGGATTCATCCTTGTCCTGACATATGTATCTTGTGCATGGTTGGATTCAAGGTACTTTTGCTTGGATTATTGGTCTTGTTGAATGAATACATGATTTTGACCAGCACATAGGATTTTTTTTTTTAGGCTTGGCTTCCCAAGTGGGGCTTTGATATAAACACCCACATACCCTGAGTACTGAATTCTGTTTATATATATATTCTTTTAAAAAAGTTGTTATATAATTTTTTACATGTTTGATATGTTTAAAATAATGTGTTCAAAGTGTAAAATTCATTGTTTAAAGTTAAAACCCATGTACTACAACCATAGTACAAATGTATTTTTTCTTCAATGTCATATATCAAGTTTTTTGTTCTTGAGACATATATAAAAAAATGTGTAAATAAATCATAAATCATTTATCACTCTGTCTTAGCTGGCGCCCTTATAAAAATAAATTTTGCTAACCAGTAGTGAATCAAATGCAAAAATATTGGAAATGGAGGGTTCGAACTCAGATAAAAAAAATTATTGAGAGCAAATTTTTTTGGCTTAATACTATGATGTATCAATTTTAAACATGTAATAACCAGACTATGAGTTTTCTTTTAGATGCATGAATTTTTTTTTCTCAACTTTTTCTCCAAAGTTTTTTGTCTCTTTTCCAATAGTATGTAGTATTGTGTAGTGTATATAGAAGTGTATGTGTGTGTAAAATCTATGTACTTGTATATGGTAGCACTACGTATATATGTACATAGGTGTGTATGTGCGATGTGTAGGAACGGATGTGTTTGAAAATCTTTATATGCTCTGCATTGCTATATATTTTCTTGGAAACCCATATGCCTGGAGAAATTGTGTTGTAGCCCAAGCATAGAAAATTTTTTTTCCCATTATATAGATGTGCATTTTTTTCCACATCCCAAATGATATTTCATATATATAGTTTTATATAACAAGATTGTATATTGAATTTTGAAAATTTTCGTCGTTCTTTTGGTCGTCACTTGAAAACTCCTAGTCAAGGCATTTTTTTTTAATGTTTTTGTTTTTTGTTTCATTGTATGTCTGGAGAAATGAAGCAGTAAATCTTAGCTTAAGATTGTGCTTCATGTTTCTACCTACTAACCCATATTCAAACCCCTATATCCCATCCCGCTCCTTTGTCGTGCATATATATTTCATGTATATATTTGAGATGCATGCCTAAATTATAAAATTTAATGTTTCAGTAACATGTTTTAAAATTATTATTAATTCTTTTTTATAAATTATTAGTTCTTTTTTATTAAAGTATCAGAGGTGCGACTCAAATATATATATATAGGAGCAAAACTTACTAACAAAATATTGATTTTTAAATATTTTATTGTGCATCATTTTTAGCTTTTTTCTTTTTAAATTGCTTGTTTTTATTATTATTATTAAACTGTATATTTTTTATAAAATCCAATATGGAAGATGCAAGTGTTGTTAATTGTCTAAAAATAATTAGGGGTTGGAAGCACTATTGTTTTAATCTAGGGAAGGTATTTTTTTAATTAAAGTTTTATTTAAAATAAATGGGATTAAGTAGATTAAAGATTTACTTGTGTTAAAAACATGTTGTCAAATCTATTTCTAATCTGGAAATAGATTTGAATTTATTTTTGGACATTATCTTACAATTGCATCTTCAAAAACAACTGATAAAAGAAAAAGTATAAAATGACTGAATTTTGAATCACAGAGGAGATTAGCTACTTTTAGAGAGAGGTATTATAAACCTATTTCATTTTGCTTGAAACTTAAAAATGATGTAGCAGTAAATCCACCACTCTTCTCGACCCTATGGGTCAGGATAGGGTCATCATCTACCACTACCGTAATATCCTGCTGCCATGAAATAAAGAAAGGTCTAAAAAGAACTTTAGAATGCTAATAGAAGTTTCCTACCACCGAAGTACTTGCATTTCAATCGCAGTGCACGTGCCATACTTTAAAATGGATTCTTAAAATTGCAAGGTAAATTTCCAAGCTGTCACCATAGTCAATTTAGTCTAAATAATCTATCAAGATCTCTTCTCATATACTCTTTAACTTTGCCTTTTATATATATATCTGTGAATGTAATTTTGCTCTCAAATGATTTCTTTATATCTAATCCTATCTCATTTGCTTTTAACCTTTCTTTAATTTTGGTGCGGTCAGATATTTATTACTTGATTTTATATATATATATATGCTTTTTTATTAATTTGCTAACCTCAAACAAACTGGTGAGCTTAATTTATAAAAATCTTTTCTGTCATTTTTTTCTTCTTCTAAACTTTCATACAAAGGTTATTAACATCCCCTTAAAAATATATATATTATATAATGCATTGTAAATTAATACGTTCACCAGATTGTTTTATGAATCAACATTTTAGGTTCGTTTTTAATATAAAAATTGCTTTGTTTAACTCTGAAAATCCAGAACTCAAGCTAATTAACATTCTGAAACATTTATTTTATAATTATTTATTAAATTCTAAAAGGGTGACTTATAATTTGTTTTCTATATAACTGCTAATCTTAGTTCATTTTTCATACTCTTAAAATTTCAAATCTTGAAATCATTCATTGTAAAATCAACAAAAGTGGGATTTATTTATTTTAAATATCAGAAAAGGGATGGGGGTAAATCTTCATGTTTCTTTTACTAAATCAAATCTTAACGTATATTTTATTAATTTGAAATCTTAATGTTTCTTTTGCTATATAAAATCTTCAAGTATATTTTAGTAAATGAAATCTAAATTTATATATATATATATATATATTATAACTGCATAGCTTATTATAGTATTCAAACAAGGGTCATTTATTTTAAAGCAGTAAAATTTATTCAATGTTGTTAGTGACATTTATCATTTGTACTGCGTTTCTGTCATTTAGCCTATCTTTGTGTTTTATATATACATGCTTCTAATCTTTTAATCTGGGGGTTACGACCAGTTCGAACCCATAGATTTCTTTTTGTATCTCATTCCATAGATAGTTGAGCTATCTGGAACCACATTTGTTCTGTATAAAATGCCTCTGGCAGTGATCCTGTAAGTTTGGCACACGCTATTCATATTCTTTCTTCGTAAAAGGCCTGCCACGCCATGCCTATCCACTTTTCTCTAAGCACTACCCAAGAAGGAGGTGTGAGATTTCGTTTTTATGCAGAAGGATGACTTTTCCTGTTATTTTAGGCTATTATGTCAGCACCGCAAACTTATTTGTATTAGTATTTCTTTTGCTTCATGATCCAGTTTTAATGCTCTAATATTAAAATTAGCTTTGCTTAATATATATATATATATATATATATATATATATATATATATATATATATATATTGTACCCTTACTTCTTGATATATAAAATAGTTTAAAATACAACTAGCTCAGTTACATTATTATGCTTAATAATAATTTGTATATCTATCTTTAATATACTTTTAAATTATCACATCTTAATTAAATTTATTATCAATCATCAAAATCAATATAGTTCTAGATTATACTAATTAAATAAGTATTTATAGAATTATGAGACTGTGAAGTAAAGTTACAAAGTAATAAGCAGATTTACACTGAGTCAATATCTCCTAAGATACTGTCTCAATGGCATAAGAATACTACCACTACCTTATTATCTTACTACTACATCTATAGCATTCTTATGACTTTTAAATGAAATAAATTATCTTTAATAATACTAAAATAATTCCTAACTTTTAATTTAAAATATAATTAAATAATCTCAGGTTCTTCTAAGTTGTTTTAAAATAATAATAATAACTCATGTAAATAAGTATGATGTGGGATTTTATATCAAACTTAGATACACCTAACTTATTTTAATAATAATAGTAAATAATACTAATTTTAGAGTGTAATTTAATCTCATCTATTTATATTATATAATCAATCATTAAATGAATAAACAATCATATGTATATCTCTTATTTCATATGGTATCTTAATTTTGGAATAGATCAAAATCTTATACTTAATAATCTGTGGCATTAAACAATACTGTATTCTTATAATGTGTATTTTAATCATCTTATGACCATTGCAATATTTTCTATTCATGTCAATCAATTCTTATAAAATAATGTTAAGCAAATATTGTATTCATTTCTAAATAATAATAACAAATTCATTTTTTGTACAAATATTATGTTTATTTCAAATCATCTGATGTCAAAATGCTGTGGTAAAAATAATGAAAACTCGACACACTTTTAAAACAAATTAACAAATTTATTTACAATAACTTCAAATAAAATTTATTTACACTATTTACAGTTTTAGAATTTAGGAAAATAAATAAAATAAAACAAGAAATTACAAATACAAGAAGTTTATACTGTTACTAATTCATGTGCTTAACAAGCAATTATACATTCTTCAAATACTATATTAATAATATCATAGTATGTTTTCAAAACTTAGATTTTAAAATAAATAGTAGTGTACTTTAATTACTACAAATAATAATATATGTCAAGATTATTTATGTAGCATGTGTATACAAATGAATCTTCACTAATTAAATAGCTACATTAATTAAGTATTACCATTTATAATGTATTATCATATATTTACTTTATTATTAGCATTGCTTAATAGCTTTATAAAATTAATGTATCTTTGTAATGTAAAACAAATAATTGACTGTAATTATACTTTACTTAATGTAATTCCTGTTATATGTTTTATCAAATATGCATTACATATCTGTACTGTTCAAATATTATTATTTAATTATTTATCAATTCAAGATTCATAAAGCATTACCTTAGATAAATTCTATGATTCTTTTCTATATAAAAATCATTACTTTACTTTATGTTCTATTTTAATCCTTTCTAATAAATTTTCTATCTATAAAACTATCTTCTAAACTTATCTCAAATTTCCGGAAAACAAACATCAACTTCAAACAAAATATTCGTTATCCAAATTACCTATATTACATCGTTTATACTTAGTAAACTTTTCAATCTAAATATAAGCTTCTACCTAAACGTAACTTAACTTATTTAATAAAACAAAATATAAAAAAATATAGACTTTTAAAATCCTTTTCTAAATTGCAAAAAAAAAAAATAAAATAATTATTAAGATAAATAATAAACATCATTTTAATACTAAGCATAAATAAAATATCAAAATTATTTACGAAAGAATCATATAATTATTTCTAAGCTTCTTACGTAATGTTGTATCATGTTGATATTATAAATCAAAACTTATGCATATTTTAATAAAGTTCGTTGTCAATATAATGTATGTGTTTTCATAAAATATCTATCCATTCATTCTACAACAACATAATATTCAGTTGATCTAAAGAAAAACATATTAAATTCATTAAAAATCATTATACAATATTTTTACCATAATAATAATAATGTCCAGTCTGCTATCCAGTATTCTTTGGAATTTGCAGCTTCATAAATGAAAATAATACACATTCATACTCATAAACTTTCATTAAATATTCCGTGTTATATTACTTACAAAATAGATTTATGTAATTAATGATTATATTATTTTTAAGTTATTATTTAATAAAATGTACCTAACCTACTTTTAATAGTTTAATAATATTTTAAATTTTATGTTAAATAAATAAAATAAAAGATTATATTACGTATTCCAGCGACGACTTTTGTTCTACCATAAAAGTTCTAACAAATATCCTACATATAAAGTCAATAGAACACTATTTCCTGTTCCGTTGTATCACGTGTTTCTTGAAAGTTTATAATAAAAAAATGATAACGTTCTTTTTTAAAAAAAATAAGTTCCCACAAGAAAACAAAATAAAATTAAAAAAAATAGTTTATAAGTTCTGTTTCTGGATCCATTTCTTCATAAAATATTGTTCAAAAGTTATTATTTCTAAATTAATTTATAATTGTTGAATTATTCTCATTTAACTACTTCCATTAACTCAGCTTGGCCCGATTTGGTTTGGCCTGGACGTCCACGTATTACTTGCGCATTTTTTCAAAACAATATATCTAGGTAAGAATCTATTTTTCCATCTATAACGTCCAGCGTTTTAGATTACTTCAATAGAATAATTCTATTATATTACGATTTTAAATAATCATATTTATAATCTATTTGCCTTTTCAAATCGTCAATATCTAGTCTTTTAAGCACAAAGACTTAACAAGGCACGTATTTACTAAAATTACTACTTCTTATATCTTTACTTAAGATATACATATTATTTGTTAAAAATCTGCAAAATACTTTCTTTCTATAGAAATATTCATATTTCTTTTAAATATCTATCTATAATAGACAATAGTAATTCAAACTTTTAATACTATTTATAGTCCAAAATACTACTTTTCTCCATCTCGTAGTTTTATATACTAATCCAGCGTCTGTTACTTTTCTAGCGTAAAGTTTCTGATATATTTCTCTGATACGTGATGTTTCCATGACTATTTGTACGTAAATTGAGTTTCGATATTGAGAAGACAATAGGGAATTATTAAGTTTCTACTGCATACTTATCATTTTAAAAAATTATAAAATTATATACAATAACACTCTTATGATTTTAACACTGATTTTAAGAGCGTTTATAAATTTACTTAGCTATTTTCTCAATAGCACGATTAACTTAGAAATTTAATTACAGAGAGCCCCCCTCAACAATTGAATCCAGCTTTTATACTGCCAGAAACTCCTTATCTGATTGGTACATTTAAACAATCAAACTTTCTAGCTTATTTACATATTTACTAACACACTATTAAAAATAAAATAATGACTTATTTAATATTTAATATTATCACATTTTAAAAATAATTTTATCGTTTATTCAAATCTATCAAACATTTTTTAAAATATTCTTTCTCACTTGATTTAAATCTTAACTTTTATAAGATCATTTAAAACAAACTAAATCTTTTTAAATACGTTATATTTTTAAGACAATTTTTTTAAAAATCAGATTTAATATTTTACATTAATATCTTTATTTTTATCTCGTGATAACTCACGTATTATTTATAAATTTTACAACATGATTTTTTTAAAATAGTTATGCAACTTTATTAGACAACTTCCACGCATGTGTGTATATAACATCTGTTCTTTATAACACAAGAAACGCTTGCCGTTGTCTAAAAATAAACTAACAATTGCATTTTTAAAATAAATATTTATTTTTAAAATAAATAAGATATTATATCAGATTTCAAAATAATTATTTGATATGATTAAAATCGAATATTAATCTCAATTTGAGTACTTATAATTTAAAATATTTCTATTCACTTTTAACATATATTTCAAATTAAATAAATATCTTTGTCTAATTTTAACTTATCTTTTAAATACTTTAGCTTCAAACATTTGTTATTAAATTTATTAATGCAGTATTACATCATAATCATCATCATTTTAAATATTTTCTCAATACCAACACAATTCACATATCAAATACTCATAGATTGCTTTAATTAAACTTATGGTAACATTACCACAAGCAAAATCAACATCACACATTTAAAATACTTCTTAAATTTAAAATTTTCTACTAGATTAGCACAAAACTTAAATGGTGACCCATATAAAAGGGCACAATATATATATATATAAATGCCAATTACTTCTATTTATTAATTAAGTTTATGTCAATATTATACAGTCCCACCATCGTAATTTATATATCTATATTTAAGAGTATCTATATGCCTTGGGGAAAATAAAGTGTTCGTCTTTCTATTGTTAAAATAATTTCATTAAATATTTTGTCATAGTTTCAAATATAATTTTTCAACTGTCTTTTGTTTATTTTCACGACCTCAGTGGCATGAAAATAGTTTATATCATATGTATAATGAATCTCAGAATGCTCCCCTAAATATATGCTAGTCACCATGTTTCTGAACCGTAAATCAAAGCGTTAATGGCAGTATTATGTAATTCTTTCTAATAACTGATTGGCATCTTAATATTAGACCCACCAAAGATGTGTGTTTATTTGTAATATATTATTTAGCTAATAAAGAGCATATGAGAAATAATAGCGTGAATGACACTATGTAATTATCTACCTCTTGCTCATCCACGCACATACTGATGTACTTAATTTATAAATGTGTATAATAATTTGTCAGTATATTAAACTATATTTTATTGTCTAACTTATTTGAGTAGTTCAAATTCCTTTTCCTCCACTTCCACATATTACAGCCATGCTTATCTATTATTTTAATATAGTCACAGTTAATAGATGTCTCATTGTCTTCTCCGCTCTCCTAGTCGGCCGGATTTAAAATTAATTCTCATGTGCCATCACTATTATGTTATTCATTAGGTGTTTGATCTGGAGCTTAGAGAGTGGGTTCGAATCCAGGTTGGTCCCTGACCTAAATCTTGGGCTGGACTGGGTTTGAAGTACATTTTGTGAGTTCCAGCTCATGTTAGATGGATAAACATGTTTTGACCGGTACAATATATATATATATATTAAGCCAGTTCATACTAATCTTTCTACTTTATTGTTGATGTCATCTTTGGCTAAGTATTAACATAAACAATTTGTTAAAACAAAATCGTAAGAAAAGCTAAGAAAATAAACATTGAGTTTTTCTTTAATATTATGTACATTAATTTTTTCTTGATTAAGTTCATTCAACCTATCTATTGTATATCATAATATCCATTTGACCAGTTAGGTTTAACTTTTGTTTTAATGTTTATTTACATTTGCCTTTATATTTTAGGTTATGATAACTGTTTGGTAATTTATGTGTTATTTAATAAATAATATTAATATCATGGACTTGAATTGGGATTGGGTCTTATGGTGTGAGTATTGGTTTTGGAGGGGTGTTGGACGCTTCCATCACAATATATATATATATATATATAATAAGATGAAACTTTGCATTGTTAAAATATGTATACATTTTATTGTTATAAATATTAGCATTATACTAATGTTTTGATTAGATTATCCTTCTTTTGGGGAATAAAGATTATTTAAGCATACTGAAGAGATTTTCAGATTTTTGAATATTTCTGCAACATCCTTGAATGGCTTTTATTAATAAAATGTTTGAAGGAATCTGGTCAAAATGTCAGTATAATGTTAATTTTTGCAACAAGTACACAATTATATATGTTCACATACACTCATATATATATATATAATGCTTATTATGTATTTTTTATTAAACCTATAAATATATATTCTTTAATTTCCCTTACTTTGGAAATGTATTTAGCATTTTCTATTACAGATCTTGCAATCGTTATTTGTGATTACATTTGTCAAGAAATGCTTTTCTTTGAAAAAATGTAGTCAGCAAGATGAACTATCATATAAGTCTATACTTATCTACCTATTTTTTTTATCTAACAGCCTGTTTGCCCCACCTCCTATCTGCTTACCCCTCCCTTCCTTTTTCTCTACCTATCTATCTACTTGCCTATCCACCCATCCGTTTCTTTCTCTCTCTCTCTATATATATATTAACGTGATTAAAACTTGTTTTTGTTTTTCATATATATATAAAATAAAAAAAGTCAGTTATTGCAAGACAGCATTATGGATCACGGTATTAACTATTATTAATAATTAGCTATTTTGAATAAATTAATGTATAAGTAAAATCCATTCAGTTTATATTATATAGCATACATAGTATTTATCAAGAATATAACAAAGTAAATTTAAGCACTGAATAATCAATATATTAATAATATGTCAATTATATACTACTAAATAGTATAAAGGCATCATAAAAATATTTACAAGCCTCTTTCTGAATATTATTATGTTTAATAACAATTTCTATATTCTTTTAAGGATAGGCAATAAGAAAGGCAAAGACAGTACAATCGGAGACTACAGACTATAATGGCTAGTTTCAGAAAGGCGATGCTTTATTCATAAGACCAATTAATCTTCAAGTTAATGAACTGCAACTTCAATAAACATCCATTAAAAATCTGTATGCATTAACTGTCCCGACATTTGGTAATTTAACTTAGTCCTACAACTAATCTTAGAAAATAATGAGAAGATAGATATCATTATTATTTATGTCTGTGTGTATATATATGTATATGCATATTCATTCACGCTTTAATTATTTTTATATTTGCAAATATTGGGCACGCAAGAATGTGTGCATATTATTTAATATCACACATACATATAAGCATACACTCACATATATGTACTCAATTAGCATATACATCTCATCTATAATTTTTTTTTTTGCTCTCTATACAAGTTTAAAAAATAATTATTATACTTTAACTATGTAAGCATAAATAGTTTTTTTTTAAAGCTATACATGTGCATTGTAAAAAATATCCAAGTATTTATCATTGATATACATATATATATATAGACAAAGAAATAGAGAAAATAAAAATAAATATATATCTATCTATTGCAATATTCATTAAATTTTTTTTTTTTTTTTAAATAAAGAAAAATGATCAAATAGCTTATTCACTAATGTATTTTTTTTATTACATTTAAGTTAGATTAGAAGAAAACACTTTATGTTACTTATAAATAATCTTTTTAAATTCCATGTTGGATCTAATCTTCTTATTGATAAGTAATTGAAAATACATTTATTAAATATTTTATTTTAAACTAAAATATTTCCCTTACTTTTTAATGCTTTCTTTGTGTTCTAAATTTTCCAAAGCTCGATTATCGTTAGTAAATAAGGAAACGTTAAATCCCATACCCTAAAAATATAAAGAAAAATTTAAAACAATTTTATTTTATGTTATTCATGGTTTTTTTTTTAAATAATTGTAATTTTAACTGCATATTTTGTTTTATTCAGTAGAATCAAGATATTATTTTGTGAATAAGTAGTAGTAGCAGTAGTAATAATAGTAATATCAGCAGAAGTAATAATTATATTTATTCAAAAAATCGATACTATTAGAATCTGATACCCTCACTAAATAATAAATAAAATATTTAGCTAAAATTAAATAATTCAATGAAATCTGAACAAATTTGCTTATGATTATTAAAAATGGTTATATAAAGACATTCTGTGTAGTTGGACTAAAAAAATTATATCGTTCTAATGATGACTATTCATATGTGTAATAACTGTTTTAAAATAGTTATGCACAAGCATAAGAAGTGGTGGTCATGTGATGTTTATTGGCTTAATATTTGACTTTATTGTCGTTACAAAAAAGAATTTATATATATATAAAACGAAAAGACAAATTGCCTTTGGAATTCAAGCAATCTGAACAAATAAATCTATAAAAGCAATTGAATTCGTATAAATTCATTCAATAAATTTTAAAAAAAATCTATTGAGAACGTTATTGATTACTGAGATAATCCTTGTTTTTATAAGCTAACATAAAATCAATTAATTCACAACTTGATTAATAAAATGGAAATTTTTAAATAAACTAACAATAAATGGTAAAATTATTTTTTTGTTAAAAAAACTTAGAAAACTCGTTGAAGAGTGTATAATAATCTAATATTAACTCTGTTTTATATTTCTTAGGATTCTTGATTTTAATATCAAAATAGTAGATAATGATACATCTTTATTAATTTCTACTTCTGCTATAGAGCTTGTTTGACGCATTATATACAGTTTATTTAAATAAATATAAAAAATTTAAAAATTAAATAACTGCAGCAATTCTAAAATTATACTAAACATAGTGTAAATAACTTTATCAATTTGAATGATAATCAGATCTCTTTTTATCTAAACATCTAACTTCTTTGATGTTTAATGAAGTACAGATTTTTGGAAATGTTGAAGCAATCTTTTACAATTTTTTTTAAAAAGCTTAATCAATTTGAAATAGTTTTTCTAATAACATCAATTATCATATTCACATCTTAAAACTTTACATAATCACCATGTCTTATGCTTCTGGCATCCATTGATTACTCTGTTGTGCACTAAATGGCACTACTGTAGTTTTGCCTATTTTAATAACAGTTATGAGCAAGCATAAGAAATGGTAATCATGTGATGTTTGATGATTTAATACCAATCCTGCCTAGTAGGATAATGGTGGCTATGGTTATTAAAGGACCAAAAACACCAAAATGTATAGGTACTGAACTGAGTTCAGGCCTATATGACTATATAAGTTAATGAGCTTGGATTGAACATTTTATTGTGTTTTTAATTTTATTCTCATAGTTTTGTGTTTAAGTAAAGATAAAAGGTGGTTGCTGGAGGGTTGCATTAGATCCTAAGATCTAGGTGCAGTCCTCTCAGATCCAAGGCTTCTCAATGACAAAGACCACAAGCCAGAAACTAGTCTGGGGATATTGGATAAGTAGGCACTAGATGGGGATTTTATGCACTAGCCTTCTGGCATCCATTTATTACTCTGGCTTGCACCGAGTGGCACTACTGTATGGAGAATTTTGCCTGTTTTAGTATTAAAACTTTATTGTTGTATAGGCTGTTTCTTGCATAATGTCATCTCTCAATCTATATAACAAGATTATTCATATTCCTTTGGACTGTAATGATAAGAACTTAGTGTCCTATAGAAAGAATTGTTTAACTAATGAATATTTATCATAAAATAATTTCTAATATTTTTTCTGTATTCTCACTAATGTGTTGAAGACAAAGTGAAAATTGACAGGTAGCCACTAAATGACCACATTGTGTCACATGCCTCTTATAATTTTAGGTCATGAATATATGTGTATTTTAAACTAAACTTTACTATATTACCACAAAATTGATACATGATTGAACTAATCACATTTATAATGCAGTGAGTTTATTTAGATTTTGAACAATGTGGATAGAACACTTTCAAAAAATTCAATACAAATTGCTCAAAAATTTATACCCAACATAAAATACTGACAATTTGGATATTAATTTTTTTTAAAATTGTGCAAATTCTATAAATAATATTGAGTAAGATGCTTTGATGAGCAGGAAAAAATTAAGTTTGGATAAAAAAAAATCATGTAAACACATTAGAAATTGCAAGTTATAGAAAACTCAATGTTCCTAATCTTGCACAAGCAGTTTTGTACAGGGAATCCAATTTTAATTATTTCATATCATAATAATCCACATTTTCTTGCATTGTTTTTTAATGTATATTTTGGTCATAGGAATATATTTGCTGGTAAAACAAAAATTTAAAAATCCTAAAGTTTTTTTCAAGAATTATAGTAAATTTGAGGTTAAAACATTAAAACTGATCTATTAGTCTCTAACTTATAGGGTTTGTTTTATATGTCTGAAGAAAATATATAAAGAGTAAAATTAAAAATCAATCATATGAAAAATGCAATTTATTAATATTTTTTCAAATTTTCAAATATTATTAGCATAATTATATAAAGAAAACACCTGAGACATAATTTTTCATGTGAATAACTAAGATTGATTACTCTTAAATGTTACTGACTTCTGCTAACTACCCTCAAGGTAGTATGAATTTAATTATTTTTATTTTCATCTCTCTCTCTCTTTTGATTAAATAAATACATTTTATTTATAAAATATATTATTTTTACCATTTATATTCAAACTAAAAGTCTAACACTCTGAAAAATCATTTTTAAATAAATAACTTCTAAACTTTTAAACATTATTATTATATGTTGCACAAAAGAATGATTGTGGATGTAAATTTCCACATAAACACCCTAATCATTTTTGCACTGTAGTGACTTTCCATGCATTCTCTGGGAGAATTTAAATTTAATTTTTCATTTTCACTTTTTTTTTATGGAATAAATAAATAAAAGGTCATTTGCAATTAGAATGTATTTTTTTTAAATATATAAATATATCTTATTTGCAAGTCATAATAATTTTTTTCCCCAATTTTAAATGGAACATGGAACTATTTTAACTCAGTGGCTACTCCTACTCACAAAGCAAAAAGTTAAACACCTAAACATTTTCCACATTGTGCTACTCATTAAAAAAAATCCACCTAAATTGGTTTATTGGTAATGAGCAGATTGAATTTATTTTGTATATGAAAAAATTAATTTGGGATTACAAACAAATAAATAAATACATTAAAAAAGTTATTGACAATATTTAACTAAACTATTGTTTCTTCAGAATGAGAAAAATTTTAATAGACTCTTAGGTCTGAAAATAATGTTCTTGTCTTATTTCTTCAACAATCTGAGAACAAGGATTGATCAGTGAAGAAAAGGAATAGAAGATATGAGATAAGGTAGTTTCTCATCCATTATCAGTTGCTCAATATTATATAATAAAAATGTTTACAATAGTCATTTCTACAATTATTATTTGACATTGTAACACAACTCAGCCATTAACCCATTACAACTGTAATGGGCACAGACATCGTTACATTGTTTTTTTATTAGTAAACATGAAAAAAATAAAAGTTCGCAAATAAAACTTTTTTTTTTAAGAATTAAAAATTGAAAATTAAAATTCTATACTAAACTCGTATCTATATAATCGCACAGATGAAAAAAATTATTAAAATGAAACTTTATTAAAAAAAAAGAAAACGTATTTTAAAATTAAATTGTCAGTAAAGACTTAACGATAAAAATATATCTAAATTTGTACAAAACAAATTAATTAATGTTATTGAAAAAATGGAAATGATTAATTTAATTAGTCAAATGTAAACTAGCCTTGGGCATTTAAATGTATAAGCATCGGTCAGATAGGAAAACAATAGAACCTAATAGCCAATGAATGAAAAACAATGGAATCGGACCTCAGCGAAAGGACCATCACATTGTCATGACATAATGTCCACTGGATCTGAAAGGCTACTATAAAAAGTGAGTGGAATAATAGTTATTATGAGTGGACAGATATATGTTAGTGCAGAGTTGAAGGAGAAGGGATTGAAAAGATGCACTCTTCAATCCCTTCAGTTCTGCTAGGAAAGAAAGAGAAATGAACTATCATTTTCTACATTGAGGACCAGCTGGAGTAAAAAACCTCTGGATGAATAAATAAAATGGCCAAAAGAATACCAATCTTTTTAGGACAGCATGAGAATTCACATTCAAATGGCAAGCAACAGATAAAGATGAACTGTTTAAAACTGTAAGAACTTTATAATTAATGAACATTAAATTAAAAACTTTCCATATTTAAATAATTGCAATAGAATCCTATCTGACCAACTTTATTTACTAATAAGTAATTTTAATTTGATGTATTTCTTTGTAAAATCATTTCCATTTATTTTTTTTGTTCTTTTAAGTTTTATTATGACTGTTTTGTTTTTAGTTAAATTAAATTTTATAAATGTTAAACTTAAGTCGGGTGTGAATGACTATATAGATTTGTAAAGTTATATTAGGGGAGGGTAATCTTAGGTTATTTGTTTCGCAGTTAAATTGGGTCAGTGGATTAGATGTATTGATGTAATTAGTAAATGTAGCAGGAGATCTGCTACAGGCAGGATTGCATATATATGCCACACACCTTCTGTTTGCCTATAGATGGGATTGTAAGTCAGCAAAAAGGACTGCAGACCATTCCTATGGAGTTTTTTGTTTATTGTTCTGCTCGCCAACAGATCTAGCATTCCTGTTGGTTGAGAGACAATGTCTTCTCTAACTCTACTTACTGTTCAGATGAACATTCCAGACAGTATAGTATTTTGTGTTGTTGTATTCATGCTGCATTGAATACATCGATATATCCGATGGATTGATGTTGGTTTGGCTGCAAACGTTTTGGCCTAAGGTTAAATAAGGGATAGAACATTTTTCTTTTCAAATACAATCTATATAGTCTATTTATACTCGACACTCTAAATAAAAATGCATTAAATTTAAGTTGGGTATGAATGTTGCATGGATTCGTTATCGGTTAATTATGTTTTTGTTTTTCATATTTGATCAAAATATATAGACATTCGGTAAATAATGATACCTTATGGTGAGTATCTAAAATGTATTTATTCGGATGTCTTTTAAGTTATTGGTGTCTTTGCGGTATCTTATGATGAATACCATTGGGTTTTTTGTATTCCCTATGCAATTGACGGTATCAATGACTTTGTATTTTGATCGTTTATGTTTATTTTGAAATGTTTTTTAACCGTGTAATCTATGTAACCGATCTATACTCAACATTTTAAAACAAACTCTTATAAACCCATCTGTGTGAACTTATAATAGGATAAAAATTAAAATGTAAATTAAAATCTAAAATAAAAGTTAAAAATAATGTTAAATGTTAAAGTAAACATGCTAAAATAATAATGTTAAATTTTATATATATGTGCGTAAATAAATGTTTGTATGTTAATTACTGGCAGTGGCTTATTTTATTCTTTTTTATATATTCTTAGATAAGAATTTCTTATAAAATATAAATCTCTGCTGTTCCATTGATCTAGTGACAATGGGCTAATGACTGGTTACCAAAATATATAAAATAAAAAAAAATTTTTTTTTGACTTACATATCTGCCTACTTTATAAATTTTCTAGGTTCAAATGCCTAGATGGCGCCCTTGTAGTGAAGATTACATTAAGGTTTATTTCTGGATTGTTATACAACATTTATTTTGCAAACATTAGCTTTTATTTCTTAAATTGTTCAAAAATTATAACAAATCATATAAATTTCTTTATTTTTTTCATTGCTTCTCACCTAGCATTTACCAAATAAATAGAATTGTCGAAGCATTAAAATTTAGTGTGGAGATATTATCGCAAAATATCAGAACATTACAAATAATTTTCTGTTTTTCATTTATATCAAGAAATACAGTTTGTTACTGCTTCTTTAGACAACTTCCAGCCCAACTACATATACATAAATTAGCAGTTATTACTACTAATTTCACTACTTCCAGTGTAATCAAAACAGTTTATTAATTCTCCTACTATTTCAATTTTTATAATCCAACATTTATTTATAAGGAACTATTTTATCTTTGTTATTTATGACAATAGTATCACCTCATAGAAATGTGTAGATGAATAGACAAAACAGGAATATTGATGTTCAAAGCATATCAGAGTTTCAGGAAGATGTTTATTGGCAGTTGACTAAAAATATAAAAAAATCTCAGAATTAAAATATTTTGGGATCTTTCACCAGAAAAAATACAATGGCTGACTAATAATTTTGACAGAAATAAAAGTTTAAAAAACACAGTCCAAAGTTTGATATTAACAAAAACATAACATATATAAAATAGACTTTTCTAATTTGAATTCTTCGATTTTTCAAATCTATATTGTTCTTAGAACTACCACTGATGTAACAATGAATAAAAAATACATCTCAATAAATAATATCCCTAGTTAGAATATTAAAATATGTTTTATACACATTTTGATATATTATTTTATAATTACACTGTGCATTTCTCATTGTGAATGTTAAGAAATAAACAGAAATTTAAAGTCATTTAAGATAACAATTGCTACTGAAATGTAAATGTTGGCTGTATGCATGTTAATAAAATGTTTAACTTGATTTACTTTTAAAAAGATATGGCAGAAAATATATTATAGTAATACAATTAGATATGATATTAAAATATTCCAGAAGAAAAGTTTTTTGCAGAAACAATTAAAAGACAGCATCACAAAATATCAAATACATATATAATAATGAATCAGCAGATTCTATGTATGGACATATTTCTGGTTCACAGATGGGTTTGTATAATCATTGCAAAACTCACCTCTAATGTATCATCAAAAATTCATTACATCTATCACAAAGTCCCAATTAGTCTCACTTTTAATGCTCATCAGTCACATAGAGAAGATTTTTTACAAACACCACAGCAACTATTTTTATTCTATTCATTGTTTGGGTCCTTAGATGCCATTTCTGCTTCAGACCCCTCCCCCCAAAATAGCAATCACATTTCTACAGCAAAATAAAATTAAAATTAGAGATTAAACTCTCATACTTCCAGTTATATATACAGTCATATGGAGTTTAATAACTTTATTTACACCATCTAACTGTTGGTTATTAAAATTAATATATGATCATTGCTCTAATACCATATAACTTTCATTAACTATTTAAAATTCATACATAATTATTCAGCAATCAATTGAACACTATCCATAAAAACAATTTAAATTTAACAGTACAACTCATATCCTAATTAATTCTCTACTATTTGTATATAATTGTTAATGAATCTGATATATATATATGCAATATTAACTCTCTTAATATAAACTAAAATATATGTATATATATAATAGGTACTATCTACCTAAGCTAATATAAACCATGTAAACACATACTTCATTAATAAAGATTATGTTAAAAGTAAAGCATTATTATTTGTTTTGATTTTCTATCTTTTTTTTTTTTTGAAATTGGAATAGCCGTATTCTCTGGTGAATGACTACTGTTGATGATGACATTCTTTATTATCAATTATCTTGAAACACTTTTTTTTAAAAAAAAAAAAAAATCTCTCTAGGCAGAATATAAATCTGCTAATTAATAACAAGATGTTCTGAAAAATAACATTTATTTATCTTTAAATTCTATTGATCTTTCATTTTTCTAATATTCAATAACTCATTATATAGAATACATTTTTATGTTAAAGCTAAGAATCGGTCATGTTTCATTTAACTTTGTCTTCTGTTTGAATAATTGACTTCAGTTTGAATAATTTCTAATACTTTTTCTAAGTTTCATTATGCTTGGAAGTTTTAATCATACGTATAATTGGATTCCAAGAATTCTTAATAAACTTGCTAAACTTGTCTTATTATCAGGACTTTCTTTACAAATGCCATTTCCAAAAGACTGATATACGTATGTTTCTGAAGTCTATTTTTCAAATTTTCTAACTACTTCATATTTCTTTTATTATTATTTAATTTAAAATCATCATAAGTTTTATTGTGCTGGAAACTTTCACTTCAACACAAAACTTTTTTGTTACCAACTTCAGACTCATGTAACAGGCAGAAGAAGACATTTTAAGCTCAATATATCATCTCAATAAATTATTGACCTAACTATTTTTTCAAGCAGAGTACAATGTCAATTTCAACTTGTTAATTCCGAATGGTCTGCAGTATTGTGAAAAAATTAGAAAAAACATAACATTTAACTTGTTAATTAGTAATATCTCATTCTACTAATTTTCCCTTTAAATAGAGGATAAAATTGGACACCTCTGTCTATTAATACATTTATTGCAATGCTTCAAAAAAACCAACTACTGTACTGTCTGATTAGATACAATAGGTCAATATTTGAGAATCATGAATTATCTTTCATAATGATATTTAATCAGAGATTAAAAAAAATTTAAAGCCACAATTTGTATCAATGTTTAACATGATTCCAGAAAACTGTATACAAACTTTCTGATTTTTGTCATTATTTTTTCCTCATCTCTCTACTAATACCATAACCTACATTTTTCTTTAATTGAAACCAATCAACTGCTACTCTCAAGTTATTATCATTGTCCTATAAAATTATAAGATGCAAAGTTCTGTATGACATTTTACTTATTCAGAAAATGATATTATATTTAATGTAACAGAAGCTTTACAATTATGTTGTTTCTCATATTGACTTTATTAAGTAAAATTGATTATCTTTTGATAAAATATGAAGCTTATTGTTCTGCAGCATAAATATATTTTCTGTAAAAATAATTATCTGTAAGATTGTTAAAACTATTCTCAAACACTATTTGTAATTTAACTTTTCCATTATGTATGATTATGTTGAGCTATTCATTAATAATTTGGCAGCAAATGGACTTTATTGATTTATCATGGTAGTTACACTCAAAGCAATTTTATTTGTAAATCATATATTCTATTTTCTGAAACTTTTACATATTCAGTTTTAAAAGATTTTTATTACAAGACTAGATTATTAATGTAATCTTTCAAATCTTCATTTTGGATACTCATCACAAGTAAATAAATTCTACTACATTTTTTGATTATCCTCACTTTTTCTTGGAATCCCAGACAATCTAACTCAAGTCAGATTTAGTCACTATTTAAATAAGCTTGTATTTGCTAAAGTGTGGTCCAAGATCAAACTTTTTCTCCTTTGTCAGCTTTATTAAATTATCAAGATAGAAATAATAGATGATTTTTTAGAATGCATATTGAATAATTATAATTCTAGAAGCAACTGCATAACATAATAATAAATAAAACCATTTGATTTACTAAAGATTGTTTTATGGTGAGTGTTATCATATCTGTTGCTTTTAATAATCTTTAGCATGCCAATAAATTATGAAGGTATAAATTCATTTTAAGTTTTTTAGGGAAAGAGTTTCTAATACCCTTTTATCAGATTCTTATTTTAATTAGTTATTTAAGTAATTAGAAATCTTTTTGAAACACTTTCAGAAGATATTTAATCGTATTTTCTGGTTTTATTTCTTAATGTAAAGGCTCACTGTTTTAACTTTACTATTCTCTAAATAAATAAAATATTCAAGTGATAAAAACTGCATTATTCTTAAGCTTCCATTTTACCCATTACATTTTTAAATTCACGTACTGTTCCTTTAAAAGCTTTTAAAAAAAGAAAAAAAATTCCAAATACGAAAATAAATGTAGTGAAAATTACAAAAATAAATCAAAATTTTTATTTTATTTATGTTTTTTTTTATTCTTCGAATAATTCTACTACAATCGTTGTATATGTTGCTGTTAAAATTTGCTTAACTTTTTTTACATTACTTTTTATTTTGTAAAATATTGGCTGCCATGCTGTATTATGTTATTCATGCTTTTATATTTCTTTTATAAAATCTTTCACTTCTGGTTCATTTTCTGATGAATCTGATGATACAATATATATATAAACAATAATTTTGTTCAAAATTTTTAAGTTAATAATCTGCTTCAATTAAATGTTTTAATATTTATCAATAAATGCGTCAATATTTATCAATATAATAAAAAGTAATCATTTACCCCAAGTATAAAAAGGATTTATTATTTTCTCTTACAAAAATTGTCTGCATGGGACCATAACTTATTTAATAAATGTAAATAAACAGTATAAGTGAAAAATTCAATAATCAAAGAAGTTGTTATTCAAAGATAATATTTTTCATTTAAGGAACCTTATAACCAATCAAAAAAAAAAAATCAGTTTGATGTTCATTATGTAAAAAAAAAGTAGTATTACAAAATAATGATACATAATTTTTAACCAATATTATTATTCAAATCCGCACTGATACTTGCTATTTGTAATAAATAATTATATAATGTGTTGTTTAAAAAAATCAAGAAGTGTTCAAACACCAAAATGGCAGTGTCAGCCAATAGTCCCATTAACATGATCAAAGTAACATGTTTTTTCTCCAGCTGGACATTAACATCTGAACCTTTGGAATCTATATATTATCACTGAACTAAACTGCACAACCACTATTTCCAATGACAAATGAAAACAATCAGGATTAATAGATATGAAAAATATATTCATAAATGACTTTGGAATAGTGTGTTATATCCAGGGGTAGAGAAGCTCACTCATGTCAACTTAATTATGGTTGATGATGGCTGCCAGGAAGATTCGCACAAAAATATAAAAGATTTAACAAAATAAAAATTGAAAAACTATACCATAAGATTACATATGATTTCAATAACTGAACAAATAATCATTTGCAATCAGACTACAGTTAGCTGAAAGTAGAGCAATTATAAATTATTTACAAAATTATACTATACTATTCACCATAAATAAACCAATACTCATTTAACAACAGAACTTTATAATATATATTAATGCTAATATAACTTTTATATATATATATATATATATATATATATATATATATATATATATGATTCCATATATATATATATATATATATATATATATATATATAATGGAATCATGATGATCACCACATATTCACTTAGTTATTACTTAATATTTACTCTATGGGAATTATTATCTGTTTATCAATGACCAGCAAGTGATTGTGTACAAGGTGAAATGACTATAACTTCAAATTTAATTCTAGTTGATTATAGCCACAAATAATGACCAGACTGAAGCTTACATCAAGCAGATCTACTCATATTTTCCGATCATCATCCATCACTCATATATATTATTGTTCTATGGTTTAGTGTTTAAACTAATCTTATTAGAAATGCTAAATCAAACTATAATTTTACTCTAGATCAATGTTTCCCAACCTTTTTTGGCTTGCGTACCACTTGGTAGTACATCACGCTAAATTGTACCACTTAGTAAAAAATAATTGTATTTCTTGAAATTTGTTATTGCGAGTGTGTTATTTTATTTGCATTATAAATATTATCGGGTGACCATGTATGTATTCACATCTCATAATGAGACAAATTACATTGAAACACGCCTAAACATCATGCCAGATTATAAACGCACTGTAACATATTTATATGTATGTGTTTGTTCAAAGTTTCATATTTTTTCCAAAATAATTTATTAAAGATTACATTA
The DNA here is from genome assembly GCA_028023455.1 of Epiperipatus broadwayi. NCBI lineage: Eukaryota > Metazoa > Onychophora > Udeonychophora > Euonychophora > Peripatidae > Epiperipatus > Epiperipatus broadwayi. The sequence continues at coordinate 707,724 of JAQFVV010006358.1, read as the reverse complement.
TTACATTAAAGGTTATTTGGTACATATTTTGATCAAAGTGTTTTCTCATTCCTTCATTTGGTTTTCCCGAATTTGAGTCTGTTTTCTCTTTTTCGGAGCATCTTGCTAATGGTTGGCCATGGAGAGAATAAATCCAGCATGTCCCAAGTCATGGTAAAAATAACCTCAGGGGTTATCAGGCTATCTCTTGTTCTTGTTTTCTTTATATTGTTCAGCATGAAGTTAATAGGATTAAAATTTTGATGATTAAATACTAGCTTACATCTAGTAATCCACAATAGATGATCAAGAATTAATGAGAGTCTAATTTCTGGGTATGATACTTTTCTGATACATTCTTTCAAATTAAATAATTTAGATTGATTTGCCTTGATCCGACTCATTCTTTATCTACTATTTTGTCATGATTTCGTTTACTAACTAATAAATGGTTTTAATAAAAACACAAAATTATAAAAAACCAATTAGTATATTTTCTTATCATAATCAAATATGTTTATAAAATAAATTTAATGAGATCTTTGTGCTTGTTTTGAACAACATAATTTTTTAAAATTTGGTTTAAAAGATGCGAGGTGTACCCTTAAGTCTGCAGCTGCATTCAATCTGTTTCGATACTTATTTTTTAAAAAAATATATGAAGAAAAAGCTCTTCCTATTAATTCCGTACTAGTAAATGGTAATAATAATTTAAGAGCTTCTCAGAAAGTTGTTCATATTCTTTAATGTTTAACCAAAAATTAATTAGATTGTGTCATTTGAATTCTACTTGTAAAGTTCTGTCACATGATAATTCTATTAAATTTTCTTTATCCTTTATTGACAATGATGTAGCTTTTTCTAAATTTTCTGCATAGAAGGGGTTTGAAATCCAATTATCATTTGTGTTTTCGGGTTTTGGAAAATATTTCATGAAAGATGTTTTTAATCCTGTTAAATGTGCTATTATATTTTCTTGTATATCTTGAGACAGACTAACCTTATTTTCAAACAAAAAAATATGTAAAGTTTCGAATACTTCCAGTTGATTGTTTTCGATACTTATATATATTACTGTTTCCAAAAATCTAATTTTTTAATCATACTTTCAATTTTATCATTAACATTAAAGATCGTTATCAACTGTACATATAAACAACTTTACTGTATAATATTATTAATTAAAATAATTTTTATGAATTATAGGGAAAAACGTTTCTATATTTTTATGATTTAATTATTTTTTATGTCCGCCATTATTGATTATTTTTCGTGTACCAGCAATTCGCGTACCACCAGTGGTACGCATTCCACAGGTTGGGAAACACTGCTCTAGATATTTAAATAAAATACTTGTCTCTCAGATAAAAATTAATGTGTAATCATGCTTTTCCATAATAATAATTAATTTATTTACTTCTACAACAACAAAAATATAAATTTAATATCTTTTATATTTACATTTTTGCATAATCAATAAATGAAATATATGTGGCAAAAATAAAAACTGTTTAATAAAAATCTAAAAAATCAATCAATCATATATGTTAATTTTCTCCAGAACATGATTGATTTCCAATCCTAAAGTTAATAATAATAACAATTTTTTATGATATTTAAAACGAATGTTTTAAATTCTTTTATATCACATAACTCTACTCTTATAATAATAATGATGATGATGATGATAATAATAATAATAATAATAATAATAATAATAATAATAATAATAATAATAATAATAATAATTCATTAAGTTTTAATGCAAGCGGAAAATGATCTTTTTCAAATATTTATTTATTATAAAGCCATTTAAAATAATGTTACCAAACTTTTTCTTTGTAGATCTCAATTTATATGCGATGTTTTTTAATTTCTTTTCTTCTGCATATTTTTGGCCAATGTTTATGTATTATTATAGTTTTGCATACAAATGTATAAATTATAAACTTGAAGACTTTCCAAACCACAATAAGTTTCTTCGTGTTGTATTTTGTAGAGATGAAAAATAAATAAATGCATCATATGTGCATCGAGGTCTCCAATCACTATTCATATATTTCCTTAGCTTCACACATTCATAATAAAAACTAGCAGATTTTCCTAATACAATTTCTTTTAATTGTGATTAATAAATATTCAATATGTGTGCAGGTTCTTCTTCTTGGGTATATTCCTCTTGTAATTCATTGTTTATTTCTTTTTTGACTTCTTTACTTTACACAATTACTGTTTTTTTGTTATTGTATCACAAAAAAATCTGACAGTAGAGGAGATAACTAAGCATTTATTTTCGATATTCAGGCTCATAAAGGTTACATTTTAGAAATAAGGAATAAACACTCCAACTGGATTTTTACACCACTATGGTAAATAAATTCGAATGGGAGTGAATACAAATCATTTTATAGCTGTTAATTTATGAACAGTACAAAACTGGTAAAACAAACAGCTATGAATATCAGAAATAGTCTTTTTTCTTGCAGACTAGCAACAGTCAAAATTCCCAAAACAGCTATTATAATTAATAGAATACTTTCCTATTGTCCGAAATTTAGCCTGCATTCGCATTATTATTATTTTTATAAACATTTAATATTTTTGTCAACAATTTATTTTTATTTTCAAATTAATTTGTCAAGCATTAGTGGTCGAGAGGTCAGTGACAGCTGCTTTACAAGCAGTTGTCCCGGATTAGCGGGTTCGCTTCCCGGCTGATGCTATGACACATAAGAAAAAAAAAAATCAAATTTTGAAAGTAACTTTTCTTTTTTAATTTGTTAATACTTACGATTTTTCTTTTTTTTTTTAAAAAAAAAAAAAAAAATTAAATCTTTAAAATTTTTTAAACACACAATCTTCTTTTTATTTGTTTTGAGAAGTTATGCATGTGATTATATCAGAGAGGTTATATTATATTGAAATCTTATGATTTGTTAAAAATATAAAAGATCAGGACAATCTCCATAACAGACCTAGATAACTCTGGGATCATGGCCTTTTCTGGATCCTCTGGTCTTAATTTTTTTTTCCTCAGTTATTTATATGTGTACATATGCTCTCTTTCTTTATTCTTTAGAGTAGATAAAAGCAATATCGTGAATAAATGAGACTATAATAATTATATCTGATAATTTTCATAAATAGTTTGTTATAAGTATTCACATATTTTAATTAATTAACCAGCATTCCAAAATGGACAATTTAATTAACTGTCTAGTCTTTGTGTTGATTTTATTTTTGGTATTTGTAATTATCTTTATATATTTTTTTAATTATTTTTAATCTTTTAAATAAATATTTTAGATTTTACGATTACTTGCAAATAATATTTATATGCTTCTTTAATTATACACCTATTCTTTCAATTATATATCTATATAATGCTTTCCCCTTGCTCATGTATTAAAACAGTGACAAACTCTCTACACAATAGTGCTATCTAATGCAAGCCATAGTAATTAATAGATGCAAGAAGGTTTGTGCATAAAATCCCTATCTACTCCCTACTCATTTTATATTCCTGATTAGTTTTCAGTTTGTGGCTTTTATTAGTTAGTAGTCTTAAATCTGAGAGGATTGTATTTAGATCTTAGTATTTAATACAACCCTCAAGCAGGTACTAGATAATAATTTCATACACAAACCTTCTTGCATCCATTGATTACTATAGCTTGTGTTGGGTGGCACTACTATAAGGAGAATTTATCACTGTTTTAAGAGCTAGCATAAGCATAGGAAATGATCATGTGATGTTTAGTGGTTTAATAACATTCCTGTTCATGGCCTATTAAGATAATTATGGTTATTAAAGAACCAAAGATGTCAAAATGTATAGATACTGAACTGGTTTTAGATCTATATGAATATACAAGTGAATGAGCTTGGATTGAAAACATTATTGTGGTTTCATTTTGGACTCATAGCTTTATAGTTAACTTAAAAGGTAAAAGATGGCTGCTGAAGAATTGCATTTAATACCAAGATCTAGGTACAGTGCTCTTAGATACAAGACTCCTCACTGATAAAATCCACAAGCTAGAAACTAGTTTGAGGATATTGGATGAATAGATACTAGATAGGTATTTTTTTCCAAGAGCACTTCTTGCATCCATGGATTATTATGGTTTGCACTACTGTATGGATAGTTTGTTACTGTTTTAACAGCTAATGACAGAAAATGGTGATCATATGATCTATGAATTGACATAATACTTCATATTTAATTTACTTAAATACATATGCATACTTTCTACTAGATGAACAGATAGAACATAGTCTATTTCAATACTTTTAAGAACTAATCATAGATTTATTTATGTACATAGTTTATAATTTAATGATTTAAATAGCAGTTGATACTTATTTAAAATGTTTTATCAATAAGTATTATTATTATTAAATTATCATCAGTATTTATATCACAGAATAGACATACATACAATTTTAGTATCATTCTTAAAATAAATTTTTGATTAAATACAAATTATATCTTTTTATGTGTAAAAGTTTTTCTTATAATTTTTAATAAAAGATATCCATCACTACCATGTTTTTTTTTTTTTGCTATAAAAATCGTGTTTTAATTTTTTAATTCAGCACACTAATATAAATGCTTCTTGCACATAATACAAATTTCAGAATATTTACTAATTAATTCCTTAAATCCATTTTGACTGCAGAACATCATTTTTAAAAGGCAAATATTAATATATCAATACTATTATTCTAACATTTGCCTTTTGAAAAGAGTACTTAGTATCAAAAATGTATTTAAGGAATTAATAAGTATTTTAAAAATTTCACTTTATATAGAAGTTTTTACATTAATGCACAAAATTATTACAATATAATTGGGGAGCTTTGCCTTATATATTTCATTTAATTCATACTCTGTAATCTTTCACAATCATTTTTGTTCTATTTATAGTCGTTTTATCTTTAAATATCATTTTTAAAATAACTATAAACATGAAAGAAAATTTTATTAATGATAATTACTGTAAATTTCCTTAGTTTTAGTGCCCATTTTTTTAATTTTTTTTTTTATAATTTGCTAATTCTTAATCTGCACAAGTTTTAAAAATATATAAATACATATTACATTTGGTAGATTTATTTATTTATTTTAAAATATTATCACCAAATATATACAATTTGGTAGATTTATTTATTTATTTTTAAAAAGTAATTCAGAAACTTACTTCTATAATCTTAATAACTTGTCTAGGTCCTATTACTTCTGGGTCAAATCGAAAAACCCCTTTTGATGTACTTAAAACAACAGTGGCAGAAATCACACCTTTATGCTTCATGACATTAGATTCGATTAAATGAACACAAGATGCACATGTCATACCAAAGATCTATGTATATACAAAAATTTAACATTTTTAAAACAATTTTTTTAAATAATTTGCAATCTCTCTTTCTGCCATACACAACACATAGACATGTACACATATATACAATTATACGTTATAAATTAATTACTGCAATAATAACAATAATATAAACTTAAATTCAGGCCAATATATATATATGTTTAAAATATTGCATTCATTCAACAAAAAATAGAAAATCCAAGATATTTCAGAAGTAAGACTAAAAAAAAAAACTTGTTTATACAAAATAATTATCCACAGAGTTGAGATTTTACGTTATTTTATCAGCCAAAAATTCCAGAGTTAATTCATACTTAAATAAATAACAATTAATATTTACATAATTTGTAATTAATTTGAATTATAATTAATTTTCTATATACAGTATATATATAATGTCATGTGAAATTTACCTAGTCTATTTTAAACAATAATTGAACTGCTCTCTAGCTGCCAGATTCATCATATTTTAGAATTTTTTATTTAGAGTTATCTTGAACAATAGCAGCCTGAAAACAAACTTAAACCAACCTATATATTTTAATGTATACTGATTTTTACATAACTGATATTAAGTTTGTAGAGCACAGATTCTAAAACTCTATAATAAATAAACATACCATATATAAAATATTAAATATTTTAAATATATATATATATATATATATATATATATATATATATATATATATATATATATATATATATATATATATATATATATATATATATATATATGCAATGACTCATTGAATAATGATATCACATCTACCTGCCATCTTCATTATTTTTGGATTTGAATCCATCTAATAGGTTCAAATTTGGATGAGGTAAGCTTTAAATTTTTTTCAGATTACAATAAGATTTAGTTTTTTTTTCCGGGTATCTGTTTCATAGTCAACCTAGATAATCATCAAATATTATTCAATAAATAGTATGTGGATAGCATTAGCTAGAGGATAAAATAAGGATGAAAACTATTCAGATCATCAATACCTTAGTTTAGTAGGTAATGCATTCTCTTTCACTATTTTTCTATAGGTTATTTAATAATTTTACTATTCTTGAAAAGCAAGTTTTATGTGAAAACACATATAAGGTATTTATAGCTGAGTTATAACTCTTACATAATTTAGAATACTAAACTTAAAACAAATCCAATTTTACTGTAAATGTGTGTCAGAACAAAATAGTATTTCTAAATAGCATTTGCAATGCTAGGTTTTAATTGATGAATATATCATAGATCTAAATAAATACACAGAAAATTTCATTATAATTTTAATATATATATATATATATATAATATTTAAATACATGTATATTTTCTATACTAAGTGTAATGTAATTTATAAGAGACTTTGACCCAGACTTTCAAGTTCCTTACAGCTATCCAATTCATTTTATACAACCAATACACATACCACATACATGTGAAAAAGATAAAATTCTCTAATGTACATATTTTATGCTGAACCAGCACTCATCAATTGGTGCAGATCACCATCTTCCACACATATATACAACCAGTACTCAGTTTTTATTAAGATATCAAATCTTACTTTAATGGATAAACTTCAATTTTCTTCACTCTCCAAATCTTCAGCCATCCATATCATTGAAAATCTGAGACTGGAATAGTCAAAACACTTGTTAATGCCAATATTAGTGTCATACTCATGTTAAAATTATGTCAATCAGACTCCTCACACATAGGACCTTGATATGTTCCATTTAGTTATACAGAAGAAGGAAGAAGGATGGGCAGAATAATTAAATTGGACATATTAACGTCACATGTATGAGGGGTCATCTTGACTTAAGGTCAACAAGGGTATGATAATATTGGCATCAACAAGGGCTTTGAGTATTTCATTCTTGGATTTTCAATGATATGGATGACTGAAGAGTTGGAGAGTGAAGAAGATTGAAGCTTGTCTATTAAAGTTTGAAGATTTGCTATCTTAATATAAACTGCACACTGATTGTGTATATGTGTGGGAAATAATGATCTGGAACAACTGATGAGTGCTGGTTCAGCACAAAATACATCTATTGGAGATCATTTATCTTTTCACATCTATGTGGTCATGTGTATTGATTGTATATGATGAATTAAATAGCTGCAGGGTGCTTGGAAGTCTGGCTTCAAGTCCTTTATAATATATAGATAAACAATAATAGGTTAATAATCATATTAATTTGTAAAATCTTTATTGTTATCAATCATAAATGCAGATTTTTTTAGTGTTTTCCTAAGCAAATGTGAATCAACAATATTTTTAGTTAAGGTCTTAATAAAAAGCAAAAAAAGCCAAACAATTCTACTTTATAGTATATGTATTTAAAAACTTTATAGTATATGTATTTAAAGTTCATAAGATTGACCAGAGATTTAAAACTCTTGATAACCATGCTATGATCACCATCCTGAATGTTATTTAAGAATTTAGAAAGTTATTGTTTGATTTCAAAATGAAAATTCATATATTTTTTCTTGAAATACATGTATTGTGGAAAAGAATATTTGACTGATTGTTGCCTTATAATAATATAAATTTATACTTGCCTAAAAGTATGCTGCTTAATCATTAATAAACATAGATCAGTTATTGTTTATTACATATATTTATTGTAGTGATTATAATAATTTTTCAACTATATGAGATTGCAAATAAGAAAGAAATTATTGCTGCCATAATAATATGTTAATATCATAATTGTGACTGATATCAGTATAAATAGATTATTGTGTGTTTAAGTAAGATTTAGGATAATAAGTGAAGCATGTTTTTTAAATAAAAAAAAACCTTTAGCTATCTGACAATGTATGTTGAGTTATGATATTACAGATTTACAATTGAATAGGAATGCACTTCATATCATAGTTCTTATTGGCAATGGTAATATATAGATTTTGTTTCACAACATTCTCATTGTAAGGCAAAAAATAGAGTGCTTTTAAGTAGATATGCAAAATGCTTTTGATCAGGTGAAATAAAATTTTAAATTGTCATAGAAGATTTAATGCAAAAATTGTAAAATGACATAAACATAAAAGTTTGGTAAATATATTTAATTATGGAAACAGAAATGAATAGGAACATGGAATTTTCAGAAATAAAAAAAATGTATTGCAAATTCTTTTTTTTTTCATAAATTCTAAGCTGAAATTAATAAAAACATATATTTCAGGTTTGCAATGTTCTTGATAGATTTAATACAGAAGGTAATCATTAATTAGTGAAATAAAAGATACATATTAATGCAAAGCTAGAAAGATTTTTAGCTATTAAGAAAGATGCTGTTAACAAATGATATCCATGACTTTCAGAAATACTCCAATGAATTTAACATAGAACTAACAAACTTTTTTAAAAATATTAACAGATTTCAATGATGTCTAAGACTTACATAAATTCAATAAAAAGATAATTGATATTTACTAAAAACTAAAACAAAGCATTTTGAAAAATATATTAAAATGGTTCATTTAAAGAAATTGAATCCTGTAAAATGGTATGAAAATGAATTAAAATAATGTAAAAAAAGTAGTAAAGTTATATGAGATAAGAAAAGCCTCAAAAGTACAAAACATCATTTTAATATTGAAAGGAAATTATTTCAGTAGTAAAAAGAAAAGATGGCATTATTACAAAAAAACAACAACAACAAAAAAGAGATTATATCCTGAAGTATGATTTTTTTTTACAATGAACTTTATAGTAATAAAAAAAAACAAGAAAACAATATATCTTTTATGATTATGATAATGTTTTTTTGAAATTCAATTTATTTTAACTGAAAAGTGGAGCAAGCTATTAAATCTATAGAGAATGAAAAAGCTCCAAAAAATGATGAAATTATTACAAATATTTAAAGGAAGCAGATGAAAAAAATAGAGAATTATTACAAAAGTATTTACCAAGTATTTAAATAATAAATATAAACAAGATAATTTGAAAAATGCAGTAATGATATAGATATTTAAAAAAGCTAAAAAGAAAAGCATTAGAAATTGCAAACATCAATCTATCAGTTTTATACAAGATTTTTACAAAAATCATTATACCTCATCTAAAGATGCCTTTGGACTCAAACCAATTAAAAAACAAGTTGGATCTCAAAATGATACTAACACAGTAGATCACATGCAAATATTGAAAGGAGTTATAGAAAGAGTAAAAAAAGAATTGCCATTGATTCTACAAGTATTTCTGCAATGATTAAAGCTGTGAAATATCAAAATGTAGACTTACGATATTGTTAATTTCTGACAAATATTTATCAAAGATGAAACAGCATTAGATTATATGATGGCATTAAAAAGATTAACATTGATAATGATGTATAGCAGAGGAAATCTCTAAAACTTTCAATAGCAGTTTTAGGAATTATATTGTGGATTAAAATAGAAAGCAAGAAACTAAAAATAAGGAAAGATTGTTTAAGTTATATCCATTTTTCAGACGATGTGATTGTTTTTGCAAATGGTGTTTCATATCTTCAGAAAATATTATAAACTAACAAATGAAAACAAAAAATAAAACTAAATATAAATATTACAAAAGATAATATTATTCAATAGTTTTTACATAAAAAAATTGAAAAAATTACCTTTTTTTTTTTATTGAAATAAGCATAGGTGGAATGCTTTTGGTAGAAATAATTTAGTATTAAAAATATATTTGAAATACAGGCATTCTTCATATACCTGGAGCTTAATTATAAATATAGGGGATTTGAATACAGACCTTCAAGCATCCTTCATTTATCCACACTATCTCATACCACTGATACACATGACCACATATGTGTAGAAAAGATAAATAATCACCAATATAAATATTTTGTGTAGAACCAGCACTCATCAGTTGGTCCAGATTATCATATCCCCACATATCAGCTGAGCACTGATTATATATATTTGTGGCAGATGATAATCTGGACCAACTGATGAGTGCTGGTTCAGCACAAAATACATATATTGTTGATTATTTATCTTTTCTACATGTGTGTGGTAATGTGTATTAATGGTATGAGATAGTGTGGATAGATGAAGGGTGTTTGAAGGTCTATGTTCAAATCTCCTATATTAAAAGTGTGTATATATATATATATGAGTTTATTAAAAGTGTATATATATATATATATGAGTTTGAAAATGAAAGATTTAACTAATTTATTTTAGAAGTATTTATATGTAGATAACAACAATAAAAAGACTTCAGATTATGCAGTAAAATATGAAGAGATGTGAGTTGGAAAAAACAAAGAAAAGTTGAAAATGAATTCATGGATAATAAAACAAACTGATATCATTAATTCTATTGAATGAATGAAAAGAATAAAATGAAGTTAGGCTATATATGTTGTTAAAGTGTGAGAAGAAAAGATGAAATAAGGAAGTTTATAAGTGATACAGAGAAGAAAATGTTAAATTTATGTGTGTAAGTGATATAAGAAATATTTTAATCATAGATATATTCTAAAGCAGATGAAAGATACTCTGCATATTTTAGTATAGTGCTATATAGACACACTCTAAAGCTCAACGTCTATGATCATAGCTCAGCTTTGACGCCTTTTTCTAATAATAAATCATTCAATTATTTATTTAATGATGGCAAAATTCTTGGGAAATATACATTAGAATGAGATTCACAACGGCTCAACAACTAAGCTATTATTTATGGGATCAAGAATTTGAAATTTTTAAAAAAGTTTTGACATTACCAGAAACATTTAAATTTTGAGGAAAATGGAAAATAAATGTAATTGAAGGTTGAAAGGGGGGGAGGGGGATATTGAAAAAATATATTAAGAATTGTATTTAACTTTTTAAAAAAAATAAAAAATTGAGTAACATATTAAAGAAAATAATACGATAAGTTATTAAAGCAGTATCAAAGAGAAGCTTTTAATGGACTGTTCTGAACCAAAGTTAAAATATAACTAATAAGATTATAAACCGTGTTAATCTGTTTTAAATAAGTAATTTGTCATATTTTCCATTGGTGTAAAAAAAAATGGAGACATGTGACAAAAATAATGGACAAAAGTGATATCTAAAATAACCTTGGTTAAGAAATCATCTACGGCCAGAGAAGATATTACTTTGTCAATTACATTAGAAAAATAAAAAGTTAAAACAAATATTAAAAGATATAGACGAATGACCCTGATTATTCTAATAATGGACACGAAAGAGGAAATACGAGAGAAAACTAGAACAGCTGTAAAAAAATTTCTTATATATATACATAAATGATGGGAAATTAAAATTATTGCAACTATTCACTAAAAAATAATTTATTAATAAATCTCCGCTTCTTTTTAAATTTGTATTAGCTTTGATAATTTGGTTTTATATAATATTAATAATAAATAATTTATTTGCATAGCATTAATAATAATTCACAACTTATTTACATTTTCATTTCAATTTTAATTCCATTATAAATATATATACTGTATAATCAAAATAATAATAGTTAATAATAAATAAAGTTTAATTTAGAAATAATATTTTGCAATTAATTTTATAATAAAAGAAATTAAAAGTTTGATTTACATAATGATCTTAAAAAATTAAATACTTATTTAAATCTGTTTTTTATTTATTTAACACAAGAATAGTTTCTTAAATCGTCATATGCCATTTAAGCATCAAAGTGACAGGTTGAATATAAAAGTTCTGCTTCAATGGTCAATTTAAGATTTTTATCATTTCATTCCCTTTTTTTTTGGCTCAGAAATAATTCAAAAATATCCAGTTCTTGGATATGCCATTCTTATTTCTAATATAATCGCACAGACAGTATTAAATTGATAATATATTATAAAGCTAAAGCTTAATGCTCACAGATCTGGAATATATTCCCCAATCAAAATTGGTATGATTTGATATGGCCACAACTTTAAATAAAATTTGAATAAAGAGAGATTTTCCCCAGTAATAGGTTTCAATTTTAATTTTGAAAACGGCAAAATTAACTTTTTAATTAAAGACTAAAGCTATTTTTTTAAAATGTTGTTGTCAAACAAAAAATGATAGTAATAATCTTTAAGGGTTTTCTTGATGTCAGTCTTGTTGATGAAATTTCACAAAATATATAGAAGAACATAAAGTATTTTTAAAATTAAAATAGTAATTTGACAGAAAAAATCTCAAAGATTATTGATTTTCTTCTCATACTATTATAATTTAATACTAATGAAACATTACTACTAAAACAGATTAGTCTTCTCTCTTTATTACTATAGCACTGTCTACTACAAGATTAAGTAATCAGTATTGACCAGATAGTAGTGAAATTTAATTCCCATCTAATAGACAAAAATCAGAAACTGATCTGGAGTGAGAATAAAACTGCATTACCATCTAATACCCAAGCTTGAGGAAGATGATAGTTGAATGGTAGGGAGGGAGAGAGAGAGAGAGAGAGAGAGAGAGAGAGAGAGAGAGAGAGAGAGAGAGAGAGAGAGAGAGAGAGAGAAAGCTACTCTATTAGTAATAACAATGACAGATCACTTAAAACTATTACTATTATTTTAAATTTTGTTTAATTTGATTTTTATTTATTGATATTATATGTCATTGGATATTGTCACATGATAATAAGTCTATTAATTGTGACCACAATCCAGAAATCTCATTGCTTTCAAACAATAGATTAGTCCAAATTCCATCTTATCTAGATCACTTTGGGTATTCATTACCATGAATCTATGCATATACAGATAGATAATGCATAGCCATTGGCAAAAAAGAGCCAATAGGCAATGATGCTCACTGAATCTAAATGTTTCCATTAAGAATGGGGATCTGGCAATAAATAGTCTTTTTGAAGATAGGGTCACATAACTACTGCCACATAGCTGAAAGACAGAATTTCTATTTTCCAGACATCTTAGCATTAGGATCTTTCTTTTAAGTAACTAATCCATAATAAATACAAATCATCAAATAATTATTGGCTAATAAATGGAAATTTAGCATTGGAAAAAAGCTATACATTTTCATCTTTCAGTAATAACCGATAAGTATTGCCTTTTTCTTCATCATTTTTCTACAGAGAAATGTTGGAAAGGCGTTAATACTGAAGTAAGATACATAAAAAGCTGTTTTATGTTATTTTTTTATACTTTACATAATTTAACTGATCTGATATAAAAATTAAATTATGTATATATGTAAAAGTGGATTTATGATTTAAATTAGTTTTCTATAAGTGCATATAAACAAAACTAATCACAAGCAATTATCTAATATGTTTAATGTGATAGTTTTTTAAAATAAAACATATTGATAAAAATCTTACATTTAATTCCAGTTCCCCTTTTGTTTCTGTCTCATCCATTACATTTGCCTCAAAACCCATGTCTGAAATGCTTTGAGCAATTTGGAATGGAGTGATGAATAATTGATTGTAATAAACTTCTGCCTTTTGTGACATTAATGATACTAAAATAGATTTTACACCTAGACAAAACAAAAACTGTATATCAATAAATGATTCAATTTTTTTTATCTAAAATAAGAAAATGTTTTCCACATTTAAATAATATAACACAATTTAAGACTAATGCAACTGATTATATATATATTATATTTAATGTTTTCACAGTTGCATGATATAGATAAATTATTATTTTTTGAGCTAAACCATGTATTATTTTCCATTACATACTGATATTTTGACGAACTAGCATCCACCATTGTCAAGGTTAACTTTTGAAAGTAAAATCATTAGATCTCAAATAGTAACGTGACTGAGTGCGAGATGAAAAATGAGATTCAACTTGAAGTACTTCAGCATTCAAAATATGAGGCTTATAAAAATTTTAATTTCCCTCAGTTTTTTCACCTATTAATTTTAAGTTAATACTAAAAGACAGAGATAAATGAGAGGTTTCCACATAGCTGGAATATGTTGTGCTTTATCATCCCTATTTAAACCAATAGGTCTCTTTAACCTTAACAATGGTGGATGCTAGTTCATCGAAATATTGGTATATCATGGAATATAACACACGGTTTAGCCCAAAAACTATAATTTATATATATATGTATTAGAAAATACAGTCATTATTTATTATCATTCTATAGTTTATAAATAATATCAATAAAGAAAACAATTAGAAATCTTATGTTTAATAAATATATTTGAATTCTGAGTGAATGTAGAGTGAGTGAATGATTTATTTATTAAAATTAAAAATAAATGTTTTTATGTTGTATTGAATAATAACAATGGAATTATTAAGATTAAAATAAAAAAAAATTCATGCTTCATGAGCTAATTTTTAAAAGAATGCATTATTGTTGTTACTAAGTAATGGAAAAAGGCTCAGAAAAAAGAAAATATTTTTTCTTCTGAACAATTTTTTTTTACTTTACCTACTTTTCATCAGCAATCTGTGAGTTTGTGATAGAAACATAAAGTGCTGTGAGTAGAGACCATGTAAAAAGAAAGAACATAAACTCTCCTCAGTTAATAACTGTAGGAAAAAATAAAATGGTTAACAACAAATGCTAAGCTGCCCATCCAAAGCCATCAAACCTTTGGATTTGCTATAAATCACAGTGTTTATAAAAAGAATAGTTGGACATCACCTAATAATAACAATGCCCCTTGAATCCTACATATTTGATTGATTTCATGGGAATATTAAAAGAGATATTATGGGAGAAAGAAACTGTAATGCAATCATTAAACATTGAATTTGGTAATGAATGCTAATAAATAATTTTTTCTAAAATTATCTTAAATAACAATAATACACTGATAGATATCTATTAAATTATTTATCTTTTTTAATAATTTAAATTTTTAATGTAGCCCATATTATTTGTTACATATTTAACTAATAAATCAAGTAAATAAGACTTAAATTGATTATTGATATAATATTTTAGAAAACAAATCAAAATTAAAAACATAATATTTAAAAATATTTAAATAAAAGTATATTATATATACTTTTAATCTAGATGTAATTAGAAGGGATTTGAACCCTTAGTCACTCATTCCATCTTATACAACTGATACACACAACCACATATATGTAAAAAGTTAAATGATCTCCAATAAATGTATTTCATGCTGAATCAGCACTCATCAGTTGGTCCAAATCATCATCACCCACACACATATATAATTAGTGCTCAGTTTATCTTAATATAAACAGAGTGCTGATTATATATACGTGTGGGAAATTATAATATGGACCAAATGATGAGTTCTGGTTCAGCATAAAATACATATATTGGAGATCATTTATATCTTCCTTGCATGTATATGGTGTGGATGATTAAAGGAGGCTTGAAAGTCTATTTCAAATCCACTCTAATTATAATTAATATTTAATTCAAATATATAAAATAATCATTATAATAAAAGCATTATTTGATTTAATTCTTTCAATGGCTAGTCTGAGTTTTCTTGTATTTTTGAGTAAATCGCTCCTTCATGAGAATTTTTATAAGCTTTATATTGAAATATGCATATTTTTTTATGTGCATTATAATATAAAATTTTAGTTTAAAAAAATTCCATAGCTGGAAAAAAAACATCAAAACTTCAGCAAAGATAACAGGGATTTAGCTCTGCTTTTTATCTGCCTTGACAAACAGTACTTTTGTAGTCTGACATCACCATTTTTATAACATTGTTTAGAGAAAATAGTTTGAATGCCCAAAACCATGTTTATTTGCAATTTTATTATTATTCTAGATTCTTTTTATACAATAATTTACATAATATTTATTAACAATCAATAATATAAAATATTTTATTTTCAAAAATAGAATGTTATATTATTGGGCAATGCAAATATACCCTGAAACTGTTTACAAGTTTAGCTTTCTATATAATCAGTCTAATTGTAATGAATATAAAAATATCATAATTTTGTAATAATTATTGAAAAAATTTAAACTTTTAAAGCACAATTCATTAGATATAAGAATAATAAATAAATTTTTATTCAGATTAAAAAAAACAAATAGTAAAGATTTTGTTGATTTTAAAAAAGCAAAGTAATCTTCCTAGAAATGATGATGTAATAAGCTTTTTGTTTTGATTATAATTTCATTTTTTAAATATTTTTAAGAATAAAATGTGAATATTCAGAATGTATATCAGTAGTGAACAAAATATCTATCAAATGAAGTAAATTTATTATTTTCTGATAAGTGAGAATAATTTAAACTTAAACTTAATGTTGAATGTTTACAGCAAATAAGAACAAAGAAAATCAACAACTTGTGATAGGGTTAAGGTATAGGAGATATTAAAATAATAATAATAAAAAGTAATTTTCTATTGTGTGGAAGATTATGCATTAAACCCTTTTGTGAACATGCATGTTAATGATCTTTATGTATAAATCATATCTAGCAATTGCAGTATAGCAGGTATAGATCATAAATATAGAATAAATTATGTTAGATTGCAATTGTTAAAATTAAAGTTGTGTTATTTATCTTAATAAACTCAAAAAGCTGATATTTATCTTAATAAACTTATATTTTATTATTAATCTAATCATCATTTGATTTACCTATTACACAAATTATTTGATTACTAAAATATTTAGTCATATATTCCATACTGTACACTTATTAAAAAACAAATCATTTACTTTTTATTTTAGATTTATTGGCACTTTATAAATTCAAGACTCTATTATAAATCCATTTGTGGATCAGCTGATTCATCTGTCTACCAGTTATATTGTTGGTTTCTCCAAGTGCAGCTCTCAATCCATGACATTTTTGGTTTGTTCATTTAGGTTGGAAAAATCATTTTTCTCCATCATTATCCATTACATTTTTGGCCACCCAAATCTGTGGGAGATTTGTGGATCAGGCAGATATTATCCATTACAATATATTTAATTTGTTTTTTGGATTTTATTATTCCAATGAATTAATAAGAATATAATAGTTAAAATAAATTTAAAAATAGGTGAATGCCATATGGCCCATATTTATTAGAATGTCAACAGATTTAAGGTTTGTGTGCCCTAGTCCTGCACACTGTCCTATATTTATTAAAAATTAATCAAATGTAAGATATTTAGAATAAAAAATAATTATTGTCAAGCATTGGTGTCTGAGTTGTTAGCACAGCTGCATTACAAGCAGTTGTCCTGGGTTCATGGGTTTGCTTCCCAGCCGATACTTTGACACATGAAAAAAAAACATTCATTTGCTTGGTCAAATTTCATTAATCAATCTAATAAAGATTTTTTCTTCTAAATTCACTAATTAACCTAATTTCAAATTTTACAGCAATAGAGTAGTGATATATTTTTTTGAGATGGATATAGGCATTGAAACTACATTTTATTTATTTTTATTGCTCATTTTCTTGAAAAATATAAAAAGGTTCATAAATAAATATCAGTCAAACGAGAAAGACATTATTCTATTACTTATATGTTAATTTCTAATAGTTGAAATTACGGATTTATAATTTTAGCATTAAAATAATTTGGGTTTCAAAATATATAAGATTATATAATAATAATAATTTATTTCTTTAGATTATACTATACAAAACTCACTAACTTGATGCATTCACTTTAAAAATAGTTAATGAACAATCAACAAAAAGAATTAAATATTAAACCATGTAGAACATATTTTTGCACCTCTTTCAGTAAAACAACAAAAAAAGTGGATGTTCACAAAGCGTATTGTAGAAAAAAAAAAAATACACTTTTGTTACACTATTTTATGAAAACAGTCAAAAAAAAAAGTTATTTTTATTGGCCAATGTGAATTGCAAACTATTGCAGATTATTATCTAAAATTTAAAAAAAAAAATTATAATTCATATTGAAAAATGTGATAGTGCCTAAATAAAATTTGACTGGTTGGAAAAAAATGGCCAAAATAGCTCAGAATTTGAGAAAAAAGTTATAAAAAGTAGAATGTCCAATACATAATTTCAATTAAAAAATTGTTGCTTGATGTTGAAATAATTGTGATTAAAATTATCGTTTTATTTATGGTGCAAGAAAAAAAAATTGAGACTTTCAATAATCATATTGATTACATTTAATAAAATCAATAATAATCATGTCACTATTTTCTTTATAAATATGATCCATTAACATATTAAAAATTACAAAAACAACATTCTTTAATACACTTTTTCTTTTAAAATTTTAGTTTTTTATTTTATGAACCAATTTTCCTTCAATGTTTCAACCATATTATGTGATCATTGTCAAGGACTGTTTATTCTCTGTACTTACTCTATGTATCATAGTTCTTGATAATGATTATATAGTATGGTTGAAATATTGAGGAAAACTGAAGTATAAAAAATGGTTCATAAAATTGAAAAAAAAAAACAAGATTTAAAAAAAAAATGTTAAAGAATTTATTAACATATTGATTACATATTATAACTTACTATTACTCTCAGAAACTAAGTGAATATCATTACCTAATATTAGTCATCAAATAAATATATTAAAGATATGAGTTTTTTTTAAAAAATGTTTATTGAAAGTTGTAATAAAATCTAAAAAAAAAAAGAATTTCTTTTTACATTCTGTTTTATTCCAAGTTATACAATTTTGAAAAACAAATAAAAAACCATTAACGATTCAATATCACAATGATTAAAATGAAACTTCTACTAAAACAGTTTAATATTTTCATTATTGAGTGAAAAACAATATTTTTCTTGGATAGTGAACTAAATAAGTAACAAATAAATTGAAAAGCACGACAATATGATTGAAATTGGTCTGAAGGAGATATAAAGTATAGAAATAAATAATATCTTTTCAAATACTTCCGTTTTCAAATAAATTAGAAATCCACTAATAAGACTTTTTTTTATCTTCAAAAATATATACTTATCATGTAGTTTGGTCAGGTTGCATGGAGAAAAATAAACTATCGTCTGATAAAGAATGAAATAAATATACAACAAAATTGGCTGAGTATTTTTTTTTAAGGAAATAAAATACAAATTGAAGTCAGATAATAAGTTTATGATTAATTTTTATCAATCTATCCCACAATGTTAAGTCTTTCAGAAGGACATTGGGATTATTTGAAATATATCAATTTCTTCGTAATACACTGAAACTATTTTTCAGTTTTTTTTTTTTTTTAATTCTAAATTAAGCTATGCAAAATTTTACCAATTTGTAAAAAAAAATTAGAAAACCTTTAAAAATTTTAAATGATTAAAAGATATGATTAGTATAATAAGAAATATATTAAAATTGGCATTTTAATTGCTGAATACTTTTGCTTTAATGTTTTTAAAGATAATATAAAGCAAAAATAAATCTTTTCAAACAATTCCTCTCTCTCAATGTCCAAGATATCCTCCACTGTCTTGGAAAAATTTGTTGCATCGCTAACATTTCAATTTATAATATAAAATTTTAAGCATTTTTTGTTTTGGAAGTTCTTATAATATAAATAAAATAGCTCATCATAGACAAACAACTCTTTGTAGAATAAGAATAAAAAAAAAACATTACTAAGCCGATTTCTGGATAATCTTTATTCTGCAATGGGCTACTTAAAACATATAAATATATTTTTGGATAGCTAGAAATTTAATTTATTCTATTCCCCCCTCCCCATTTTAAAACTTTATAAATCTAACATAAATTTTTTTTAATTCTTAAATTGTAAGAGATAATGATATGGTATATCACTGATAGGATTTTCCAAAATTATTAAAATATTGTGTTTTAATGTTTATTTTTTTTTTAAAAATAATAATTATGTAACCAGTAATATTTAGCTAAAAATAAATCACTTTAATGTTTTATATTACATTTAGTAAACAATGGAAGTATCTTTACTACTCTCTGCAGTGATAAACCTTAAACATATCTTTAACATTATATAATGCAATTATACTCTAAAAGATTTCTCAGGCCATGTGTTTCATCTCATAAAGCAGTAGCTTTCCAGATATGCTAGAAGCTAAAGCACCCATATCATGCATCACTATAACTGTAATCATATTCTTTTTCTAAAATATCTTAATGCAGGACATTTTATTTTTAATACATGGAAATTATTCCATTATGCAGAATGATAGCTTTATTAAGCTATGCACCACACTTATTTAACTAATTAAAAAAAAAAAATTAGTAAATACATTAGTTTATTAAAATTCAATTTATATTTATCTTTTTAGATATCTTTATTTATATTTTTCAATAATGTGTAGTGGAATGAGGGTTTGGAATATAAATCTTTACCATTATCAGAACTTACAATATTAAAAAAAGAAGTATTACTTTTCTAAAATACATTCATTTGTTAATCAAAATTATCCCAAATTTAAAACTAAACCAGACTAGCCAAAGAAATAAACATTAAAACACAACCAAGTCTGCTTATAACAATGAAACTATTGGTTATGTTTTAGAGTTCATTTTTTTTGGCTAATCTGATTTTGTTTTGAATTAGGGGTAATTTTGAGTATTTCATTGACTAGTTTAGCTTTTAGCTTTTAATGATTCATTTGTTAGTATAGATTACAATATATCTTGTTCAGGAATTTTTGGCCTGACTAATACAATCCAGTATGGGAATTGAATTGATTTATGAATATCAAATTTAAGCTGACAGTCTAAAAAATTTGGTTATTCTGTCAAAAGTAACTAGATATATTTATCAATAAAAAATTCTTATTTCTCTACTTTTATTTTTTAAGGGGAAGATAAACAAGTGATTTTCAAATATTTGTATCCCATTTATGAAAATATTTGATATTATCAAGTAAGCATATTTAATTTTTTTTCTTTTTCTTTTGCCCAATTTTCTTGTAACTTCTCAATTAAACATATGTTCAATAATCTGTTATTTAGACAAAACTGTCTTTACTTCTCTAATCATTGAATTTTGTTTTTTAAATTATTTTTCAACAGAGTGGCTAGTTTTGCAATATTTGTTTTTCAACATTTTCATAACAATAAATAAATCATAGTGAAAACTATTGCTATATATTTAAACTTATCTAAGGCATTTGAATTTATTCTCACAAAATTTTATTTAAACATTTGTATTTATATATTTTCATGAACTTTTTGCTTTTTAGCTTGTAAGTTATTTAACTAATTGGAAGGGGCTGGAAAGAGAAGCTATAATAAATACTTATATGGCTATGAATATGAGGCTAAACGTATCAAAAGTGCTCAGCTGACAAGTAATTTATTGATTCATATAAGAATTTATTATAGCTTCTTTTTCCAGCACCTCAACATGCTTGTAATTTTGTTATAATTATCTTGAGAGAAGTAAAAATCTAGTATTTTACTAATTGTAAGGGGTAACTAGCAGTTTTGATATTACTAGTTATTTTATAATAGTTAATTATGGTATTTTACAAAATTCAGTCTTGGGTCCTATTTTGTATATAATTTATGTAAATATATATTTTCATTATATTAATAATCAAGAATTTATGGTGTTTCAGATAATATTGCTTTGTTTTATGCTGCAGGTTTATATGGTTATGTTGCAAATTATTTTTAATTATGAAATGGCTACCCTTTACTTGTTAATCAGTTAATTTATGTAAAACAAAAGCAATACATTTTTTTTTATAAATTTGTTTCATATTTCTTTGACAATATTTTTTTATATTAAAATAATACTTGAAATTTATGCTAATATGTCATTTGTTAATAATTATTATTGATTCTAGATTATCCTGGCAAACTGTATTCACTTTTGTGCTTGTTTACATAAATTAAATTGTGCATTTTTTTATTTATATGAATTTTTATCTCAATCAATTTTAATTGCTATTTATATTTCTTATCAAATTTATTTTGATAAAATGCTATTTACTATTCTACTTTGCAATGTCTACCTTGTTTTCTTGAATTTTATAATACATATTTTTTGGTAGATTTCATTCTACATTAGAGATATTTATGATACTTATGGCTAAATATTGTCATTTATATTGATATGGAGCCACTAATTCTTGATAATTTTTATAGGAGATCTCAGTTTCTAGATTTTCAGTTACAGATAGATGATTATGTACTAAATTTCAACTGACTATATTGAATTTTCTCAATTTCTAATTGAAAGTGGCCCAATTTATTTAATATGTTTATACAAGAATGCTCTTTAAATTTAAATAACATTAGTCATTTGGCTTTTGAGAAATGTTTATATCATTGATTGTATTATACTAAATAACATTTTATATGCTTTCATTTATTTTATTACTTTTACATTGTTTTCTGTTTTATTTGTTATATTTTGATTTATTCAAGACCTTTTTTGTATGGAGTTTATTCAATCTATTATTAACTCATTATTTTATGAATAAATAAATAATAATAGTTACCTTTAAAGGGAAACATAAACTCTTTAGTTGTAGGATGATATTTATATCATTCAACATTACTGTATTTGTTTTTTTGTTTGTATTTATTGGTAATCCTTAGTTTTGTATAGTACATGGAGAATCAATAGTTTTAAAGTGTTTCTTGTAATTTTTTGCCTCAAAGCCTGCCTTAGATTATATAGCTGTCTTCATTTTTCAATGATTAATTAGTTTATAAACTTATTAAAATTATTTGAATCAATATTTACAATGTGATTCTAAAGTATAATGTAGCATCTATTATAGATATTTTAACAAATTATTAAATAGTAATAGAAAAACAGTATAAAAATTGTATCTATTAAAAGCGTAATCCAATCTGCAATTATAAAAGTATGATCTTTTAATCAACTTTAATTATGAGTTTCATTCATCCTAACTTTCAGCAGTACAGAGTAAAATATGTGCTTCACAGCTAAAGAAAGATGAAAATTATCAAGAAAGAAAGAAAACACACATAGTAGTTCCCAGTTCATAAGCATATAGTTGCTTCCAAACTGGCTTTTAGAGTACTTTTAATAAAAACAACTGCTAGAAGACCCAAAAGAATCAGCAAGGTGCAATGCTCCAAGAAGCAAATGCTTCTCCCTGATGAAACCATAAAGTAGAAACTCGTCTGGGGATATTGGATAGTTATATTACTAACGCTTATATTAGGTGCCAAAAATATGGTGAAAAAAAAAACACCACTATTTGTAAATACTTTAAAGTAAAACTTGACAAGCTTTTTTTTTTTTTTTTTACAAGAGTTAAAACATATACATTTACTTTAATTAAGGTGTTTTTGTTTCTGCAGTGATGTTTGGACTAATTCCTTTTCACTTTTTAATTAAAACAAAAAAATTAATAATAATAGTATATGATAAATGTTTCCATATTAAATAAATGAAATGTTAAACTTTTTTTTTTTGATAGTATGGCATAAAGTGTTAATACGTTTCATTTTGTAGTCAAGTCAACTGATGCTGCAATTATTCTTTGTCAGGCCAGCTCAGCCTTTTTCATCTTCTTTAGATTTAATCATAGGCCTGACCAACTGTGTAAGAAGATAAAGACAAACAGAAAGAATTAATTAAAAAATTACTGCAATTACAGTAGTTATAATATTAACTAAAGTAGTCCGTCTAAACTATTTTAAGCAGAATAAAAATAAATATTTTAAAAGTTGAAATAAATCTTGAGTTGATAATATATAACTGGAGCAAAACAAAACAAAAATCAATAATGAAATAACTATAACAAAAGAATGGTAATGAAAAATTATATTTATATCAAATAAAATATGCATATTATTCTCATTTAAGAAAACATAATAAAGATATTGATAACTATTTAATTAAAATTATATTAATATGAATAAAAAATAATTTAACAGTTCAAAGATTGAGCAAAAATAAATATTCTAAAAAATTATATTAATTTAGAAACGCACATTATTATTTCATTACAAAAGGCAAATAATATAAAATTAAATAAATTAACCAATATGCAATTTTAAAGACACAAGAGATTTTATCAGTTTATAACAAATAATACTTAATTACTGATGATGATGATGATCAAGGATTACTGCCTATATTTCTGCAGCTATTTTCAGAAAAAATATTTAACAAACATTATATTAAAACATGAAATATTATCTTTCAACACATATTTGTGCAAAAATCTTAATATCACTTTATTAACGCGGTTTCTCATTAAGTCAGATTAAATTCTCTTAAAGAATTGCGCAGTAAAAAAGTAAAATTAATTAAAACAAGTTTAGAAAAATTGTTAGTAAGCACATAGTACAGTATTTATTAGAATGATTTCATGTTTAATATTTATTAAAAAAACTTCTCTTAATCTGATTTATGCTAGTCAAGATCACTGCAAATACCATTTAATGTCTGCAAATGCAGCCACTCATGTTTTTGCTATTAACTGTTTATATTAAAATCAAACTATTAAAAAACATTTAAATTATACTGTCTTTAATATAAATGTAGAAATCAAATCAATAAGTTCACATATATTTTAAAAAAAGTTTATTTTAGTAATACAAATCTGACTTATTTGTAAAATTTATTTTAAGAATACATTTGCTTTACTCAACAACATTGTAAGATAAGTTCTTTCATTTCTTAAAAAGTAATCGCAAATTTGCTGAAACACTGGCAATGATCAAGTATTAGTTTTAACATATTTACTTTATTCAATAATTCAAATTAAAAGTTCAGTAGATAATATTATATGGAAATGCTTCTATTATCTAAACAATAGATTAATTTTACCGAAGATATTATTAATTAATTCAGAAATAATTACTACTGATTTAACAAACAAATGTAATTTCTTGACTGCAATTTTCACTGCATGCATTCAGCACCATTAGGAACAACCATTTGCAAATGAATTTTGCCATTTCAATTTCATGAAGGGAAGATAGATAAAAATACAACAAACAAAATAATAATAATATAATACACTATAGATGAGTTTTTTAAACAACTATTCAAACCAATCTGTAAAACAAATATGTTCATATATAGAATGCAGTGGTCCATTAGTCCAATTATTTAATATTTTGCAATACTGCCTTTTAATTTCTTATACAGCAAACTTTTTTTCTGACTTACACCAATACTGTATCTAATTGTAGTTTTCCAAGGTATTATATTCTCTGCTATATCTTCCCAAAAGAAACAATCACACATTTTTAAAAATGTCTTTGAGGTAATTCTTATAGCATAAATGGTATTTACTTCTTCCACGAAAGCCATTCACAAGTTCATTATAAAGTGACCTATTGAGAAGTCTTGTTTTATTCAGTTGCTTTACATATCTAATCCAATGAAAATATAACTTTATATTAATGGTCTCTATAGTATCCCATCCTGCAAGTTAAAAACATATTGATTAATTTTATGATATTTCTATTGTATTTTTAAAGTTTTATAAAACATCATAAAATGAAATGTTTCCAATGTTTTGTACTGTGTAGTATAAAATAACAGTTTTACATAGCTACAAAAGATATTCCATTGTGATGAAATACCCAGTCTTTTAAGTAACTAAATGTAGCAGTAGTACATGAAAGATTATGTGGTATCATAATATCTAAGTCCCTGTTCTTATTTATAAAGCATCCATGATAATTATATAAATTGGCTTATATTTTTTTACCATAACTAACTGATAAAGAATTTAAGTTTATAACATTCATTTTTAGACTTAAATCTTTATATATTACATTCAAAATATTAAATACATTCTGTAAATTGTATTTTGAACTGGCTAGGATTACCCAATCTTCATCATATTGTAAATCTAAAATCTAAGAAGATAAAGTTCTTGTTTTTGTGCTTAATCAATTCAAATTAAAAATTTCATTAACAAATTTGTATTACATCTTGATCTCTAGTTCATTAACCATCTATATTGCAAGCATTATATATCAAATTAAGCTACATATTTGCACATGGTATCTGTTGATAAAAGAATGTAGCAATTATATTTGCCATCTCAGATTTAATTTATCTGTTTTGCAAAAAGTGATATTATAATGAAAGGTCTTAATTTCATAATTTAAAACTATACTACTATTCTTATAAAATATGCCAGTGATCTTAGAATCTGTTGTCGAGAATATTATATCCTTTGCTAAAAGCATTTTCATGAAGCTCACAGATCACATTTATTATTTTTTTTGTCCAAAGGACATACACTGTTGGACTAAATATTCCAGTACATTTTTAAGATAATGATGTATCAGAATTTAATTGAATATTCAATTCTCTGCATGGAAAAAAATCTATCACATTCACCTGGCAACTAATAATTTTGTAAAATTCTAATTAAATAATTAGTACTCATTTGAACTTTACCTCATCCCAGCTTGGACAAGTTTTTCACAATTCATTGGAGGCATTTTATTCTCCAAAGCAATCATGTATGTCTCACCTATATGATTATACCAAAAAGATTGGATGATTATTATCATCATCATCATCATCATCATTATTATTATTATTATTATTATTATTATGTTTCAAAGGTAACTTTATTAAAAAACAAGTGGTTACATTAAATAGGGTTACGTAGTTATTACATTACAGTCTCTATGTTTGATAATGTTTCTTTGCTTTTCAGATTTCCCTGTACACCTTGTTCCCCATATTTGACTCTTCAAGTTTCATCTTGTTGCTTCTTGCTTGTATCATTTTTGCAACACTGAATTTTATGTTTGCTTTTGACTTTTTCTACTATATCTTTTATTACAAAGCAGCCTGTAATTTAAAAAGAGACCAAGTAGCTGCAAAGATATCAGGTGGTGCAATAATGCTATCTCTTTTCCTATTTTTTGCAATTTGTTTTTATAGGTGTTAGGTTGTCTTCTTGTGTTGTTCCCCAGTGTAAAAGTGCATCTGGTACACCAGAATGCATATAAGCTGAAAGTGGCTGCCCTTATGGTTGGTATTCCATTATTTTTGAATGTTTGTAGTATCTCATCAGTTGTGGTTTCATTTTTCCTATATCTGACAACTATCATCTGTCTTACTTTTTCAAGCCCTGAACAATTATATGTGAAATGGTCCTGTATTTCTTCATCACTGTGACACAGCATGCACAAGGGATCTATATTTATGTAGAATCTTCTGTATCTTATAAAGTGACTTGTAGGTAATGCTTTTAAATTGACTTTAGTTCTAAAATCATAAAATTTTGGTTCCAGGTACCATTTCCTAATTTTTTTAAGTACACTCAGGTCTCATTTTATGCAGATTTATTTAATGCAATTTTGAAGTTATGCGATTCATGTTTATTCTTAATACCTTTGTATGCGGTTTTCTTTTATGCAATAAAAATTATTAGATCAGAAGTCAAGCTCCGATAATGCACTATTACTTTAAATATTATAAATTTTGTGCACTCACGTCATATTTAAAGTAATAGCGCATTATCAGAGTTCGACTTCCATCTAATAATTTCAATATTTTCAGCACTTTATAATAGTAATGTAATAGATTTTATGCAATAAAGAAGTTCATAATTCACTTAAAATCAGAATTTCCCCATTTTATATACACACATTACATTTTACAAGACTATAATGTAAATCTGTTCAAACGTTATAGATGCCTATACTATGTATGTTGTTGTTTTTGCATTTTAAATCATATTCTATTTTTGCTTTTTATAAAAAGAGTACATAATCAATTAATCATTTAGTGTCTTCAAGTTTATTTTTAAAAGGTGAGTAACAGTAGTGGGCACAATTAAATTTGACAATTAAAATCTGATTTTTAATTGTAATTAACAATTTAAAAATTTACATAACGTGATCTGAAATTAAGGTGATGTGAAATGATGAAATTTAATTTTTAAATGGAATTGAAAATTAAAAAAATAAAGACAAAAATAAGAATTTAATTTTTAATTGTTAGTTTTAATTAAATTTTGACCAACAGTGGTGAGTTGGTGTCTTTTTATTATCATAAGTCTAAGTTTTTATTTTTATTTTAAACTTTTTGTTTACTCTAATGGAGAGAAAAAAAACACCCAAGAAAATGAATTTCCTTGGAAACAAAAATTTCAATTTTAGATCGCTTAATGAAAGGATCAACAGCGATTGGAAAACGTTTTAGTTGTATTTCCTCTTGACTTCATTTAAGAAAAAGATACAGTATCTCACATCACATCACATGATGAATCTGATGTCTCAAATAGTGATAATGATTAAAATACCGTACATGTATGAAAAAAATGTAAATTACGCATAAAATTATATTGTATTGAATAAAATTAAATACTGTAGTTAATAAAAAAAGTAAAAAAAAATTGTCTTGTATCAATTTTTTTCAATTTTTGAAATTTTTTATTAGTTATATATTTTTTTCTTATTTTTTTAATGCAAATTTTAAAGTAATTTTATGTAGTTGCTTTGCTTTTATGTGATTTTTGAAAAATTACAGTATGTATCCCCTATTTTTCAAGGTAAGTCTATTTTTGTGCGATTTCTTTTGTGCATTCATTAGTTGGTCCAGATCACAATCTCCTACACACACACACACCCATATAATATATATATATATATATATATCTTATAACCTACACTCACAACACCACTCATATACATTATATGAGTAAATGCGCAGAGTGCAAGTTCTATTAATGAATAGAACACTATAACAACATATCTGATATAAAATTATTACTGAGACTCTTTACCTATGTCTACATTCAGCTCAGCTCAGTGGGAGGTTATAGGAAGTTCATAAAATATATAATTATAAATAAATGAAGGAAGAAATATTATAAAACATTAAATAAAATATAAATCCTTTTGTTGATTAACTGCATGATAAAGAATAACAATGTTTGTTTGTACAGACTATTAAAATATCCTTTCAACTTAATTTTTTCCATCATCCAAGTATAACATATATCAGCTTGATATAATTATATCACTAAACAATTCTATGACTTGGCATATCATCATCTAAACAGCTACCTTAATGCCGATCAAGGAATATACAATAAAATCTCAGGGAATTTAAAAACACAGTTGAATTAAAGAAACTACATTGGCCCATAATTTATAATTCTAACTTATAATAAAATGTAATGAGATAAATTGACTAAATGTTTTACTGTGTTTAGCAATTAGATAATGATGGAAATAGAGTATATTTTAATCTCACATCATCATCTAACCAATACATTAACTAGGCAACCTTTCTTATACGTTTATCAAGTGGCAATGTTTCTTATAATGTTTGGATTGAGGAAACAATATTATCAGATACCAGCATATTTGATATCATAGCTATAAAACAATATATTTATTTTTATAATAGATGTATGAAATGTGGAGATGTGGAAATTAGTACACGAATGTATACAAGAATAACCCAAGACACAGTTTTTTTTAAATAAATAAACAAATCATTTATTACACTGAAAATTTAATTTAACATAATTATTTTACACTAAGACTATTTGTCTTAATAATTTAATTCTCAAATAAATCTCTGGACATCAGTTTGGGATTATCCCTATTATATTACACTATTTATTATTGATATCTTTTTGAAAGCAAAATTAACAAACAAAACTTGAATATTCTGACGTTGAATACCTGCTTTGCTTAAGCGTTTCATCTAAACATAACATTAACTAAATAATATGTCATATTATTAGTACAATAAATATTTTGAGAGGATTTACTATCAATTATTGAAATAAATCAAATTAACATATTTGGCCATCAACAAAGCAACTTTCTATAACTAATTAAATAATCATTTTCAATTACATACACCTTTCACGCATAGCAATAAAATCATATCCATTCTGATGATTGATGATTTATAACTTTATGTTAAATGAATATAATGTGTTTTAAAAACGTTTATTTCCTGTTTTAACTTCACTAACATTATACTTTTATATACGCAATATTGTTTATATTACGCGTGTGTATCACATTCCAAGCAACAATAATAGAAGAAAATCCTTTCTACACATTATCAATCCATTGAGGAAATATTAAACAATTATTTCATTTCAGACAATATCATAAACCAATCAACAAAATAAGACACTAATATTATCAAGAATTTAATTTAACTATTTATCTGGTCACATACTAAATAACACAGAGCTATATTTTCACGATTATACGAACTGAACGTTCCAAGGGAAATTCACATGAGGAGCAAATAAACTCTTTGCTTAACACTTTGACAAAAGCTCATTTAATTCTGAAATATACTATTGATGTGAGACTTTTCTTCATCACCAGGACTATAATAAAACATCACTCAACTTCCTAAATATCATTTCATACTTCAACAATAACTCATCTATTTCTGAAATATACTATTGGTGTGGGACTTTTCCTAATTCACCAGGACCATAAGAAAACATCACTCAATTTCGAAACTATCACTTCATAATACGCATACAATATAAAATAGGCTCTACTCATGGAAAATTATTAAAATATACTACATAAGCAAAATCTCTTATCCCTACAAATATAGAACGCATCCAAAGTAATTTCCATTCCCAAAGCTCTTCTACATGTCTAACATTATATATACATACTGGCAGATAAATAAATACAGATAACCTACTAATCCTTTCAATTCTTTAGAATATGACAACATCCAAAATTTATACATAAAATATTCATAAATTGAACTTTTATTAAGTAAATATAATAATTGCGCAAAATAGACACACACACGTGTAAATAAAAATATATAAGAAAAAAATAATTCTAAGTTATATACTATGCAAGCAACACGATAATTAAATAATACATCAAAATATAACTTATAATTCCGAATAAACTTTAGGCCATTTTTAAAATTTAATAATCATAAATATTATAAACGAGATTTCTTTACCATCCCTATCCGATTATTTCTATTATATGTTCGTTGATGTAGAAGCCATAACTCTCACTTTGAGACAAGAAAATATATAAAATTCATATACACCTCTCTTTAACAATATAATAAAAGAGAGAAAAAAAATACATTTCTTTCCTTTACCCTTTTTTTAAAAAAGAAACATAAAAACATATTGAATAAAATCAATATTACCAGTGTATACACTATTTGTGAATAACGCATCCCGAGACGATCTAGAAGTTCATAATAGCACAAAATTATAAACAAAACATAATAATAAATATGCCTATCTGTCTATCATATACATTGATGATGACAAGTAATAAATAAAAAAAAAATAAAGAAACAAAAGTCATTTGTTCTTTGACTTAAAATAAAAAGTTCACTTGCAATGTCCTTCTCCAGGTTTATTAAACGATACGGAGATAGATTCCAAACTGAGTTCATGTTTATTAAGAATAAGCAACATAAAATAAATTTCTGTAGGACAAAAAAATAAATAATCATAATTTAAATTTGATCTAGTATCTCCACTATTATTAGCATAGCTAATTGAGTTTACTACATCATACATAAGAAAACGAATCTTTATACTGAAGATAATACAACTGTTGTTTAATTCACTCTGTAGTAATTTTTAAATTAATTAAGCAATTGTTATTAATAAGTTTCTTAAATAGCATTTGTTTTTCCGACATTTTATAAGCTAGAATACATATAGTTATTTTTAAACATTGCAAATTAATATGTCATAATACGTTGGTAATTCCACAATTAATAATAATTTATTTTATAATGCATCCATATCGAAGAGAACAAAAATATACCACATTCCCATCCTTCTATCCAATTTAAGTACATATTTAATAAGTAGTATCCTTTAGTTATTCTGGATAATTCATATTTTCTTTTCATAAAAACACATATTATTTTAGGAATACTAAATAAATAAATAGTCATTTTTTCCGTAATGAATTTAAGTATGGCATGATATATTAAAATACACATATCCTTTAATTTTAATTTAACTTTTGTAGAAGTATGATATAAAATATAATGAAAAATTAAAATAAATTCTGTAAAAATGTTCTGCACACATTTCCAAAAGACATTACAAGATACACGTAGATTAGTTATATGATTATAAAGTTCATGCATTCTATCTTCCTTCTTAATGATAAATAAATAAACGCAAGCTTAATATTATAGATATACATTTTAAAAATAGTAATAAGCAAAAGATGATTAATTCAAATGTTTAAATGAGGTAAAGAAATGAAAACTGATATACCTTTTTATATTTTTAGCCTTGCATGTTAATTGAAGACTTTTTTTCGTACTAGAATTTCCTAAGACTTTTCTTGAAGTTTACTTTAAAGCTTTTTTTAAAAACCAATTTGACTTATGGAAGAGACATGTACATGTTATAGCAGAGAAGAATAATATACTGGCTGCAATTACATCAATAATGAGCAATTTTTAATAAAGACTATTTGTTAAATAGATATCTATTCCTTCCATCAAAAGGTCATCTGCACTCAAAAAAAAAAGGTTAACTCCACCTTTTGCACTGAAGCTAATTTAATATGCAAAAAATCTTCTCTTAAAAAAATCATTTTAACCTTCACAATTAAATAAAAAAAAAGTAATATAAAAAAATAACTTTTTACAAACTTGAAATAAATGAATATTAATTAACTGTTAAACAAAAATGATTAATAATTTATTTAATTTGTAAAATAATCCACTGATCCAAATATCTATTAATCATTGGAAAAAATATATATATTTTTTAAATTATTAAAGATAATTACTGTAATTTAAATGTTTTTATTGTAAATGTACTATTGCTTAGTTTTATTAAAAGATGAGAATGAAATGAAACATACTAAAGGTATACACTTACACACTTATTTTGATTAAATGCAACTGATTTGGTATGGGTTAAACCTATTTTATTAATCAATATCTGAACATGGGTGGATGTCGCTGAAAAAAAGATAAGGAAACCCTTTAAAAAAAAATTTGAAACAAAAAAAAAAAATCTTTTCTCCTTCTCAAAAAAAATTATAATTTTTTAAAAAACCCCTCTTTCTTGAATAAAATACTTTTATCTATATAATAATAATAAATTTTTATAAAATGGTTAATCAAAATACATAAGCAATCAACATCTAAAAATTTATATATTATCCAAAAAAAATTTTATAATTTAAGGGTTTTTTTTTTTTTTTATAAAATGGTGGGCGCTCTCTATATATTATTTATTTCCTTTTTTTTTTTTCCCCCTCAGGGGGGCAACATAAAAAAAAAAATATATATATATATATATTTATATATATATATATATATATATAAATATATAATTTTATAATTTTCTACCCTTCTTTTATCTATATTTTTTTTTTTTTACATTTTGATTTTTCTGGTTATAAAAAAAAAAATTTTATTTATATTATTATTTTTTTTTTTAATTTTGGAAAAATTTTAAAAAAAAAATTTTTTGTTTTTTTTTTTATAAATTATTTTTAATAAAATTAAATTATTTTATTTTTAAAAAACATTTTTTTTAAATAATATTAATTAATTTTTTTAAAAATAAAATAAAAAAAAAAAAAAAAAAAAAAAAAAAAAAAAAAAAAAAAAAAAAAAAAAAAAAAAAAAAAAAAAAAAAAAAAAAAAAAAAAAAAAAAAAAAAAAAAAAAAAAAAAAAAAAAAAAAAAAAAAAAAAAAAAAAAAAAAAAAATTGTTTACATAATTTACTTTGTACTATTGTATTTTAAAATATGCAATACTTATTTTTTCTCTTAAAAAAATACTAAAGCATTTAAAATTATTATCACTTTAAAGAAAATATCTTTGTTTAGATACTTTATTTTAAAAAAGTTTATATTTCATTTCCGAAATAAAATTTAAAATATATTCTATGATTCTTTTCTTTCCTTAGGACACTTTGGATCTTCAATTTTAAGTTATAATGTCCTATTCCTTCTAAGCAAATAAACCAATCTTATACAAAATGATAGCATAACCTAAGTTCTAAATTATTTATCATTTCTCTTAAACATATCTTACTAAACGATGCTGTTACATGAAATAAAGATAGTGAAAACAGATGCATAGGATTAAGGAAGAAAGCTAGAGAGGTATGACATTTACCTGCCTAATATCCTCTAGTACAGGGACGATGTTAAAGCTATTTCTTCAGCTTTATTATAACATCAACTATTTAAAGAAATATAAACACTGTCCAAATAAAATGTGTATCAGTCATAGGGCTTTGTTAACTAAGCTGATATTCACATAAAGACTAAATATTATTTCCATTCCTTATAACATCCTATTTCTTAAAACATCATCTTGGTTTCCTGTTCACTAAGTACTTCCAAGCCACTATCTCAACATTATTTCTCAAGATTTTCCACATATTACATCGATAAATAACTATCTGCATTTACAAAACAATAAATAAAATTCATTAATAGTTAAACAATCTTACGATTCCATAAGAAAAGTTGCTTACTTCATTGCTCTGTATGTTTAATCACATACAATCTACTTAGACAATATTTGAATATCCTAACATGAAAATTTTAAAAGAACCACATAATTATTTGTTATTTTGGATTATATCACTAATAAAAAAAAAATAAAAAAAAATTGTCATATGCATATTTTCAAATCAATCCTATCTCATAATGTTTTTTAAAATGTTGTATGAAATGTGGTACATATAAGTAAAAAAAACTTTTACACTTCATTCTTCCAATTTATGGATGATCTAAAGAAAACAAAAAAAATATACATTATAAATAATCAATAGTTATTATTATTACCAATAACCTTTATCTAGTCATCGTGTTCAGTAGGCTTCCTTTATCCACTTGAGCATTGCAGATATAAAAAAAAAAAGTTCACACCCATACACTTTATATTAAAATATTTTTAGCTAAATTATTAGATTGTTATATTATAAAATTTTAATATTAATAAATTAATGTTTTTATGTTTTCCTAATCTTATAAAAAATTTAGATTTAAACTAGGTTAACAAAATAAAAGGAATCAAAACTATAATTACATATTTTCTTGACGATAGTTCCTGATAAGTCCAAAATGTTTATTATTTTCTCTAGAGTTTTTTAAAAGTGTTCTCCTCCAAGCACATTAAAGTTTAAAATAAAAATAATTATTAATCCATTTAGTAAAATTTATAGAAAATAATCCTTGGTTTTAGTATTTAGGATGATAATTATTAAATCATAATATTAATTAATCCCGTGAAGCTTCTTAATCTTCTCTACCAATATTCTCTGCGTACCGATGCATCAATCCATCTAATTTAACTTTAAAAATATTCGATAAACTTTTAAGTACTATTTGTATTTCCATGGATCCATCTTTTATTCAACTATATGTTCACTTTTTTATATAAGTTTCCTTCTTAATACATTTAAACTTTCGTTTGGTATTTTTGTATATCACTTTAAAAAAAAATGTTACCTTCAGAAAGGATATAACATTTTACTCCTTTTGATATAATATTATATAAAATAATTCATGCGATATACAATTGTCTTATTACTATTTAAAAAATAAATCTTGGATAGGCTTATAAATAATAATGCATCTCCAATTTTTCATTAGACTCCGTATGATGTCCAAGCTGTGGTTTTTTATGTACCAAAAACAGTTCTTCGGTGAAATATTAATAAAGCTGTATCAATAAATATTCCAAACATTTTTTCAGCATTACAACTTATATCCATTTTATTTCGTAGTATATCCATCCTTTATTGCAAAGCTTAGGTTAAACTTTTAGATAAAATACTACTGATAAAGGAACTTTAAAAAATTTAACAAAGCATGTTAAACGAAATTATTAAATATTTTTTAGTTTACACTCTCTTTTTTGCAAGTTACTTTTAAAAATTATCAATTAGTTTTTGCAAATAAATTATGAGAGAGCACTAAAATTGACTAAAATAATAATTTTAAAATACTATCTCTTTGATAGCTATAATTTACCTTTCTCTGGTTTCAATACATTATTAATCTCCCCCGATAACCCCGTGCAAATCATATTTATAGTCTGTAAGAATACCTATTCTTATTGGTTAATTCTTACTTTAGCTTGAGAACAAATTTACATATTTTCAATTTCAAGTAGAATCGAATTTCAAAATTAGAAATTATGACGTAATGAACTTAAAATATTATTTAAAATATTACTTTTGAATAAATTATTATTTTATTAAAACTATTTAAACATTTAAAATAACTTTTAAAATAACATTTAACAACTTATTCCATTTCTTAATATTCAATTTATCTATTTTATTTAAATAAAATATTTAATTTTTATATTATGAATGTATTCGTCTTTATTATATCATTTAAGCATGTTATACAATAGTTAACTTAATGTTTAATACTATTTACTTTTATGATAGGCAACAATTCCATCCAATTCTATACTGCAATTTCAAAATATTTTAAACTTTGTTATTATTTCAAACAAGCGTGTGTGTGAAAGTATACATTAAAAGTCACATGATTAATCACTTTGACAGACGATTTTCAATCTATTTCTCTGCCTAGACTAATAAAATTGATACACTTATTATATTATATAAAATAATTATAAAAATTTGGAAGAATAATTTAGAAAATATAGAATTAAATATAATTCTCACCATCATAAAGTTTATTTTTAAAATGTACGATATTAATTTTTATTTATTAAATATGACTATAAATTTAAATATAGCATTTATTAAATTATACGTTTTAAACTATTAAAATCTAATTTTTAAATATATTTTTAATTTTTATAGCTGTGTTATTTAATATGGCCAGCTTTTACAACCATATGAAACAATATTTTAAACTTTACTTAACTACTTCTTAAATAATTCGCTATAATTTTATATACTACGTATTTGCTTTAGCTTTAAATTGTACTTTAAAAATATAATTGACTTAATACAATTACCATATTAAAAGAACATATTCTAAAATTTAAAATTTTTAGTAATTGACTGTTATGAACTATTACTGACCTATAGAAAAGGGCACAATATATATATATAATCCAATGCTCAGTTTATATTAAGATAGCAAATCTTTAAACTTTAGTGGACAAA
Organism: Epiperipatus broadwayi; assembly: GCA_028023455.1. Lineage (NCBI taxonomy): Eukaryota > Metazoa > Onychophora > Udeonychophora > Euonychophora > Peripatidae > Epiperipatus > Epiperipatus broadwayi. The sequence goes on along the minus strand of JAQFVV010006358.1, from coordinate 670,409 downwards.
CTTCAATCTTCTCCACTTTCCAATTATATAGCCATCCATTTTACTGAAAATCCAAGGATGGAATGCTGAAAGCTCTTGTTGATGCCAATATTATTATCATACCTGTGTTGACTTTAAGTTAATCTGACTCCGCATACATAGGACCTTAATAAGGCCTGTTTAATTATACAGAAGAGGAATGGGCAGGTGGTTTAGCATAAAATATATATATTAGAGATCATTTATCTTTTTCACATGTATGTAGTTATGTGTATCAGTTGTATAAGATAGATTGGCTAGATATAAGGAGCTTGAAAGTTCCACTTCACGTTTCTTATAACTACACTAAGTTTAGTATAGACAAAATACATATATTAAATAGTAATTTATAATTTTCAATTTATATATATATAAAATTAAGAGCGTGACATCTGACTTGTTATTATTATATATATATATATATATATATATATATATATATATATGGCTATTGTTCTAAATGTAGATCTGCCATTGAAAAGCAATAATTAGCGGTCAGATATTAGAATTTTTAATTATAAAATTTAAGCAATAAACTTATATTTATAGCATTATTCTAAAAGCTTAAATGAATTAATTTTAATGCATTTTCATACTTCTTATGTAAATAGCAAACTCAAATATTTATATTATTAGTTCATTTATTATATTTTGTATTTTGTTAAATTCTGATTTTTTTCTTGCTTGTTTTAAATTTTAAATTCTTTATTATGTCACTGTGATGTAAAGCTCATATCTCTTCATTAAGTTTTGACTGAAGGTAAGTGAATATTTTTTGATGGAAAGAGAATTGTATTCAAAAATATGTCTTTTTCCTGAAAAACTTTGCTATTGTTATAAAAAATAATTATCTACTATACAAATTCTTACATATGTATATTTCAATAGCATTACCTGTATTTAGAAACACAAATTCTGAATCATATCCATATAATGTTGCAAGATATATATTGATTTCAAGTTTATTCTAAATGCAATTACTAATTTAAATAAGTTTAGATGTTAAAAACATTAACAAGCATATTATATGTTTCATATGCAACACATAATTAATAAACAATCAATTCACACTTTGAAAAAATTCCAAATATAATTATATAAAAATAAATTAAATAATGTATAATTGAGACTGTGTGTTTCTAAATCCAGATAGCACTGTTGTAATATTTTACATTGGATAATATTCATTTACTATATATGAGTTTCATTTAGTATTATGCATTGGTTAATTTATTTTTATATAGTTATATTAGGAGTTTTTTCAAGGTGTAAATTGATTATTTGTATGTTGTATATGGAATATGTTTGTTTATTAGCTTTAAGTTTAAGCTTATTTAAATTGGTACTTGTTTTTAATAGAAGAGTCTTGAAATCAATATACATAAGAATTTGCAACTCTATTGGTAAAAGAAATTTCATTTTATCTATGTTCCATAATTAAAACATTGTGCTTCTAAATACAGGTAGCATTGTTGAAACACTATGCCATTAGTTGAGTTTATTTATTATACTTGAATTTCATTTAACATTATACATTATTTAATTTATTCATATATATAATATTTAATACAAGTATATTGTCTATACTAAACAATATAATTTAGAACAGATTTGAACTCAGACTTTCAAAGTCCCTACAGCTATCCATTCCATTCTATACAGCCAATACTCATGACCACATACATGTGAAAAAAGATAAATGATTTCCAATATACATATTTTGTGCTGTACCAGTACTCATCAGTTGGTCCAGATCATCATCTCCCATATATATATAGAATCAATGCTCAATTTTATATTAAGATAGCAAATCTTCACCTTTTATGTCTACTTAATTCCCCCCCCCCAAAAAAAAAAAATCAAAAAAGAAACAAAGACACCAAAATATATGGATACTGAACTGAGTTCAGACCTATATGACTATATAAGCTAATGAGCTTGGATTGAAAATATTATTGTGTTTTCAATTTTAGACTCATAGTTTTGTAAAGATGGCTGATGGAGGGTTGCATTAGATTCTAAGATGTAGGTGCTGTGCTCTCAGATACAAGGCTCCTCACTGATGAAAGCCACAAGCTAGAAACTAGTCTGGGGATATTGGATGAGTAGGCACTAGATAGGGATTTTATGCACAAGCCTTCTGGCATCCACTGAGTGGCACTACTGTATGGAGAGTTTTGCCTGATTTAATAAGTTATAAGCAAACATAAGAAAAGGTGATCATATGATATTTAGTAATTTAATACCAATCCTGCCTAATAGGATAGTGGTGGCTATAGTTATTAAAGAACCAAAGACACCAAAATATATGGGTACTAAACTGAGTTCAGACCTGTATGACTATATAAGCTAATGAGCTTGGATTGAAAATATTGTGTTTTCAATTTTAGACTCAGGGTGGCTGCTGGAGAGTTGCATTATATCCTAAGATTTAGGTGCAGTGCTCTCCGATCCAAGGCTCTTCACTGATGAAAGCCACAAGTTAGAAACTAGTCTGGGGATATTGGATAAGTAGGCACTAGATAGAGATTTTATGCACAAGCCTTTTGGAATCCACTGGTTACTCTGTCTTGCACTGAGTGGCACTACTGTATGGAGAGTTTTGCATGTTTTAATTTCATTCAGTTTTGTCATTCACCCATTCATTTATTGGGCTTAAAAAAGTCAACTGATATTTTAGTTAAAATCTTAGGCAATTGAAAAGAAAAACCATAGTGTTTCTTGATCTTAAACTTGAAGATAAAAAACTCAATAAAGTCACTAAACTGGCTGATGAATGTTAGTTTTCTCCATGACTAATCACAAAGAAATAACAACTGCAATGACAAGAAATTAAGTCTCAAAAAGGAATCAAAGTATTCTCGTTTAGTTATCAGTAAACTTCTTTCTGCAGTCAATAAACAGTTTATACAATTATACATGTTTTATTTTCCATGTATTCTAAGCTTTATTTATGACATTTTGGATAATTTTTTTTAGGGGCAATAAATCTTTTTTTTTTTTACTTGAATTCTTTTAAGATCTGGTGTTTATTGTATACTTTTCTTGTGCATATTTATATCATGCCATGATCCAAATATCAGGCTTTATTATAATAAATATTTGTGTTTTAGATTGCATTTAGATTCTACATATGAGTAACCAACACAAAATGCAATTTTTGTCAGAGGTGTGGTTTAAACTGGTACTAAGAAACCTCATGTATTTGGTAAAGAAAAATATCATTAATGAAAATATTATTCTAAAAACAGAATTTAAGAAGATTGTGATTAGTTTCATTATTTTATCAATACTATTATAGTCAATATGGACCATGAAAGATTTAACATGTATATTAAAATTTCTGACTATATATATATTATAATGATCCAAATGAAAGTGAAGATCGAATCTAACCGCAAACTACAATATCTGCTCTACAGAGCACCATCTAGGCATTTAAACCTAGAAAAATTTATAGAGTAGGCAGATACACGCTGTTAAGATTCCACTTTATTTAAATATTCAGATCGTTAGCCCAAGTCACTAGCTCAGTGGAGTAGCAGAAATAATAAAATATAAATTTTATATCTTAAATATAAAAGAATAAAAGCCACTGCCAAAAATTAACACATAAAAATATTTATTTATGCACATATAAAATAACGTTTAAATTTTGAGGAATAAATTCAACCATTTTAGATTTTTCTATTAATCTTTGGTTTTACATTTAAGTAAATTACAACCATGAGTTTAATATTTTATTTAGATAGTCGAGTATGAATAGACTACATATATCTGCATTTGAAAAGAAAATATTCTTCCCTGATTTAACCCTAGGCAACAAATTTCGCAATCAAACCGGCGCCAATCCATCTGATACATTTATGTATTCAATGTAGCATGAAAATACAACAACACAAAATACTATACTGTCAGGAATGTACATCTGATCAGTAAGTAGAATTAGAGAAGACATTGTCTCTCCACCAACAGGAATGTCACATCTGTTGGCGAGTAGAACAATAAACATAAAACTCCATAAGAATGGACTGCGGTTCTTTGCCGTCTTACAAACCCATCCATAGGCAAACAGAAGGTGTGTGGCGTATGTATATAATCCTGCCCGTAGCGGATCTCATACTACATCTACAATGACACAAATATATCCAATCCATTGAACCAATTCAACTACGAAATGAATAACCTAAGATTACCCTCCCTTAATATAACTTTACAAAACTATATAGCCATTTATGCCCGACTTAAATTTAACATTTAAATATGTTCACACAGATTATTTTTATAAATTTGTTTTTAAAATGTTGAGTATAGATCGGCTACACAGATTCCACGGTCAAAAACATTCAAATTAAACACAATCGATCAAAATACAAAATCATCGATAACGTCAATTGCAAAAGGGAATACACAAGGCCCCATGGCATTAATCATAAGATGCCCACATTAACATCGTTGACCTATATATTCTAATCAAATGTGAAAACTTCAACATAATCTACCACTAACGAATCTATGCAACGTCTATACCCAACCTAAATTTCATCATTTAAAATTTAAACAATAAATAATTTATACAATAAGAAAAAAAAAATGGAAATGATTTTTATCAATCGGAAAACATATAAAATTAAACATTATCAATTTGATTTTAAACTTAAAAAAGTCAGATAGAAGTTCATAAGCTGGAACGAAAGTTCTTAATTATTTTTAAATTTAGAGTTCATGTCAATATAGCTTACGGTAGAAGAGTCCAGGTTTCTGCTTTTAATTCCCGTGATGCCTCCACTGGAAGATAATGTTTTGGAGATGGCAATAGCTAGTTCAAGGTATCACAGTCTTTTCATTTTTTTTTATATAGAGAGTGTGGTATGTGCGTCCTACCATATCTCTCAAACACAAAACGCTGGAACTGTCCGAAAAAACTGTATTTCTCTTTTTATATTATCCACACGGATTCAATCAACAAAACGTCACTAATCCATCACTTTCATTAGGGTCCGAGCCAAGGCTTAGTGCTTCCATTGGTCAAGCTAATCTCTTTTTATTTTCTTATCTATCTTTCATCAGATCATTTTAATTATACAAGAGCCCAAGGCTAGCTTGCTTTTCAAACAATTTATGAACAATCATTTCCATTTACAGATTACAAGAATTAATTAATACCTGTTTTTATTTTTAAATCTTGTACTTTTTTTTATAAAAAAGTACGTTCAAATACTTATTTATTTGTTTTTTTTTTCTAAAAAAATATTTTTAAAGTTTGGCATCTGTGCGAATGTATATACGTTTAACAAACATTCTAATTTTAGCGTTTAGTTTTTTACTTTTATTTGCGAACTTTTAAGTTTTTATTTTAAATTAATGTAACGACATATTTATATATCATTACATATCAGTAAACTTCCTCAAAAAACAAAAACATTAAAAAAAAAAAGAATTTACTTAGTGTTAGTAATTACGTTACACAAATTGATTATATATGAAAATTTCAAAAGGACAAAACTTTTTTTTACAAGACAAAACAGTAATTACACACAAATATAATGATTAAAAAAAATTGACTGTTGATTCCCTATTACCAGCTAAATTTTTGCCCTCTCCCTTCCAAGTTTCATTTCTCCTACCTTTAACTATTACTTAAGCAAGTTGAACGATTAGATTTTAATTTAACAAGACTTTTTTAAAAAAAAATTATGATTTATATTTATTATTATGTTTTATTCCTCACATTTATTTTTACATATGCGCAATTTTTCTTACTGGCAGTACCTTTAAGACAAAATTCCAAGTATAACCTTACGTTAATACAACAAATATATTTATACTAATTTCAGAAAAAATACTATGGGCATGATTCACTTTTAAACTTCTCAGGGCACTCGTGTTTATTAAAGATCGGCCCCATGTTGGGTGCCAGTTATAATGATCCAAATGAAAGTGAAGATCGAATCTAACCACAAACTACGATATCTGCTCTACAGAGCGCCATCTAGGCATTTAAACCTAGAAAAAATTATAGAGTAGGCAGATATGCGCTGTTAAGATTCCACTTTATTTAAATATTCAGATTGTTAGCCCAAGTCACTAGCTCAGTGGAGTAGCAGAGATAATAAAATATAAATTTTATATCTTAAATATAAAAGAATAAAAGCCACTGCCAGAAATTAACACATAATAATATTTATTTACGCACATATAAAATAACATTTAAATTTTGAGGAATAAATTCAACCATTTTAGATTTTTCTATTAATCTTTGGTTTTACATTTAAGTAAATTACAACCATGAGTTTAATATTTTATTTAGATAGTCGAGTATGAATAGACTACATATATCTGCATTTGAAAAGAAAATTCTTCCCTGATTTAACCCTAGGCAACAAATTTCGCAATCAAACCGGTGCCAATCCATCTGATACATTTATGTATTCAATGTAGCATGAAAATATGACAACCCAAAATACTATACTGTCAGGAATGTACATCTGATCAGTAAGTAGAATTAGAGAAGACATTGTCTCTCCACCAACAGGAATGTCACATCTGTTGGCGAGTAGAACAATAAACATAAAACTCCATAGAAATGGACTGCGGTCCTTTGCTGTCTTACAAACCCATCCATAGGCAAACAGAAGGTGTGTGGTGTATGTATATAATCCTGCCTGTAGCGGATCTCATACTACATCTACAATCACACAAATATATCCTATCCATTGAACCAATTCAACTACGAAATGAATAACCTAAGATTACCCTCCCTTAATATAACTTTACAAAACTATATAGCCATTCACGCCTGACTTAAATTTAACATTTAAATATGTTCACACAGATTATTTTTATAAATTTGTTTTTAAAATGTTGAGTATAGATTGGCTGCACAAATTCCATGGTCAAAAACATCCAAATTAAACACAATCGATCAAAATACAAAATCATCGATAACGTCAATTGCAAAAGGGCATACACAAGGCCCCATGGCACTTATCGTAAGATGCCCGCATTAACATCGTTGACCTATATATTCTAATCAAATGTGAAAACTTCAACATAATCAACCGCTAACGAATCTATGCAACATCTATACCCAACCTAAATTTCATCATTTAAAATTTAAACAATAAATAATTTATACAATAAGAAAAAAAAAATGGAAATGATTTTTATCAATCGGAAAACATATAAAATTAAACATTATCAATTTGATTTTAAACTTAAAAAAGTCAAATAGAAGTTCATAAGCTGGAACGAAAGTTCTTAATTATTTTTAAATTTAGAGTTCATGTCAATATAGCTTACGGTAGAAGAGTCCAGGTTTCTGCTTTTAATTCCCACGACGCCTCCATTGGAAGATAATGTTCTGGAGATGGCGATAGCTGGTTCAAGGTATCACAGTCTTTTCATTTTTTTATATAGAAAGTGTGGTATGTGCATCCTACCATATCTCTCAAACACAAAACGCTGGAACTGTCTGAAAAAACTGTATTTCTCTTTTTATATTATCCACACGGATTCAATCAACAAAACGTCACTAATCCATCACTTTCATTAGGGTCCAAGCCAAGGCTTAGTGCTTCCATTGGTCAAGCTAATCTCTTTTTATTTTCTTATCTATCTTTCATCAGATCATTTTAATTATACAAGAGCCCAAGGCTAGCTTGCTTTTCAAACAATTTATGAACAATCATTTCCATTTACAGATTAATTAATTAATATCTGTTTTTATTTTTAAATCTTGTACTTTTTTTTTTTATAAAAAAGTACATTCAAATACTTATTTATTTGTTTTTTAAAAAAAAAAAATTTTTAAAGTTTGGCATCTGTGCGAATGTATATACATTTAACAAACATTCTAATTTTGGCGTTTAGTTTTTTACTTTTATTTGCGAACTTTTAAGTTTTTATTTTAAATTAATGTAACGACATATTTATATATCGTTACAATATATATATATTAAATAAATTAAAAACATGTTTTAAAAAATCAAATATTTTTCTTTGGTTTTTCTGTAGACATTGATAGTATTTGTTGTAAAAACATGGATAATGAATATGCCTTCTATTCATAGTGGGAGAGATAAATGCAGTATAACACTGCTATTAATATACTAATAGAGTTTAAAACTTTATTATCTTTCAGTATAATGCAATTTGGTTAATTAGTAGTTTTCAAGTCTATTTGATACCAGTTTCTTTTCTAAAATTAATTCATTTCAAACCAGGGTACACAGTACTAGTAGTTTATGTATCAATAAATAAAATAATTTTTTTTTACTATTTGGAAGACAAACTTGATAGATAAATATTTTTTGTCAGAGCATAGTTAAACAGTATTTCCACTACTGAAATTAACCCAAGCCATGAGTAAGAGTAAAAATCTTTATTCATCTTAGTTTTTAATTCTAACATAAAGATGGTACACATATGTTTTTTTCTTGTTTTGTTTTAAAGAAAAGACAATGTCTGCATATTTGATATTACAGCAGATTCCAAGGGATACCAAAAGATGGCAGCATCTCATCATGAACTTTTTAAAGTTCCCCTCTTTGAATTTTTTCACAGCATTTATTGTTTCAACGTATCATTATTTTGATTGTTATTTTTACGGGTATAAAATATTTACATAAAATTAAAAAAAGTTATTCCAAGGCAATTAAGACTTCTTAATTTCAGTCAAATGCCCATAATGTAATACACAGCCTGCTGTAGTTTAGCAATACTATTTCATTATTTTAAAAAAATAATATTAATTTTTTTATATTAAATGATTTTATTGACTGTGTGCTAAAAAGAAATAAAATATTGTTTCTTCAACCACAATTTGAGATTTTAGATTGAACTTGAAATAAAAGCATGGTGGTGGAGTTAGAAATTAATTAAGTCAAACCCTTGTTATAAAAAATAGGGATTGACTTAATTAATTTCTGGATTCCCCCCATGTTTTTATTTCAAGTTAAATCTAAAAATTCCAATTGTGGTTGAAAAAACAATTATTTTATTTCTTTTTAGTGCACTATCAATAAAAGCATTTAATAAAATTTTTTTTAATCTCTATTATTTTTAAATTTTTAATATTGGCACAGTTAATAAAATGTAACACTATGTTGTACTTTAAATTAGCTCTTATAGTTGATATATATATATATATCAGTAAATATTTCTGCTATAAGTTAAAATGTACACATCTTATATATAACATATTTAGTATGTGTACATAATAATACATATGCATATATTGTAAATAAACTTCACTTAATACATACATATAGCTTTATATATATATATCATTATATATTTCTGCACAAAATTAATATATATATATACTCTTAATGTATATATCATATTTATTATGTGCACATAATTATATATGTAAATAAATCAGTAACTAAGTTTTTTTATTTAAAATTATTTGATAGTTTTTATTTTAAAACAATTGTTTAAAAAATGCTAAAGAAAACTCATGATCATTACTTAAAACAATGCAAAAAGCTAAAGAAGAAAACTGCAATCATTATTTAAAAGAATATTAGTAAGTGTTTTTCAGTAATAGTATGAATACTGAATCCTACCATTTGATGGCGCTCTTTTTTACCCAATGCACATCAATATACTGATTCATGGGCCATATGTTTACATAATACTACGGTAAAAGATTTTTTTTTTTCAACCGGTTTTTAATTTTTTTTTTCATTATTGGCCCATCTGTTTGGTTTACATAATATTACTGTAAACCACCAAAGTTTTTTTTTATTCAACCTGTATGTTTTTTTATTTTTAATAAACAAATATTTTGTTTTTAGATGGTCTAGGGGTGTTGGTTTGTTTTTAAATTATTGACTAGCTGTCAGTCGGTTTCTTTACATAATATTACTTATGGTAAACTTAGTTTTTTTTCACCTGGTTTTATTATTTTTTTGTTTTTTTTTAAAGAAACAAACCCTTTGTGTTTAGATGGTATTAAGGGTGTTGGTTTGCTTTGAAATTATCGATTAATGTTCCATCGGTTTGTTTACACAAAAATACAGTAACAAACACTTTGTTGTTTTTAGTTGGTGGAGGGGGGGGGAGAGTTGGTTGTTTGCTTTGAACTTATCTTCTTTTTTTTGGTTGATGTTTTGGTTTGCTGAAAGTCTTCAACAATTTGGTTCTTTGGAATAAACAAACAGTTGGTTTTTTAGAGGGTGGAAGGAAGAAGGGTTATTTTGATTTTGAATTGTCATCTTTTTTTTTTGGTTAATTTAATACGAGGTTTTTTTATTTTTTTGTTTCAAATCTTTATGCTACAGAAAGCTATATTATATGATAGTGAAAAGTTCTTCCTTAATTTTTGGGCCTTTAATTTTAAAAAAGACATAAACAGTTTGTTTTTAAAGAATATTTGTTTTAAGCTGGGGGAAGGTGGTGTGGGGTGGCAGATAACATTTGGTTTGTTTTTTAATTATTGACTACTTTTTGGATTTTCTTTTTGAACATTTTATTATGTTACCACACAGTTCTTTATATATATATATATATATATACCCAATATATATATATATATATATATATATATATATATATTGGGTGGGGACTTTTGAATAAACTCTTAAACACTTCTTTTTTTATTTTGGTATAATAAAATATTACCTACTTTAATTAAATGTTAATGAAACATCAAATATTACCTACCTACTTTCTAATCATGTGAACAACAACAACAAAAAAATAGCTTTCCATAAAATTATTTACTGAATCAAAAATAAACAAAACTTTGGACAAGTTGTGAACCAAAACAAGTAACAAAAAAAAGCACCATTTTTGGGGGTATAAAAAAAGGCCAAAAGTAACCCACAAATAAAATTACAGGGAAGCCTCAAAGCTGTAAGTAATGGAATTTTGAAGCCCTTGAACCACTTCCCTTACAGTTCTCACATGGATTCACACATAATTGGGCATTTGCATGTGAAATCAGAAACAACTCTGCTAAAAAAAACCTTTTCAAGTTGTGTGCACTTCAAAAGCATGGAAAAGTGTGTGTGATGACATGACAATTCTTAATATGGAATACTAATTTCACTATGCTTTCTAAAAAAATTTTAACAATGAATTTTTGCAGAGTTTCATCTTCTGAAAATACGGCCACCATTAAATCAGACTGAAGTGAGAGTTCAAGAGCACTCACTTGACAAATACTGTTGCAATGCAATGGGTGTAGTATTTTGTTACATAATCATAGAATACATCACCAATTAGGCAGCCTGTTAGAGCTCAAAAACACCTATTGTAGTATCAGCAGTAAATTAAGGCTGCTAAAATGGTATATTGATGTGCGTTTGTGAAAAACAATGCCATCAAGCTGTGGGGTTCAATATTTATACTACTAACTTTTCTTCTTTATCTTTTTTTAAAAACAACTGTTTTTAAATTAAACTAAAAACTATCAAACAATTTTAAGTAAAAAAAATTAGTTATTGATTTGTTATATATATATATATATATATATTGAGTTATAAATAAAAGTGGGATTCTACCTTCATTGTTAAAAGGAGGTAGCCTTGCAAATAGGATGTTGGACAAATAAACTCAGACTTCAGCCAAAGTAATGAACTTATCTATACTCAATAGATCAAAGAATCCAAACAAGGAGATAAATCGGAATTTTACAGATAACACCAAATCACATAAATAGTGCTGGAAATTACATTCATGATTATCTTTCTTGTGTTCTATTTTATTCTGCATTTGTTATTAAGATTTTATCTTAAATCTTGAAAGCTTGCAATCATTATTCCGCATTATTATTACTATTATTATTATTATTATTATTCTGTCTTTATTCTGATTACCATTCTGCCATTATTATTATTATTATTATTATTATTATTATTATTATTATTATTATTATTATTATTATTATTATTATTATTATTATTATTATTATTATTATTATTATTATTATTATTATTATTATTATTATTATTATTATTATTATTATTATTATTATTATTATTATTATTATTATTTTTCAAAGCAAAACTTTATTGAGTCTAAAAAGTTACAGAGTCATATATTGATTTTTTACAAATGAAAAACAAATTACAACTTTCAGTATATAAGTCTTTATCTTTTCTGCATACTTTTTTTTTTCTTCTTGTTTTTAAATTTGGTCTTCTATCTAGTTCAGTTTATGCTTGCATTTTTTTTTTTTTTAAAGTTGGAAAAAATGCTGATGTTGAAAATGTCATCATCTATCTTATTGGTCTTTATATTTCATAGACTGGATCTCTGTTTCAAGTGTGACCATGTGGCTGCAAATATATCTGGTTGAGCTAGGATGCTGTCTCTTTTTCTTAACAGTTCTAGTTTTATTGAATATGTTGCTGGGTGGCGTCGAGGGTTATTGGCAAGTGCAAAAGTGCATCTGGTGCACCAGTAGGCATAAAGGCTGTATGTTGCTGCACGAATAGCAGGGTTATTGCCTTTTTTAAATGTATTTATTATTTCATCTATTGAAATAATAGCCTTTCTGTATGTGGTAAACATTGTGCGACGTATTGTTTCTAGGGCACTGCAGGAATGAAGAAAATGATCTTGTGTCTCTTCTTCTCTATGACATAGCCAGCACATGGGGTCTATATTGGTATAGAATCTACGAAATCTAAGGAAATGGGTTGTGGGTAGAGCATTGAGATTAAGCTTAAGCAGAAAATCGAATAATTTTGGTTCTAATGACCATTTTCTGAATTGTTGCAGTAGTTGCCTGTTGTCTATTCCAAGAACTGATGGATGTAGATTGGGTGTCTGGTTTGGATGTAGTATATTGTAAATGTCCCAGTATGTATACTTGTTGTCATTATTGAGTGATATTTTGTTGTATATTGGCTTGAGTTCTTCAATCAGTGTGGATAGATATCCATATGAAGGGGGTGGTCTGTCTGTGGGTATTATACTGATTACACACTCCAGGTCTGGAAATCTTTTTATGGTTGCTGTTATTAGATTTACTGATTTCTGTGTGTAAAAAACATTGATTGTATGGAGTCCAAGTCCATTGCTATGTGGTGGTCTGCTCAGATTTTTTAAAGAGATTGCCACTGTCTTTCTCTTCCATATTAGTTTGTTACAGATTGACGAGATTTTAGATATGAATGTTTTTGCAAATTTGATTATAGGTGTATAGTATGTAATTTTTGTAGTTATAAGTTGATTAAATAGTGCTACCTTTGCATATATTGACAGGTATGACTTTTCAAGTGAGGCTGTGATTTTTTCAGCATCTATTTTTAATTTATTTTGAATTTTTTGCCTCATTCCATTGGTTCCAAGGTAGAATGGGAAACCAAGGAAAGCAGATGGTTTACCATTAAACATCTCTGTACAGTGCTTGCCTGTGTATATTGACCATGCTGCAGTTTTATTTGTGTTAATTTTTAAATTAAAATTTGAGGTATAATTCTTGATTATCTCTTGTAATATGGGGAGGTTCTTTTTAGAGGGGAGGAAAATGGTTACATCATCCATATAGGCTATGCATGATATATTTAAAGCAGTGTTTGGAATTTGAATGCCTTTTATTTTTTTCTGTATCTCTATTAATAGAGGATTTATATATATTGTAAAGAGCAAGGCACTAAGGGGGGATCCTTGTGGGATGGATTGACTCGGTCTGAAGGCTGGTGATTTTTTTCCATTCAATGTGATGTGAATTTCACGGCTGAGTAGCAGATTTGCTATTATATATAGTAGGGATGGAGGTGTTGTTGTTTTTTTCAGCACGTCTAATAATTTGGCTATAGGCACTGAGTCAAAAGCTGCCTTAATGTCTAGTTGAACTATAATTGGTGCATATTATTATTATTATTATTATTATTATTATTATTATTATTATTATTATTATTATTATTATTATTATTATTATTATTATTATTATTATTATTATTATTATTATTATTATTATTATTATTATTATTATTATTATTATTATTATTATTATTATTATTATTATTATTATTATTATTATTATTATTATTATTATTATTATTATTATTATTATTATTATTATTATTATTATTATTATTATTATTATTATTATTATTATTATTATTATTGAAAGATTAGCCTTTCAAACTAATTGTGCATGAGTCTTCTGCAAGTGTTAAATAATAAATGAATACTTCACTCCACAATACAAGATATAGTATTTATGTAGGAATAAAAGGAATCCTCTTACTTCTACAACTCAAATTCTTTTATATGAGCAAATCTGAAGTACTGTTTAGTAAAGCATGAGAGTAGAATTCTCACTTTAAATTACTATCTATGATGTTGTAATGAATGCCGTTGATGAAATTGTCTAGAATTTACTAGATGTCACTCTAAGTGAAACTTAATTATAAGTAAATAAGCATTTATTTTTATATGACGCTATGCATATAATTGTATAGATTCAAAGATCAGCTTTTCAAGCTAATTGTGCATGCGTCTTCTGTGAGTGTTAAATAATAAATGAATACTTCACTCCACAATACAAGATATAGTATTTATGCAGAAATAAAAGGAATCCTCTTACTCCTATAACTCAAATTCTTTTATATGAGCAAATCTGAAGTACTGTTTAGTAAAGCGTGAGAGTAGAATTCTCACTTTAAATTACAATTTCACCGACATCATTCATTACAACATTGTAGATAGTAATTTAAAGTGAGAATTCTACTCTCACGCTTTACTAAACAGTACTTCAGATTTGCTCATATAAAAGAATTTGAGTTGTAGGAGTAAGAGGATTCCTTTTATTCCTGCATAAATACTATATCTTGTATTGTGGAGTGAAGTATTCATTTATTATTTAACACTCGCAGAAGATGCATGCACAATTAGCTTGAAAGGCTGATATTTGAATGTATACAATTGCATGCATAGCGTCATATAAAAATAAATGCTTATTTACTTATAATTAAGTTTCACTTAGAATGACGTCTAGTAAATTCTAGACAATTTCACCGACGTCATTCATTACAACATCGTAGATAGTAATTTAAAGTGAGAATTCTACTCTCACGCTTTACTAAACAGTACTTCAAATTTGCTCATATAAAAGAATTTGAGTTGTAGCAGTAAGAGGATTCCTTTTATTCCTGCATAAATACTAAATCTTGTATTGTGGAGTGAAGTATTCATTTATTATTTAACACTCGCAGAAGACACATGCACAATTAGCTTGAAAGGCTGATCTTTGAATGTATACAATTGTATACATAGCATCATATAAAAATAAATGATGATGATGATGATTATTATTATTATTATTATTATTATTATTATTATTATTATTATTATTATTATTATTATGCTTTGATCAATTCTTAACTGTTAATTTTCACAAGTCTACCATGCAAAAGTACAGAAGTAAGCTGAAAACCCAATGATGAATCCCAAAAGAGAAGCTGTCTGCATATGAAGAACAATCCAAACTTATGTCTACTATACCACTAGTGCTACAGAAAAAAATAGCTGCCAAACCAAGACCTAATTAATACCTATGCATCCAAAAAAAAGTGAAATAGTGATTTAAATCTTTATCCATAGCTATGGTAAAGAATTAACTCCACAAATATCGAGATACTGAATGTGAACTAATGTGCTGAAACATTAAGTATAACTTTAAACCAATACTTAGTTAATATTATCTCTAATCTAAGGAAATATGTTAATAAATAATGATTTTTTAAAAATCTATTTACAAACAGGTATGGCAAAAGATTGTAGTTTGTTCTATTTAAATATCACGCCACAATTAAGTTGGCTCTAATGGTAATAAATTAGTTTACAAAAATGCAATTAACTTGTAATCACAATCGCTTGCCATGCCATTAAAAGGTGTATATTAGTTATAACATTGTTTTCACTTTATTTAGAAGATAAATAATATGTTAAAGCAGTAAATTTATTTGAATTATGAGTAGAGGGCAATCATGCTGCATAGACAAGCTAGATTGGAGTTCTGTTGAATAAAACTAACTAGTCTGTGTTTGAATTATTATTATTGATAAGAATGTATGGCTGGTATCCATCAATTCAGGTTATGTGATGCATTTGTATTAGGTGATTGTAGCATTATTTGTGATTGCTGATCTCTTACAATCATTATCTTGTTTAAAACAGTGGTGTGTAGTAAATGATTTATTCCTACCATATGCCATCTATTTTACTTTCATACATGTTGTATAAAAATGCATATGCGACTGCTGATCACTATGCTATATACACTGTAGAAGTTTAATTCTTACCTTAGGCATGTAATCTTTCCATGTATGTGTTCATATATAATTATTGTAATATAGATGTTTGCAATTATATTTTATTATTTATTACATTATAATATTATAACCTGTAATTGATCACAACAGTTGACTAATAAGATCAGCCTTATTGTATCAGTTAGCATTAGATTAGCGATGATGATAGTTAAGAGCAGATAAGTGTCTATGCAGTAGATTGGAATCCCTTTAAACAATTAACATTAATAATATGCTACATTAATAGTATTAAATAGAAAATATTTTAAAATATTGAATCATTACATCACCATATATTATGTCTGTGCATAATTAAAATAAAATTAATCTAATAAAATTTGCAATTATTTATTTACTTAAATTAATTTATAAATTAATTAATCAAAGTCACCCAGTGTATGTTTTATATTATACAAACATAATGAATTGTTTGTCTCATTACTTT
The DNA here is from genome assembly GCA_028023455.1 of Epiperipatus broadwayi. Lineage (NCBI taxonomy): Eukaryota > Metazoa > Onychophora > Udeonychophora > Euonychophora > Peripatidae > Epiperipatus > Epiperipatus broadwayi. The sequence continues at coordinate 653,669 of JAQFVV010006358.1, read as the reverse complement.
TGGCAGTTTGTAATCTTTATTTGCAATCAATAACTTAGGTAAATAGTTAAGTCTCTTGTTTTCTCCCTGACCTTAGTGGGCTTTAAAAAAATCGGTATTCTGTGATGTCATAATGTGGAAAGCACAAGTATAGTGTCATCAGATGATTCATATGTGAGTTGTGCATTCTGAGAGTTACAGTATAACCAGTTCTTATTTGTTTATTTTTTAAAAATCAAAGTATTGAAAATCTTTTGAAGTAATTTATATTACAGAATCTAAAGATACAGGTCAATCAATTCTACCTTTTTGTAATAAATATATCATTAACAATACAAGCATTAAAACTTATTCAAATATTATTTTTTTTCTAATTAAATTAAATTTATCTACGTTAAGCATTGGTAGTCGAGAGGTCAGTGACAGCTGCTTTTCAAGCATTTGTTCCGGGTTAGAGGGTTCGCTTCCCGGCTGATGCTATGATACATGAGGGGAAAAAAAATTAAATTTATCTATTCTATTTACTAGTAAAGTGGATGTTGCAACCTAAATACAATCTGCTCCTTACGTAGCAGATAAAAACATGCATTAGAACAATTTTTCAATTGTTTTTCTTTGCATACACAGTATTATCTTATTTGCTCATTGAATTTGTTCCAAAATGTGATCCTTGATAATTCTAATAGATGTCTTTTAGCTAATATTAGGATTATAACTATTATAATTTTTATCTTAGGTTTCTGAGATGTCTCAAAACTGTAGTTTTTATTTTACAAAAAATTAAATAAAAATTAAAAACTAGGCTCATGAATATCCTAATATTTCTGCAGTAATATGGCATTTGATTTCATTATAAGGAAAACTATAGTTGTCAATTAAAAATTATTTCGTATTTTTAAATGAAATCTTTTATTTTGTATATATATGGAAACAATGAAAACATACATATAACAAGATAGAAATTATTATAATCTTTTGTTTCTTTTTTCTTCTATTATCAAATTGTACATATATATATATTATTTTTTAAATATGTTATATTGATTATTAGCATTATAAATCTCCTATCTTGGTATTGTAACAAATAATTATTTGGGTAAAATACTACATTGTTTTTTTTTCTCTCTCCTTGTATAGCCAATAATCTTTTTTTTTAAAAAAAAACAAACAAAACAAACAACAAAACAAAACAAACAAACAGTAAAAGCTCTTTCTCTCTGTAGACTCTCACAAACATTTGCAATATGAACTTTTGGCTATCTCTAAGAGTATTATTTCTAAATAATATTAAACACTTTATATATAAAACCATTTATTTTCATTTATATAATATGTTCACATATTGATGCCAACGAGTTTTAATCACTTTATAAAAACAGTTCTGAAATTTCGTTTATTGATTTTTTTTTTTTGAGGAAATATTTTATCTCTAAGCAACATTAAATGATTTATTCCAAACTAAATTCAAATTTCTTTGCATGATTATAGTTAAAAGGATTTGAAAATGCAGTCGTAAAATTTGATTTACTATCTTTATTTTTGATCTTAAGTGCTTAGTTATTACTTCTTTTGTTTTATGATTTAGTTTTACATTTATAAGTATATATATTTTTTTAAAACTAAAATTAAATAATATTTTGTTCATTTATTTGGATTAATTTTTTATTAAATGATAAGAGAGAGAAAAATATGATAATATTGAATATTTAATTTGCACAAATTAAAATTGTTATCTTAAAGAAATTATTATAAATTTATTGAGATGTTTTAATTAGAACAATATACAGGTGTTGCTCGACTCTTAAAAGCATAATAATAATAAGAAAAAAAGATAAGAAGTACGTAGCAATTAAATGATTTCACACTTTTTTTATGAAGGTGATAAAAGAGATATAAAATCTTTTCTTTACACGAATAATAGTTTTCTTTTAACTATAAAAAATTTCAAATAGCAATTTCAGTAAATATTATTTTTTTACATCTTTATTTATCGAACATTTGTGGAAACTTTTTCACTTTCTTCTATTACATTTCTCTTTTATTTTAATTTAATAATAATAATAATAACTCCATTTATTGTTGTCAACCTTATTGTGTTTGATATTTTTGAGTTTAGATATATATATATTTTTTAGATTGTTTAGAAAATGCACGATGTTAAGAAATTATTATAGTCTAAAAACGCAAACTACAATTTCTTTTCAATTATTTAAAATACTAATAGATATAAATAAATAAAGAATGATCTCTTGGGAAATGGCAGCATATAAAGATAGAAATCCAGGCCGAGTATACTTACAATTTTTTTTAACAAGTTCAATGTTTTTTTCAGGTAATCAATTATATTATTAAAATTTATATTAGGTGGCAAAGCTGTGATGAAAGAAAAAGAATATGTTTGTGAAACATCAGTAAGTCGGAGTTATGTGATAAAGTCACACAATATCATGACTTACATTAGTTTTAATACGGTTACTCATAATATTTATTAGAAATAAATATCTTTTGTTTATTTATTGAAGCATAACTGGTATTGGTTTAGAATGCACTATCTGCCCTTTTGGTTTCTAGGGGGAGCTCTAAAACAACTGCTGACACAACCAAGCACTAATCAAAAATCAGATAATACCAATGGTCATTATTAGAAAATATTATAATTATTTGGACTACTAGTTAAATAATTGCAATTTCCATCAAAAATGAAGAAATAAACATGCAAATTTTGTAGAACTATACTTTCCAATTTAAATTTAGCTCAGTTTTAATATTTACTTAATTTCAATAAATGATGCATTTTATCATTATAAATATAACTATGCAAATATTAATGATTTTCAAAGATGCACACATATGTTTAAATATTGCAATTTCCATTTTATAAAATTACATTTAAACTTTATTACTCTTCAAAATTAGTGACAACAAACACCAGTGTCACCCCCCTTTCTATATTGATTAGATTTATTTAATCAATATAGTAAATTATTTCATTTCTATATTAATGTATTAGGCTGATTTCTTACCATGTGAACACATTTAGTCTTTTATTTGATTAATTTTTTTATTTATTTATTGCATGTTTTTATTTCTCCAATCTCAATGCCTTTTCTAATCTGTCTAAATTATTGAACTTCACTTTTTTATTTTTTTTCTAAATAATAGCTTTTATAATTGTTATAATATACATGAGTAATAAGAGCATCAGTTAATATGTAACAATACATAGACGCTGATATTAATTTCTAGGACTATCTTTTTTATTAAATCCATTAATTATCTCATAATATGTTATCATTTAACTGCTATTAGCTGTTTGCAGGAAATGACCTTCCAGCATATCTTTAGGGCTTAGTGTGGAAAAATAAATTTTTATCAAGTTAATCAATTGATAATTAATTTATCTTCTAGTTAAGACAGCTTCAACATATTCTCACGTATCCATTATTTCAGTTTAGTATTTTTTTTTTAAAACAACATATGCTCTTAACATAAAAAACAACAACAAATGATCATTCTATAAACAGAGCAAAACTCTCCATACAGTATTGCCACCTGTGCTAAACAGAGTAATCAATGGATGCCAGAAGGCTTGTGCATAAAATCCCTATCTAATGCCTACTCATCCAAAATCCCCAGACTAGTTTCTGGCTTGTGGCCTTCGTCAGTGAGGAGCTTTGGATCTGAGAGCACTGCATCTAGATCTTAAGATCTAATGCAACCCTCTAGCAACCACTTTTTATCTCTACTTAACTACAAAACTATGAGAATGAAATTGAAAACAAAAAATATTTTCAATCTAAGCTCAATAGCTTATATAGTCATATGGGTCTGAACTCAGTTCAGCACCCATACATTTTGGTGTCTTTGGCTCTTTTACAACCATAGCCACCACTATCCTATTAGGCAGGATTGGTGTTAAACCATTAAGCATCACATGATCACATTTCCTATACTAGCACATTAATTGTTGATAAACAGAGCAAAACTCTCCATACAGTATTGCCACCTGTGCTAAACAGAGTAATCAATGGATTCCAGAAGGCTTGTGCATAAAATCCCTATCTAATGCCTACTCATCCAATATCCCCAGACTAGTTTCTGGCTTTTGGCCTTCGTCAGTGAGGAGCTTTGGATCTGAGAGCACTGCATCTAGATCTTAGGATCTAATGCAACCCTCTAGCAACCACCTTTTATCTCTACTTAACTACAAAACTATGAGAATAAAATTGAAAACAAAAAATATTTTCAATCTAAGCTCAATAGCTTATATAGTCATATGGGTCTGAACTCAGTTCAGCACCCATACATTTTGGTGTCTTTGGCTCTTTTACAACCATAGCCACCACTATCCTATTAGGCAGAATTGGTGTTAAATCATTAAGCATCACATGATCACATTTCCTATACTAACACATTAATTGTTGATAAACAGAGCAAAACTCTCCATACAGTATTGCCACCTGTGCTAAACAGAATAATCAATGGATGCCAGAAGGCTTGTGCATAAAATCCCTATCTAATGCCTACTCATCCAATATCCCCAGACTAGTTTCTGGCTTGTGGCCTTCGTCAGTGAGGAGCTTTGATCTGAGAGCACTGCATCTAGATCTTAGGATCTAATGCAACTCTCTAGCAACCACCTTTTATCTCTACTTAACTACAAAACTATGAGAATGAAATTTAAAACAAAAAATATTTTCAATCTAAGCTCAATAGCTTATATAGTCATATGGGTCTGAACTCAGTTCAGCACCCATACATTTTGGTGTCTTTGTAGTTAAGTAGAGATAAAAGGTGGCTGCTAGAGGGTTGCATTAGATCCTAAGATCTAGATGCAGTGCTCTCAGATCCAAAGCTCCTCACCTACGAAGGCCACAAGCCAGAAACTAGTCTGGGGATATTGGATGAGTAGGCATTAGATAGGGATTTTATGCACAAGCCTTCTGACATCCATTGATTACTCTGTTTAGCACAGGTGGCAATACTGTATAGAGAGTTTTGCTCTGTTTATCAACAATTAATGTGCTAGTATAGGAAATGCGACCATGTGAGGCTTAAATGATCATTCAAATATATTACTGTAATATAAAAAAAGCATTAGGGACCAGATTTTTCTATTGCTTGATAGTGATGATTGAGGGATTACTATATTTACAAGCTTAATGGGTGCATTTTAAAAAATCTAGTATAGCATACATGACTGATGAAAAATTCTTTTTGTTGATTTTGTCTATTTTAGCTAAAACTAGTTTAATTATACTGAACTGTAATGCTATCTGGAAAAAAATCTAATCCTAATTGGAACTGAAAATTTTTTCTTAGGGTTTTCAAATTTGAATCTTAACTCATGCTATATATAGCAAAAATATCTTTGAAGACATAGAATGCATCTGATATGAAAGGCTTTAAAATCCTCTAGCATGAGTTTAATGCCACCTAATGCATAAGCACATTTAATTGTTCCAACCAGCAGTGCAAACTTATTTTCATATAGAAGGATCACATATTAAGTTTTTAATACAAAAGGCATGTTGATGTGACTGCATAAAAATGTCCATCAGATAATACTTGATCATCAGTAACAATTTGATATTATATCTATATCACATAATGCAATTTATCATGGAAGTTTATTCGTAAAGAAATGAAGCCGTTTAAACTATAAATAAATCAATATTGAATTGAGTTTTTATACTATGTAAATACTTCATATTATAAAAACTCAATGTAAACACTTAAATAAATATCTATTTGGGTATTAACGCGCATGAAAATTTTTGTAAATGTATCTGTTTAAGTTTTATTATTAAATTTTATCATTAATACAAAATTATGGCTGTTGTGAAATCAATGAGATTTATTTTAATGTTTTCTATTTTATTTCATTAAAAAAATTACTGCTCGTGATCCCAAAAAATTGATTTTATAACCTATTAATAATGGGTTATGACCAGCAGTTTGAAAAACACTGTTCTGAATGGAAAAATTAATGATGAAATTTAATAAAATATGATTTTTAATTAAATGATAAAAAGACGGTTTGCTGCTTAAAATATTACCTTGCTTACAGTATTAATCACTGTTATATTAAAAAAAAATGAGGAAAAATATTGGATTTTGTAACATTTAGAATTTCAAGAAAAATAGTTTAATTAAATATTTAATCATAATCTTAATTAAATTGGAGAAGGAGAAAAGATTGGCAAAAAAAAAAAAAAATTCTTTTCAAATAAAAAAGACAATATACATATATAATTCTGAATAAAACTGATAGAAAATATCAATATATTATTCCAGTGTATTAGTTTATAAGTAGTTATTATTAGATGAAGTTTTATTCAGGCAACTAAACTAATATACGAATAGCAAGAAAGCAAATTCACATTTTTTTTTCTATCCTATATAATTTATGTTGGAGCTGGAAATCAATTTAAAGATTGCAGAATAAACAAGCACAATTTTTGACTATCGACACCCAATAAATAATTTTTGAAGACGCAATTTGCATCATTATCATTAATTGTCTACTCATCTAACCACTCTTTCAAGTATTTCTGTCTTTCACATTTTACTTGGAAAATTTTTAATTACGCACCTCTTTTTTAAGATTATCAATAAACATCTTTCTTTTCTAATATCTTTTCTTTTTACTTATGATAGACCTTTCAGCTATATAATTTATTCTATCATCATCATCACAGATAATAAGCAAATTCATAATTATAATTTAAGAAACAACAACGAAAAATTGTAAAACACAAAAGGAAAATATTTGTTAAGCGTTGTGGCCTAGTGGTTAGCATAGCTGCCTTCCAAGCAGCTGGCCTGGGTTTGCTTCCCAGTCAACACATTTGACACAGGAAAAAAAAAAATATTTGGATGAGAATTTGCAATAACTGTAAAAATTAAAATATATCAATATATCTAACTTGTTTCTCAAGCTAATCCTTTAGTTTGGTTAAGTGATATTTTGTGATGCAGTCTTTCAACTTCTTTTACAATGAACCTAGTACCCTAACTGGCTGTAGTTCTCCAATGACTTCTACTTAATAGAAATAATCAATAATGCAGTTCTTTAAAGCTTTTCTGAGACAATCTTTGTAATTTTACCATAAAACACTCACCCAATTTTGCCATAAAATAATGTCTTTAAAAATCTATAATTGCTCATTTATGTGTTCAGTCCAATAAAGATATAAATTTATAACTTCAGACTTTATAGAAACATTTCCAGCAAGCTGAAAAATATATCAACATTAATATCACATTTTAAAATCTTATAAAGCACCTGTAAATAAAACTTTCCTAATGTCTTAGGTTAGATATTTTTTGCATATAAAAACTTTGACAAAATAATAGCTCTCTGTATAATTAGTTTAGTTGCAGTAATTAAATTATGATAAAACATAATTCAACCTGTTAAACACATTAAAATTACAATATTCAGATCAAACTTTCTACTTAAAACTATGAAGATGGTTAAATTAATTCATATTCTTAAGTTGATAATTATTCAGGCTAATTTGTTTTTACATCACTATATAATAAAAGAAACAAATTTTTAAATATTATTTATTAAATCAGTTTCCATTTAAAATATTAAGAACATTTTCTACATCAACTTTAAAATTAAGAAGAAAAGCATAACCTTATTAGAATATTGTAAATCAAGAAGTCAAGAAAGTAACAGTTTTGTTTAGTACATTTTTAGAAGCATCTAATATATTATAATGATCGAAATGAAAGTGAAGATCGAATCTAACCGCAAAAACAATATCTGCAACTACCAGAGCACCATCTAGGCATTTGAGCCTAGAAAAATTTATAGAGTAGGCAGATATGCGCTGTTAAGATTCCACTTTATTTAAATATTCCGATCGTTAGCCCAAGTCACTAGCTCAGCGGAGACGCAGAGATAAAAATCTATATCTTAATTTATATCTTAAATATCAATAAATAAAAGCCACTGCCAGAAATTAACACATAAAAATATTTATTTATGCACATATAAAATAACATTTAAATTTTGAGGAATAAATTCAACATTTTAGATTTTTCTATTAATCTTTTAATTTTACATTTAACTAAGTTTCAATGAGTTTAATATTTTATTTAGATAGTCAAGTATGAATAGACTACATAGATCTGCATTTGAAAAGAAAATATTCTTCCCTGATTTAACCTTAGGCAACAAATTTCGCAATCAACTGGCGCCAATCCATCTGATACATTCATGTATTCAATGTAGCATGATACGACAACACAAAATACTATACTGTCAGGAATGTACATCTGAACAATAAGTAGAAATAGAGAAGACATTGACTCTCCACCAACAGGAATGTGACATCTGTTGGCAAGTAGAACAATAAACAAAAAACTCCATAGGAATGGACTGCGGTCTTCTGCCGACTTACAAACCCATCCATAGGCAAACAGAGGGTGTGTGGCGTATATCTATAATCCTGCCCGTAGTGGACCTCATACTACATCTACAATTACACAAATATATCCAATCCATTGAACCAATTCAACTACGAAATGAATTACCTAAGATTACCCTCCCTTAATATAACTTTACAAAACTATATAGCCATTCATGCCCGACTTAAATTTAACATTTAGATACGTTCGCACAAATGAATTTTATAAAATTTGTTTTAAAATGTTGAGTATAGACCAGCTGCACAGATTCCATGGTCAAAAACATTCCATATTAAACACAACCGATCAAAATACAAAGTCATCGATAAGCGTCACTTGCATAGGGAATATACAAATCCCATTAGCATTCATCGTAAGATGCTTGCAGTGATATCGTTGACATATATTCTAATCGAATGTGAAAACCACAACATTATCAACAGCTAACAAATCTATGCAACATCTATACCCAACCTTAAATTTCATCATTTAAAATTTAAACAACAAATAATTTATACAATAAGAGAAAAAAAAAATGGAAATGATTTTTATCAATCGGAAAACATATAAAATTAAACATTATTAATTTGATTTAAAAACTTACAAAAGTCAGATAAGAGTCCGTTTTTAACATTTAAGTTGGCTTGTTTATCAATTTATAAAACTTGACGAAAGTTCTTAACTGATTTTAATAATTGTTCATTTCATATAGCTTATGGTAGAAGAGTCCAGGTTCCTGTTTTTAATTCCCGCGACGCCTCCATTGGAAGATAACGTTCTGGAGATGGCAATAGCTGGTTCAAGGTATCACAGTCTTTTCCTTTTTCTTTTTTAAATAGAGAGTGTGGTATGTGCGTCCTACCACAACTCTCAAACACACAATGCTGGAACTGTCGAAAAAACTGTATTTCCCTTTTTATATTAATCCACACGGATTCAATCAACAAAATGTCACTAATCCATCACTTTTATTAGGGTCCGAGCCAAGGCTTAGTGCTTCCATTGGTCAAGCTAATTTCTCTTTTCTTCTTATCCATTTTTCATCAGATCATTTTAATTATACAAGAGCCCAAGGCTAGCTTGCTTTTCAAACAATTTATAAACAATCATTTCCATTTACAGATTACAAGAATTAATTAATACCTGTTTTTATTTTTAAATCTTGTACTTTTTTTTTTTATAAAAAAGTACGTTCAAATACTTATTTATTTGTTTTTTTAAAAAAAATATTTTTAAAGTTTGGCATCTGTGTGAATATATATACGTTTAACAAACCTTTTAATTTTAGCGTTTAGTTTTTTACTTTTATTTGCGAACTTTTAAGTTTTTATTTTAAATTAATGTAACGACATATTTATATATCGTTACAATATAGTAAAGTGCTAATCTATTGGAATAAAACTATAATCACTAACTCTTTAAATATCAAAAATTGAATATGCTAATGCTTTGATATATATTCTATCATTATTGCTTAAAAGTTATAATACCCACATAAAGACATATGCATAAATCAAACTATATTTGTAAATGACAAAATATACATGTTAATATATAAAGAGAATAAATATATTATAAATTATTATCAGCTGAGCATATTTTTGGTGCAAGTGATAATACTCATGGCAATCAGATGTGACAGAATGAAAAAAAAGTAATGACCAAAATTCCGCTACTAGATTTCTGCTCTAATATGTTATCAAAATTAGCAATGTAAAAATTTCTTAATTTTTCTTTTCCTAGACTTAGTATGTACAATGCTAATATTCTGAAAACAACAATTATACTCCAATTCTTTGCTATTACAACAAAAAAAAATTAATATTTGTCTGAAAGCTTATGATAATGGTATTTCAGAAGTATTTCTATTTTGGACTATTTCCATCATCTAATATTGATTGTTAAATGTCTTTAAAAAAGTTTATGCCATTTGAAATATTCTGCTACATTCTATTCTATGGCCTATTACTAATAGATGAATGTATTTAAAAAGTTTAAATGAAGTTTAAATTTTTCTAAAGACATTTAATAATTAATATTGATTGATAGAAATAGTCCAACATATAATTAGTAGTAAAACAGAATTAAGTCAAGGATTTGACTTTTTATATTGATTATATGTTGCTTTAGACATGCAGATAAACTAATCTCAGTCTCACCATACTAAATGGCTAAGCAATTAAATGCTCTATCTGGATCAGGGCATATAGCTTGATGTTCATTAATCTTATTTATTCTATCCTTAGTATTTTTTTATCAATATAGAGTCAGAGATCTAAATCCTTCATTAACATCTTTAGAAATAACTTTTTTCAATTTTGGATATAATTTAATTGTGAACATTTAATTGCATAAAGAGAATCAAGTTCTTAGATTGATGATTGATTTTGGAAATTACTATTATCATAAACATCTCAACTGGTGATTAATGGGTTGACAGAATACTGAGATTTTAGTAAACTTATTGTTAAATATACTTTTGATTTTGCAAAAGTATATTAACAAAAACAGTTGACAATTCTATTATAACTTCACTTGATGTATGCAAATTACATAGATCAGCAGATCAATTACGTTTTATAATTATTATTAAAAGCTTTTGTTGAGCCAGATGCAAATGAGAATAAAGTCAAAATTTGTTACTGACATATTAATGAATATATCATGATATTATAGTAGGTTGTTTAAATAAATTTTTTAAAATAAAGACGATCTGGCTAATGGGTTTGGTAATGTGTGGAGTTTCTTGCAATCTGATGGTATCAAAATTTGAAGTTCGTATCACAGAGCTGATTTTGATTAGAAATTCTGATGTTACATATAGAAGATATGTTAACGTATTTGTCTAAATCCTAGAATTTTAATAAGAAAATATTTAAATGATTGAATGAGAATTCACATTTAAGTAAATAATGAATATGAAAATGAGCAATACTTAAAGTAATTTAGAAGTATGTGTCTCTGAAAATGGTAATAGATTTGAGTATAAGATGATTATAAAATCTTTGAATGTAAGGGAATTTACACACCCTTTATTATGCATTCTGTTAAAATATAAACTTTCAGGATTTAAATGTTTTATTATTATTTAAATTTGAGATATATAGGAAACAGAATATTAAGAATTATATTAAAAACTTTAATAAATAGATAGATTATATTGAGAATTTGTTATATGGATATTTAAAGTTGCTTTACAATAAAGTCAAATTAGAACGTAATGAGATTAAGATTAATAAGGAATTGATTTTGTTGTTTTATGAAATATATAAATAGAATGAATAGTAAGAAAATCAAGTATGATGTGACTAAATTTATTAAGCTTGTAATACAAATGAAATATAATGAGCATGTTAATAGCTCTAAACAAGCTTTTCCAATAAATTCCATAAGAGAAAGCATTTAAAATTTCTATCTAGAATTATTCCTATTCCCAAACTGTTTTGAGCTGTTGTATGTCCACAGTGAAGTGCTGGGATCTTCAGACACTAGATTTAACATACCAACACAAGTACAACATTTATCTAATACTTAACTATTAAGTAGAAAATCTGAATTTTTCATACATCTATGTGTCTTCAAACCCAGCTATCTAACTTAAATAGCTATATCAGATTGAACTATATTTAGAACCACCATATATTAATAGTTTTAGCAATATAACATCACCAAAATCTCAAAAGCACTGAGAATATAAGGGAAAAACAAACTGTAGGAAATTATAATTGACAAATCTCATTTCAAAAAATGATTATTTTAATATGTTTATATTTCCTTATTTTGCAGCATGTATAATAGTAACAAAATCAAATCATACATCACATGACTTAACTTATTAAGCTTGTACTACAAATGTAATATAATGAATGTGATAATAGCTTTAAACAAGCTTTTCTAATAAATTCTGGAAGAAAAAGCATTTAAAATCTTCTATCTAGAATTTTGCCTATCTCCAAACTGGTTTTGAGCTGTTAGCTCTTCTCAATGAGACACTAGGGTATTCAGACACTAGATCTAAAATATGAACACACATGTGCATCATTTATTTAATACTTAATTATTAAGCAGAAAATCTGAAAATTTCAGACATTTATGTCTTCAAATACAGTTATCTAACTCAAATAGCCATATAGGGCTGAACTAAATTCAGATCCATCATATATTAATAGCTTTAGCAATATAATATCACCAAAGTCTCAAAAGCAAAACTATAATAGTAAAAAAATTAAGTCAAACATCATGTGACTTAATTTATTAAGCTTGTATTACAAATATAATATAATGAGACTTTGGCGATGTTATATTGCTAAAGCTATTAATATATGGTAGATCTGAATTTAGTTCAGTCCATATAACTATTTAAGTTAGATAGCTGAATTTGAAGACATAGATGTCTGAAAATTTCAGATTTTCTACTTAATAGTTAAGTATTAGATAAATGTTATGCTTGTGTTGGTATTTTAAATCTAGTGCTTGAATATTCTAGCACCTCATTGAGGAGAGCCAACAGCTCAAAACCAGTTTGGGGATAGGGATAATTCTAGATAGAGATATTAAATACTTTCTCTTCTGGCATTTATGTTCATTATATAGAATTAATAATATAACTTAATTTGTAATAGGAAAAAAAAACAACAACATAATATAATTGATTACATGAATATTAGTAAGTAATAATAAAATATATATTGAAACTAACATTTTTAAAAAAAAATATTTTTGTAATTTGGGTTTAGATACAGATTATATGCACAGAGTAAATATCATTAATAATAGAATAAATAGACTAGAAAGACTATTTTTTAGTGATAAAATATTAAAAAATGAAATCAATATAATATAAATGAAGTATGGGAAAACAATTATTTTATTGGATTAATTAATAAATGAAGTAGAAAAAAATGTAATATATATATATATAAACAGAAACAAAATTATTATTATTAATAATAGACCACTCAATGAAGTAGAGAGAGATGTATATTAGAATTAAAAAGAAGAAATAAAAATGAAATAGAGGGGTAAGAGAACAAATAAGTGTTTTTGATATTATTTAAAAAAATTATAGGACTGTAAAGGAGTTGGATTGGACATATTTCTAGAAATGAAGATAACAGATAGATAGTTGAAATGGTAAATTAGATTGCAAGAGATTGTAAAAGACCTGGAAAGCAACCACAAGTGAAATAGATAAAATAAGTTAGTGTGTTAAGGCAATGTGGAGAAGAGAGACTAGAGATTGTAAAAGACCTAGAAATCAACCACAAGTGAAATAGATGGGTGAAATAAGTTAGTGTGTTAAGGGGATGTGGAGAAGAGAGACTAGAGATTGGAGAAGATTGATTGAACTTAGAGAGACTTTGATCCTGCAGTCAATTGATAATGGTTGAAAATGATGATGAATGAAAAATGTAAAAAAAAAATAAGAGTTTTAAGAGAATTTTTTATAATATAAATACAATATTGAAAAATATAAAGAGAAAATCTAAAAATAAAAGTGAAATTCAGCTAGTTTATAAAAAGAAAGTGGTTTAAAATAAAGTGATAATAGAAGGAAGGGATTAGAAAACATGAACGGTATTTATGTTGGGAATTACTTAGATGCTAAATAAAAATGTTTCATGTGTAGGAAGAAAACAACAAAAACTAGGTTGAAATAATTTCTAACGAATATAAATTATAATATATAATTTATGTGTAAAAGAATATAAGCATTTAAATTTTGAAATAAAAATACTGTAAAATATTAAATAAATAAAAAAAAAAATGATTAAAATACATTAGTACATTGAAAAAAAAAAAAACATTAGTCAATTGCAGGAAAAGTAAAAATATAATAATTATATGCAACTAAATGTAAGGGAAAATTAGGCTAAGTTAATCGGAAACTCTTTAAAAAATAATAATATAAAAAAATTAAATTGTAACTGTTGAAATAGATGAGTAAAAAAAAGTTATAATTGGGCAAAGGTAAAACAAATTATATAAAAAAATATTTCATTTTAGAAAATACTGTACAATATAAATTTTTAGGTGTAAATTTTAATGTTATTGTTTATCATTAATTTTTTGTAAATATAAATTATAAATAGAGATCCTATATTAATAATTTTATTAGACATTCTTTAGACTAGAGATTATCCAATAATGAATATTTCTGTAGTGCAATTTTCACTACACCACTCTCAACCAAGATAGGAACTGGTTTCTACCTACTTTTAACACATCAATTAAACTTTAGTAATTTGCTATCTATACATTTACTGAATAATGATAAAGATATATATAAGAGATTGTGGTCTGCATCAATTAATGAGTATTGGTTCAGCATAAAATGTGCATCTTGGATATTATATATTTTTTTCATATGTCTTTGGTTATATGTTTATGACTACATTCCTTCACAAGGTGTTAAAAACAGATAGAAACTAGTCCCCTGTCTTGGGTGAGAGTGATGTTGTGAAAATTATGCTACAGAAATATTATTCATTATTAGAGATCCTGTATATTTATATAGGAATAAACATTGAAAATGGTTATAGAAAATTTTGAAGCATAGGTGGATGTATAAAATAATATACAATATTTGGGGATTGGGGGAGGGGAGAGAATAAAATTAAACAAAATTTATACAGCAAAATGTATTATAACATTTATCATATAAATATACAGTATTGTAAAAAATATTTAAAATATTTCTTTAAATCTATAATTATTATGCAAAAAAAAAAGATTCCATCATAATCAATGGATTGAAAGTTATATTCATTATTTTATGCAAATCCATATGTATTTATCTATATCACAAATTAAAATAATATGCACTTAAATAAATGCTTTTGTGCATAAATATACAAACATATGATAATGTATTTAATCTCACATCTCATAATACTAAATCACTTTTTTTAAAAAAAATTAAATAACATTAAGACCCGAGATCAAACCCACACACCAGCTGATATTTTTGCAGCTACATGGAATCGGATCTCCTTAACAACAACCCAGTGATTTGGCTATTATATATACTAATTAATATGCATTAGATATATATTGATTATTGCTCAATTATTATTGCTTTTATACTTGAAATCTTTGTTTCAGTAAGACTTGTAAAAAATCTTTAATGTATATAGTAAACCTAGTAAAATTAATTTAAAACTAAATAAATAGCTAGATAAATGTAGAAATTATGCTTCTATTTGCATATGTTTAAAACTACTTAGCGTTATTTAAAAAAATAATAAATATTTTAAATTTTAGACATTTTTTGTGAAAGTCTGAAGTCATTATGACCTCAAGAGTACAAAAAAATTCAGCCTCCCAAAAAGGTTACATTGTATATGATCAAATCTTTTTAAAAATTTACCTGGTAACAGACCAATGTTTGTCTCAATAGAATTAACACATGAAGCACATGTCATTCCTTCAATATAAATATAGCATTTGCTTTCACTTCTGCTTTCTCTCCTGTTACTTCTATCAGTTAACAGTGCAGCTGCTCCGACCTGACTAGATTTCTTATGGGAGCTCTCCGATGTCTTCTCAGAATTTTCCATTCCTCAAATGCACAAAAGAAAAATAGCATTAAAACATTTGAAACTAGCAAAGTTTGCAAAAACCCTAGAGAAAAAAAAAAACTTAACAAACAAATTAAAAATAATAAATAATTTAAAATAGAATAAAACTCAAGACACTTAAATTTCTAAGAACTTTTTTTTTTAACTTTTAAATAATACTACTGATAAAACAAAAAATAAATTTAATATACTTTTGTTAGTAAAATGATTTAATATTAAATAATATATTTCTAAAATTATTCTACAGTTAAACTTAAGCAAACCTTTCATTTTGGATATTTAATGTTGATTTTTTACGTAATCATTTACTTTCCTGTATTTTTTTGTTTAATAAATTTTATTCATAATGTCTTTGATTTGTAAATACTTTTAATGTTTAAATATTGTAAATATTAATTGTATATGGTTTTTTAAATTTCAGATATATCCATCTTCCCTCTGACAACTTTTAACAATGCATCCTTTAACTTGATTCTATCATAATCACTCATAAACACCAAAACTGCGTCCACTCTCTGTGATACGCATGCATTTTGCAAGTAATCTTCGATAGTCAGATGAGATAGAAGTTTAAATATCTAAATCTCCATGCCTGAGTTGATATCTAAATACTTTTTCATAATACTCTCTCATTTGGAAGTTGATTCAAAAATTTAACTTCACATCTAGCCAGTAATTTAAGCTATTAAATGGTAAACGTTATCACTTATGAGTATAAACAAGCATATAAATATAACAGCACCGATAAAAATAATTATCCACAGATACAAATACAAAAAAACTTCAGAATAAATGGATTGAGATAAGAGGCTATGAACTCAAACAGCTTAATAAAATAAAACAAACGTAATTAAATAGTTAACCCTTTAAATCAAGTGACATTTGAGTGCTTAAAGTGACAGATTAAACTTTGACCCTGGAGACTTTAGCTTCAGAAGCCATCACTCTATCTCTGCATTGACCCTCATAGGCCAATAAAGTGAAATAATAGAAAAGGGAAAATTAAGACAATGGAAAAAAAAATTCTAGATTGAAAATATATTGATAAATGAATTTACACACATTTATGCAGTATAGATATATAATTAATAAAATATCTAAAATAAAAAAAAACAGAAAACTCAAGCATTTCATCCACTTTATTTAGAATTCCATAGAAAGAAAAATAATTATTACCTGTTGTAATTATTTAAAAAATTATAATAAAAAACAAAAATCATGAAATTTGAGAACAGTTTATTATCATGTACTGAAAAGTTAAGTTGTATGAAAACAAAAACACTTATAACAAAAGGTGACTTTTTACTGCTTACTGATCTTTGTTATATAGTGAGAAGAGTTTCTTAAACACTTTACATGAATTAGTACATTTAAAAATAGGCATAAGTTCTTTTTGTTATCTGTACTTTTGGGATGTGTCTCATGTTGTCATAATTAGTACAGTCATGTATCATGATTCTTGATTCATTTTCAGGAAATGAAATTTTTAGATATTTTTTTGAAGATAAACAGCCTATAGTCAATTCAGATTTTAAATTAAAGACAATATTATCAATATTCAGAGAAAACACTGAAAACATTAGTTATATTGTGTTTGGAAAATAAATATCTGATTAATTTTTAACTAGGTCTTGAAATCATGTGGATTGTAACATGAGCTTTAATCAATTTACTATAAAAATAAGAATTATAATTGATGATATTGAAGGTTATTATACTCCTATGAGTGCTGAGTTCACAAACACCTTTATTTTATTTATAATATTGTTATGCCTTTGTATCTTTTTTCATCTTTATTTTGAAGTTTGTCTGCTTTATGCCACACAAACCCTCAGGATTCAGGTAAATATTGATTTGAAATGTTCAAATTTAAAAATTTATAAAGCTTTTTTATGACTAGTTGATTATTAAAACAGGCAAAACTCTCCATATAGTAGTGCCACTCAGTGTCAATCAGAGTAACCAATGGATGCCAAAAGGTTTGTGCATAAAATTCCCATCTAGTGACTACTCATCCAATATCCCCAGACTAGTTTCTGGCTTGTGGCCTTCATCAGTGAGGAGCTTTGGATCTGAGAGCACTGCACCTAGATCTTAGAATCTAATGCAACTCTCCAGCAGCCACCTTTTATCTCTACAAAACTATGAGAATAAAATTGAAAACACAATATTTTCAATTTAAGCTCAATAGCTTATATAGTCTTATGGGTCTGAACCAAGTTCAGTACCCTGTCTTTGGCTCTTTAACAACCATAGCCACCACTATCCTATTAGGCTGGACTGGTGTTAAACCACTAAACATCACCTGATCACTATTTTTTATGGTAGGACTTACCTGTTATTAAAACAGACAAAACTCTCCATACAGTAGTGCCACAAAGAAACCAAAATGTATGGATACTGAACTGGGTTCAGACCCATATGACTATATAAGCTATTGAACTTAAATTAAAAATATTATTGTGTTTTCAATTTTATTCTCATAGTTTTGTAGTTAAGTAGAGATAAAAAGTGGCTGCTGGAGGGTTGCATTAGATCCTAAAATCTAGGTGCAGTGCTCTCAGATCCAAAGCTCCTCACTGATGAAGGTCACAAGCCAGAAACTAGTCTGGGAATATTGGATGAGAAGGCACTAAATGAGGATTTTACGCACAAACCTTCTGGCATCCATTGATTACTCTGGTTGGCACTGAGTGGCGCGGAGAGTTTTGCCTGTTTTAATAACGGATATGTGCTAGCATAAGAAATAGTGATCATGTGATGTTTAGTTGATTATTCTTAGTAATTGCTCAAAAAATAATTTTATTTTCATTGTTAATCATATATATTTTTTTACTTTTTCATGCTTGCAGTAATGTTTATATTCTGAGCCCATAACATATTGAAATAAAATTTTAGAAATTACTCCAAATTTTGCAGAAATAATTAAATCTTTATTTTAGCACAGAGAATAATTGCTTACATTAAACTAGCATTTAATTGTTGTCTGTAATATTTGTTTATAAGATGATATATTATGGGCAAAACTTTAGTCAATATTTTTTATTATTTATATATATAACGGAAACACGCTAACACATGACTTTAATTAAATTGACATTTATATATATTTGTGATCCCATTATCCAAGCAGAGGAGATAATACAGTTAATACCTTTATGTATTAGCCATACCAATGCTCAGACCAAGATGGTATAAAATATACAAACTGTGGCCACATTTCAAGACCATTGCACTCCTCCCTAACTGGAAGAAGCAAACACATCTTCTGTAGATATTTTATTTATATTGGTATAATTCCTTGTTGCCATCTAGTCAACTGATTAGAATATCAACAGAAGATGTGTTTGATTTTTGCAGTTAGGAAAGAGTGCAACAGTTTGGAAATGTGGTCGCAGATTATACATTTTATACCATCTTAATCTGATCATTGGTATGACTAATATGTAAAGATATTAACCATATTAATTTCTCTGCTTGGATATCAGGACTACAAATATGTATAAATGTCAATTGTTAGTGCATTTCCATTATAAATGTCATCCAATATAGATACCCAAAGTATACATTATAAATATCACTTCAACATAAATGCCCAAACATTCTGTTTTACTTTATCGAATTTAAACATTCAATCAAGTAATTATTAAATTGTGTTTTTAAATGATTTTAGCTATAAAAATGATTAAAAAATGAAATAAAAATTAAAAATATGGCCAGAGATGAATAAGAAAGAGAGTGGAGAAAATAGTTAACATTAAAATAACAACTTTATTTAGTTAAGCAAATAATAAAAGTGTACATATGAAAAGTTAAAAGAATGGATAAGATATATACTAAATAAATAAGCAATTATTGGTAGATGTATAAAAGAAAATAAAAAAATTTAAAAAGATAATTATTAACTAATTAAAAATAATTAAGAAGTGACATATATATATATAGGGTATATGAGCACAGACTTTCACATGACCCATCACTTTCCACACTATCTCATAACACTGATACTTAAACACATATATGTTGAAAAGATAAATAATCACCAATAAACATATTTCATGCTTAACCAGCAATCATCAGTTGGTCCAGATTACCATCTCTACACATATATGCTATAAGTGCTCAACTATATATTAAGATAGCCAATCCCCATACTTTAATGGACAGGCTTCAATCTACTCCACACTCCAACTCTTCAACTGTCCATCCAATTGAAAATCTGATGATGGAATGCTCAAAGGCCACCCTAAGGCCGAGATTCTTGTCACACCCATGTTGACCTAAAGTCATGATAGTAAAATGATAACAATAATATTATTAAAGAAATATAATAAAATTTAACAGAATAAATGCCTACTAGAGCAAGAGTGAAAATGGAAGCTTGAAATAAAGAATTAGAATATGTTCCCAGCAAGGAACAACAACAAAATTAAAAAAACAGGAAGTCTCAAATAAGCTAGAAAACAGGGATATCATGATTATGATGAATAAAATGTTTGAAAAATAAATTGAATAACTTAAAAAACAAATTTATGAGTTTAAAAATCAATGAAAGGAAACAGTTAATAAGACAAACATAAAATTAAAAAGTCAAGCTAAAATGCATAAAAAAGTAGAATTGCAAATTAAGTCAGGATACAAAAAAATAGAAAAAAAAAATTATGAAAGAAATCAGTGGAAATATAAAACATGTGAAAAGTCAAATTGAGAGAGCTTACCAAAAAATTGAAAAAATTAAAATAGTGAAGTAAGAAAAATAGAATTATTACAGAAAGTAGTAACATATAATAAGCTAAAAAAAATGAAAGAATAGTAGGGAATATGAGAGTAGAATTAGATAATTTAGCTGAAATAATAGACAAATTGAGTTTAAAAATAGGAAAAATAAAACACGTAAAAAAATTAGCAAAATTAATATTAATAGTTTTTGAGCAGGAAAGCATGAATATAAACACACAATTACAAAATAATAACTCCACAATAGTTAATCAATTTCTGAAAATAATATTTGCAGGACATATAGGGAAAACTCCCACAGAACATATTAGTAGCCTGGAAAGATATTTCATACTGAACCAGTTAAGTATTGTAGTGATTATTGCAATTGCCTGCAGCCATCTTGGTGGGACTCCCTATTAAAAACAACTTGTAATGAATACAAATAAACCTTATTACCTAGCTACTGGAGTAAGGAATGTCAAGAGAATATTAGGTACCAAGTGCCAAAAGATAAAATGATGACATGGTAAGTCTTTCCCTCCATTCTTCCAGAGACAAATAGCAAAATTATATGCTTTGATAGCCAATGTATTATCTGAACAACAAATTATTAATAGTGCAGCATAATTTTTCTCATAATATTCAACAAATGCTCATTTGAATGGAGAAGAAAATGGTTGAGCAGATGACCAAATTACTTTGTGTTTTCAATAGTACCAGACCTAGATATGAGGCCAAGATTCAGGAATTTAAACCCAACCCCAAAAAAAAACTGACAATAAAAGCTATGAAATTTAACTTCAGGAGAAATTCTTGGAGTGGATCCAAAAAGAGACAGTTTTCCCATAGCTCTGAAAGAACAAAAGTCTCAGATCTCACTTGTGTGAAACAATATAAAAAATCAAGGGGTGATTCACAGCCCCCCAACATGAGTGGCTATTCTAAAAAATATCAGAACAAAGAACAACTTGATAAAAATTAATGTATAAATCAGACAGATCCACAGGCTTGATCTTATAATAATGATCTCAGTATTGAGTAATTAAAAAAAGATTAAAAATAGAAAATGTTTTATAATAAATAATGGGTAGAAGTTTATTTGTATTTAAATAAACCATTGAAAAGAAAAGAAATTTAAATAATACATATAATGAATATAAGCCAGAATGACATCCAAGATTTTATAAGTAATCCAGTTCATAACTCTGTACTTTGAACCCAGCTGAGCATGATGAAATAAACAAAAAAATATTAAAATAAAGCCTGTAAAATAAGTTGAAAAATAAAAAAGGAAAAATAATAATAAATATTAGACATTTGGAAAATCATCATTTATTTCAGTATGTGTTGAGTGATGATGAGTAAGACATTAATAGGTCAAGATATATGTGTGTACAGAAGAACATATAAGGATTTCTGATAATATTACATGTTTGATTAAGCTATTTCTTCACAGAGATATTAATCTGCATATGGGTCTGTATATCAAGCTCATTTATGATGATGATGCATCCATATAGAAATGTCTTAGCATTATTAACAGGGTAGATGGAGGAAACATTTTCAAAAAATTAATAAGAAAAACAATACCATAGGTCAAATGAGCAGTAAAGATAGTCTTGTCATTTCACAGATTCCAAGCCATGTTTTTTACTCATATTTCTTACAATTTGGCTCATGCTGCAGTCACAATTTTTACAAGAAATTAATATGGTTTAATCAATGCAAAATCAATCTGAATGTGTATGCAATGTCCTTCAATTAGATATCTCCTTATGTAGTTACTCATTGTACATGTTGCTCTTCGTGATATCTATCTATAAGAAAAATATATATATTTTAGTTTAAAAATAAAATGCATAGAAATAAAATTGGTCTATGCCTAAAGAAAAAAACTGACACCATTTTATTTCTAAATTGGGAGTGGTATATTGTGACACATATATATATATATATGTTACATAAAACAAAATAATATTCAGGAAAAATAATATATATATATTATTTTAAATAAAAAAAGTTAGTTTACTAGATAAAAGTAGAAATATATATATATTTTAAATAAATCAAAAGTTTGATTAAAGCCTATTGAAATATAAATTTTTTTAGATATAATATTTTAAAAGAACACTTATCTAGTCTTTTAATCAAAAAAGGAAATTCTGGTGGATTATGAAAAAAAATGATAACTTTAAACATGTAAAAGTAACTATAAAGTTACTTAGTGAAAAGAATTTGATTGTATAAATAATTGTTAAACTATTTAATTAGAAATCTAATTAAAAATCAAAATATTTTGTAAATTATCTGATCAGAAGGAATTACGATTATTAGAAATTAGTATTTCCAACTGTTTAGATAATATATTTAATCAATGTGTAATTAAAAAAAGAGAAGATTAATTAGTTAATCAAGTAATTAATAATGTGGATAGTCTCAGACAATGGGTGGCAAAGGTATAAATGATACAAATTTCTATTGTACTTTATTCTGATGAATTTTGCTGAAAAAAATCTATGATTCTATTAAGTTTTCTGTTGAAAGTCCACCATCCATTTTGTTGTCAGTTCAATCATTTGCTATACTCATTCTATTGCTGGAATGCCATACAAAGTTTTCAGTGAATTAATCAGAAATATATAGCTCTATAAGCAGATCTTAATGTTACTATGGCTGCTAAACTACAGAGGGGTGTTTATTTACATTCACCACCCAGTTTCTTCTAACTGTGACTATCTGATGTGTAGTAAATATCATTTGACTGCCATTGCTGAGATACATATTCATAACTATAGAAAATTATTGTCAAGCAAAATCCAAGCTATGTGCTTTTTTAGAAAATAGGGATGACCCACTACCAAAAGAAGCTAGAAATGCGCACTAATGAACTTCATCAATGTTCAAGAGGACAGGGGTGCACTCCAAAAATAAAGCTTGAACAAAAACCTATATAAATATAAAGATATAAATTCAAATGCTAGACAACTTTTATTCACATAATAATTGAGTTTTTATCCCTGTTTATAAATGAACTAATCCATAGTGAAGAACTTTATAATTAATTTAATTTACTTTTTGTTTTGATTATTGTATCAATATTTTCTTGTGAGTAAATAAAGATGTTATTTTTAATTTAATTTGGCTTAGTTCTTTCTCTGTGTATATCACCATATAATATTTAATTACCATATAATATTAATAATAACGTGAAAGTTAAACACCTTCAAACAGATACACTTTAAAAATGCTTAAGTGACAGCCAATCAGATGGAATAATGGCATCACAATAGTCTAATTTGTCAGTCTCTTGCTCTTAGTGCTAGTCAGGTAAATCAAGTCTTGGAAACATTTAAAAACCCTTCTTTTGTTGATATTCTAGTCAGTTTTGACTAGATAGCATCCAGGAATCATCCTAATACAAATAAAAATATCTACAGAGGAAATGTTTGTTTTTTGCAGCCATTGAGCAAGTACAAGTCTGGAAATGTGGCCACAGGTCATATATGTTCTTCATCTCAGTCTGATCATTGGTATGGATAATATGTAAAGGTAATAATAATATAAATTCCTCTGCTTGGTTAATGGAATGACAAATATATATAAGGCCATGTTAGTGTTGTTGGTGTAGTTCTGCATATAATAAATATATTATTCTGCCTGGAATACCCATTATAAGTACATTTAACATGTTATGTGTAACACTTTATATCTCAACTGTTAACTCTTTGAAGTACCATTCAATTAAAAAATGAAATGTAAGAATAATACATAAGCCCATCAATTAATAGTATA
This sequence comes from Epiperipatus broadwayi, assembly GCA_028023455.1. Classification (NCBI taxonomy): domain Eukaryota; kingdom Metazoa; phylum Onychophora; class Udeonychophora; order Euonychophora; family Peripatidae; genus Epiperipatus; species Epiperipatus broadwayi. The sequence continues at coordinate 629,175 of JAQFVV010006358.1, read as the reverse complement.
TTAGAAAGAGAAACACAATCCAATTTATTAATAAATATATGAAGATTGTTCAGGTTTGGGTCACACTTTTATTATGGTAGACAAAATTCTGGAATAAAGCAAACATTTCAAAATTGTGTGAATGATTTTAATGCAAGAAACAGAAATATTTAAAAAATATATTGTACATAGATGTACAGACAGAAAAAAGTCGAATCTTGCATTATGATTTGTAGAGGTCTCTCTTGCTAAAATTAAGCACTCAAGGCGCATGTACTGAGGTTTTAGCCTTATATAAGTAAAACTTAAGAAGGAAAAATATTAAGAATTTTTTTTGAGAAAAATTCTAAAATAAAATGGATATAGAATTATCAATTAAAGATAGAGTTAAGCTGAATTTTATTTTGATTAAAATAAAACATACATTTCATAACTATAAAGTACTTAATAGATTTGATATAGGAAAAGGTCATCTAATAGAGAAATTTAAGATTAGTATTAAAACAAAACTAGAAGATGGATTGAAAAAATGCCTTATTATCAAAACAGCAATAGAAATAAATAAAAAAAATCCAGCAATTTTATAATTTTTTATTGAGGAAAAAAAATAGAATGCAAGAATAAGTAAAGATGAAAATGAATACTAGCAATTTTAGTTTCCCTTTTAAAAGTCATCTATTATAAACTTAACTAGTGATCACTTATTAAATAAAAATAATTAAAATTAACCATTTAGAAAAATTGTTTAATTGGGATTCTGAAAAATGATACAGAAAAATTACCAACAATTTAAAGAAATATAACTGCAGTATCAAGGAAATCTACAAAAAAAGATACAAGTCTAAAAGATATAAAATTATATAAAAAATATAATTATTGAATGACAAGGAAAGATTAAAGGTATCATTTTAATATTGGAATTTCATTTTCATGTAAAAAAAAAAAGGATTGTATAGATATTAGTTGTATATAATAAAAAAAATTGAAAACTAAAAAAGTCTTACATAAATAATGTAATTTGAAATTTTTATTATTCTCACTAAAGAGATAAAATTTAACATTAAATCTGTAAAGAATGGAACATCTTCAGGAAGTGATGTAATCATTATAGGTATAAAGAAAAGATGAAAGTAGTAAAACAAATTGTTAGGAAAGTAAATAATTATAATATATCACATGACAGAAAGAACACATTAGTGGAAATTATATTTAAGGAAGATGAAAAAGAAGATATTAAAAATTATAGATTGAGAAGTCTTCTATTATTATATATAAGATCATTACAAATCTAAAACTTAAGCCAACTAAAGAGATAGGCTGGATTTAAGAATTGTTGAGCAAAATAATTGTTATTCATGTATTAATGGAAGTTATATAAAAAAAAACCAGTGGGCAAGAATTGCCATTTAGAAATAAATTTGTAGATTATGAACAGACATTTGATTCTACAAGCATTTCTGCAGTAATTAAAATTTAAAACAGCATAAAATAGATTCAGAAGTTTGTAAAATTTTAACGAGTATTTATTGAAATTTAATATCATCATTATACCACATAGAAACACTATAAAGACAGCCATGGATAAGGCAGTTTAGCAAAGAGATTCTTTCAAAACCTTAAACAGCAAGCAGATTTATACATTTTGCAGATTAAGGTAGAAAGCAATGAGAAAAAAAAAATTATACAAAGTATGTGGTTTTTGCAAATAATCATAGAAGTTTCATGAAATATTACAAAAGCTGTCAAAAGAAAGCAAAAAAATACAACTGAAAATAAATGCTTGCAATTCTAATGGAAAATTCAAGAGATTAAAAAAAAAGAAAATAAAGATTGATAGTATTAAATTTAGAAAATTTAAAAATTATAAGTATCTTAAATTATTAATATAAATGAAACAAAGTAAATAAAATTAATCATTACACTAAACTTAGATGGAGTTCTTTCAGTAGAAATAAATAAATATTTTAAAAAAATGCCTATGTGGCTGAAAAACTTTTCTAGGAAGATGTGTTTTTCTAATGAATATGAAATGTAGATTCATATAAGATTAATGGTGGAAGATATGTTATAAATAATGAGATAAAATTATAAGTAAAAATACTTGAGTAAAAGAACAAGCATTTTTACTGATATCAATAAAAGAATTATGAATGAAGCATATACTTCTCCCAATAGTCTAAATATATTTCCAGAAAAGATGAAAAATAGGAAACTGAAGGGTTAAACTGGATCACAAATTATGTTAAGAAACAGAGAAAGACTATGTAAACACATGGATAAAAATATTTGCTGAAGTAATATAAAGAAAAGAAGCAGTGCATTAGAAGTACTAAAATAAACATGGAGAGACTTTTCTTCAATAGGTTAATGATCTGTCAAAATGATTGTAATATACACATGCACAGACACACAAGTGCAAAAAATATAAATATAATTGTGTATAAAGTATTCAAACGATTTTTAAAATTTAAACTACGTTTATTTCAAATAATTTTATTAACTTTTTGTCTTTCACAACTTCAAATTAAGCAGACTTAAGAATGAATCAATTAATCACTAATAATAACATTAATTAGAATCAATATAAATAAGATTTATCATAAATTGGTTATATATTAAAATTGACCATGTTATTATTATTATTATTTTGTAGTAGTTTTCCTCTCATTACTTAGAAAAGATATTGCTGCTTGTTTATTATTATACTTTCCATGAAAATGTAATATTCTCCAGCATTAAACAGTTTTTTATGATAATTAGGCATGGGAAAAAACTATTATACTGATGCTATGATTAGCTATCTCATATTATTAATTAAAGTTTTATGTAATGCAAAGTCTATCTTTATTCCTGCTATCTGTAAAGTATAAATTCCACTACATTTACAACAACAATAAAACAATAACAGAAAATTATATAAGAATATCTGAAACAAAACCCCATCTAGAATCCACTAAAAAGTTCTGATATTTAGTATTAAGTGTAAAAACAAACTTGAAAAAAAGAAAGAAGAGTTTTAATATGAGAATAATTCTAGAAGTTAAAAATTACTCAATTAAGATCTCAATATAAAAGCAAATCATTCCAGTGTAAAAAAGAGAAGATAGAAAGACCTCAAACATTTTTCTATCATTGATTTTAAGCATGTAAGAAAACAAAACATATTGTAATTAAAGGCCAGTCAAAAATAAATATGGCTATTTTAATGCTTGCAAAAAAAAAAAAAAGAATCAAAACAAGCAATACTAATTTATCATCAGTTATTTACCTAAAGATAATTTCTTCATACCAGAGAATTCCACATTCTTCAAATTTTTTCATATCTTTCTCTAGTTTTTAAATACTCAAAATGTTCCTTTTTTAATATCACCAATCAATTTCTTCTTTTATCTAACTTCCTCATACTTTCTTTAATTTCTTCCAACATATTCCTTCAGTTGTTCTTCATAATTAATATTTTATTTTGTTTAATTTTTTCAACACTTCTACTTTTCTGAATTGTGTTTCAAACTTATCTCTTCCAAATTCATATCTCCAAGATTTCATTTTTTTATTCTCATTTTTTGTAATTATTTGGAGCATAGCTTTATAAGATTATGATATTTATAAAGTTATATTCCAAAAAAAAAACATGCAATAAATCTCTTTCTAAAATCTAATCTTAATTAAATTCATAAAATAACCTTCTATACTTATAATTCTGTTAAGTCATTGCTTACTAACTCAACATTTTTATGGCTACTTCTACCACAAATTCCACCACTCTGCTTCTCAGATTATTTAAAAACACTATAGATTTTTGTTCAATCTTGCTCTTAATATTCCTTTTCTCTATTTTCATTTCTTTAATTTTATTAGTATTTATTTCTCCTAAAATTGTCAGTCCTACATAATATTTTACTGAGCTCATCTTCACTATTGCAAGTACTGCCACACTACCAAAAAATCTGCTATAATTAATACTTCTACTCTTTATATTAATTACAATTTTATCAAAACATTTAATTAATGACTCTTGTAAGTTATCTGTTTTTTAAATAAGAAGATCATTTATTTCACACACATCTTTTGAGTTACTCTATTAAATGTCTGTTTACGATCAATAAAATAGAATTATCTCTCTCTTTTCTACATATTTCCATAACTGTTCTCATTGCTTCAATTGCAATTCTTACTCTTTTTTTCTTCTACCTTCGAACTGTTCTTCAAATAAAAATATCTGTAATCTAAGTAAACCTATAATAGCATATCAACTGCAAAAAAGATTAGATTAAATGTTCTAAAATCCTCATATTTTACTGAATTAACCTATCTCCCTAATAAAACCATAACTATTTAAAGAAAATCTATTAGTCACTTTTCAAAATCATAAGTAATATTTTATATATTGTAGTGATGAGCTACAACCTGCCACACCATCCAGTTATTTAAGACACTCTACCAATTGGAGCCTCATAACATATTCGCTTAACCAATAAATTGCCAAGCAAATTGTCATATTAATATTTTTTTTTCTTTCCAACATATACATGTGTATAAACATCTTTTTATTTCTAAAGAAGTAATAAAATTCATTAAATTACTAGGGAGAATCAGATAGGTATATTAACACTGGAATAAAACGTATTATATGTTAATAATTGGGGATGACTATATAAAAAAAAACTTACACATAAACTTAAAAAAAATAAATAAATAAAAACAATGACTGAATTAAAATCTAAACACATAGCAACCATTTGTGGAAATGAAATTTAAAATATTTATAAATTATTTTTATTTATAATCCCATTTATTTATATTATGTCAGTTAAACAATAGAAAATGTCAAGGTTAAAATGTTATAATTGTCTTCTGCTTTCGAAGATAGAACATTATTATTTTTTCTGCTTAAAAAAATAAATTCTAATACAAAATGGATGTGAATGATAGAATTTAAATATATAAATATTTTTTAAAATATTAATCAAAATGACCAAAAGCTGAAATTTAAAAGCAATCGTTTGAAGTAAAGAAATAATTTGAAAGTAAGAAGATTTAAATTATTTGCTAATTAGACAAATTTTAGCTAAATTTGTGCATTGCAGTAATATTCGATTATTGTTTTTATAAATAATAATATCGTCATTGAAATCTTGAGCAGCAAATGAATCAATAAATATATATTATTTTTATATCATGATTGCTTGCTGAAAAGTTTGTGCCATGGAGTAATAATACATTATCAATAAAGCCATGAAAGTTTAAAGATTTTACCTGCCCATTTAGGAGAAACTTAAAAACTATCTTTGCTTTAAATAAAATGCCTAACCAAATCCAAGACAGGATAATTGGAGAACATTATTATTTTTTAAATCAGACAAGAAATTTCTATTCATTGTGGGAGTAGAACTTCATCTCCATTCCTAGGAATTTATTTAGCAAATGAACAATTTCCAGCAGACTTATCGAACTTTAATTAACATAATGGGATAAAAATTGTGATTTTTGTTTTATTATTTTGTCTATTGTAAATTTTATGTATTATTTTCGTTTCTATAAATGGAAGCTAATGTGTATAATTGTGGAGAAACTCTGTATGAGAGTAATAAGGGGGGGGGGAATTAGATTTATAGATATATATTTTTATTATCTATAATTGTATAAGAATAAAAAAATTAGTAGTTTTGACCTTCCCATCTGACTGACTTTTGACAACATATAGGAAATTGTGAGGTAAGAAATTTTAACATTATCTCATTAATTAATCTTACTTTTGTATTGCTTTTATAAATCAATGATTTATAATCATTGATTTATCTAGACAACAAAGATTATTTATTTGTTGTTATGTTTGTATACATATTTTAAATTAGTCAGCTAAATTCGCAATCACATATACATATTATAATTTTACATATTCATTGTTGTAAATAATTAGTCAAGTACATGAACTTCTACCATTGGGTTTAGGGCAAGGGTTTTATTTTTATTAATATCATTATAGATATCGATGTGGTAGAGATTCATCCTTGACAAAATAAATTACATGTATCAGATTTAATTGTTATTCATACTTTATATTTTTTGTTAGTCAATAAATGTTTATATAATTAGTTATTTTAATCCGGTCTCTAACTCATCATTACTTCCATATCCACCATCAGCTTTATAGTTCTTCATTATTCACATACTCATTGTAAACATTATTATCTTATTTAGTTTTACACTTATCAATATTATTAATATGATAGAGGAAATACATATACATATTTAAGTCATTTATTATAACTTTTAATACATATATACTTATATTGCACCTACATATTTTTTTATATCTTATGCTTAATTGATTTTTGGTAATTAATTATCACCTATATAGAAGTGCAATAACTACTATTAGTGTGATCTCCTTCCCTGATAAGAGAGATCAGGCAATTACTCCCTGAATTTGACTACTGTGGTATAATGCGGCTAGAAAGGGGTGAGAATTGGATGAACTGACCCAAATTGTATCTAAGTTAATAAAAATAGGTAGAGCTCAGAAGTAGGTACAATCATAGGTTAGGTATTTCATCGCATAATCACTTGCATCCTATCTGAAGACCCAAAGTCTGACCATAGTAAGATGCGCTCCCCCTATCTCTTATGGAATGCACCAGCCCATTACAATATATATATCAATGAACTTTCTCAAACCCTTATCTTCATAGCCTTCAACAGAATGATTGGAATCTCATTAATTCCATATGTCTTATTAGTTTTCATCTCCATTAATACTTTAACACCTTTGTTTTTTATTATTGCATAATCTTTTGCATTCTTATGCATATGATTTTTTTTTTAAATTAAGATAAATGAAGGAATAATATTTTTTATGTAAATTATTATTTTTTCCAATTTTTTAATACATTTACTTTCTTAACTAATATTTTCTATTTTCTATCTACTTTTCTCATACAAACTGTTTTACTTTATCAGAATTTAATTTCTTTTGCATTAATCTTTTTTTTTTTTTTTTTGATAAACTTCAATATCTGGTCACTTATAACTCAACATTATAATTTATCCTCAGTTATAAACTTCAAAGGAAAGCAATTAGCAGTGCTTTGAAATAATCTTTATATTATAAACAAGGTCTGCCTCTACTATAATAATTATATTCAAGTTCATGACACTACAAACTGACATATTCAATGATTCATCAAAAAGTTATTCCTACTTTCATTGCTTCAGTTATTACCCCAAAAAATTATTATTACCATCAGAAAGCATAATTATGACAAAAAATTTCTCAAAGCTATTTAAACATGTTACATCAATTCAAAATATAACTATAAGCAATATTTCAGGATATCCAGCAAAGACCTTGTATTGTGATATAATAAACTAGCTTGCAATGTGGTAAACAAAATAAACATTACTAATAATCTTTTTTATTATTATAGAAAATCAAAATATTTGATATTTTATTTTGCAAAATGCAATAAAATATCACACATTTAAAAATCTTCATCATTTTAAGAAGATTCATCAAGGAATATTAATTGAAACGAGCTAATGTTCCAGATAGTCAAACAATACTAATCTTTTTTATTTGATAAAAATAAATAATAATAATATTATAAAAATATATATTAATTCACATTTTAAATATAACACACTCCAAAATCTTTTAAGCACAATAAAACCTTTTGCATGATTTTTTTAAATATTAAAAATATTAACAAGAATACTGCAAAATATTTTTTTTAAAAATAACAAATATCCACTTTTCTAAAACGTTTAAAAATGCAAAGAAGTAAAAAAAAAAAACATGATTGATAAGCAATTTTTTTCAAAGTAAATAGTTTTGACATGTTGAAAATAAATCATGGCATAGATTTTATAATAAAAAAGGAGTTTGCTTAGTTTGTTTTTTATTGATTTCTTTCAAATCAAGCAACATGATTTTAAGAAAGCAATACAATCTGAGCAATATATTTAAAAATAAATATTAAATTATTGATAAAGCTAAAAATAGACAATATGAATGATTTCAAAAAGCAGATGTAATTAATTATTTGATATATATATATTCTGTATTAGCATTTTTTTCCAATCTTGTAACATCATGTGACATATTTTGTATGTCTGCAGATATCTACTAAATATTTTTTTAAAAAATTAGCTTTTGCCTATTTATCAGTGCTAAGATTTTGGCTTTAAATTTAAACAAACATATGATAGAGTAAATGTTCAGATGATACAAGTACCGTTAAAATAAATAGCCTCACAAAAAATTCAAATTAATGACTTTTAAAATAAAATATAGTAAATTAGATATCATCTTCTTAAACAAAAAGTTTCATTGGAAAAAATATATAAATAAAATACAAATTATTTCACTTGTGTTTATGATATAAACAATATATTATAGAGAAGTTGGATACATGATCATAATGAGACACAATTTTCACAGGATTATATAAATAATACTAAGATAACAATTTGAATATTTTATTTGAAAAACAAAAAGGTTTTTAAAATCTGTTGGTAAAGTCATGTGCTAGATATTTTAATGTTAAAACAAAATTGTACCTTAAAATCATTCAAAATGTCAAAGAAAAATAAGTCACAATATTAACCCCAATTGTAATATCATGAAAATACAATTAAAAGCAGTAGCTTTTTTTTTTCACAAAATACAATTAAAAGCAGTAGCTTTTTTTTTCCACAAGTCATAACATTTGCCGGGACGTGAACCCACAACCAGCTGCAACCAACTACTTTCTTGCAAGGCGGCTGCGATGACCTCTCGGCTAACAACACTTGACTGCTTTTCATTTTTTAGCTGCATATTATTAGTTTGGGACAGACACATATGCAGCACTTGACTATGTAAATAATAAATTTCAACTTTTTTTACTATCCAGATACACATAATAATGTTGATGATAATGACGATGATAATAATAATAATAGCAGCATCAGCAATAAAAACAACAATAAATCTTCAAGTATTGTAGATTTTTTAATTTACATATTGATCTTTGCTGATATTTATATAGTTCTGATGCATAAAATGTTTAATAAAATAAATAGATTACTATGAAAACTGATTCACAGAGTTGAAGAAGACTGCACAATATTGAAATTATCTCTATTTTGACACATTCTATTCTTGAAATTGATATACAAATAAAGACTACTAATATTAATTTGGGGGGGGGCAGCAATACCTGTGCTCATTTGATCAGGGTTATGTTTCCATTAGATTTAAAATATTCATAAAAAGAATATTAACTACATGTTAAATAGTTCCTGAATCAATAGTAACAAAAGACTAAATATTCTTCTTAGAGGTATTAATGCACATATTGATAGGAATGTAAGTTTGGCCCAAAGTTATTGAAAATAATAGTTTAGCTTCTATAAAGTCAATTGTTCTATTGTTATTAAATTGTTTCCCAACTAATCAATTGATTTTGGTTAAAAAAAGAAAAACAGAAATAAAGTTGGATTTAATCACACTCAAAACAATAGCACCTTATGGATTATGCTACAATTAAGAATCAGATGGTAAAATTAAACTCATAATTTGTTGGAAAGATCATAGCATTATTAAAATAATAAAGGCTTTAAAAATAAATTCATTTCAAACATCTTGGTAAAAAATTTGATAGATGTTTCTTAGAAGCAACTATCATTAGCATTAAATTTCAATGACTATTAAGCTCCCAAATTATTACTCTCTTAAAGAACATATGGTAGGTATTTATTGTAGTCATTAAAAAGTTTAATTTCCTTTTTCACAAAAGTTTATTATTAGTGATTTATTTTTAAAAAAGCATGTAAGATTTTCAATTTGCTTTATTAATTTTCTGATTTCAAAAATAATCACAGTGATATGGTTTGCTTTATCTTAACACCTTATGCAATTCAATCTAATGTTCAATTTGCTTTGGGATTTTGTCTCCTGTTTGTTTATATATAATAATAATATCAACAAATAAAAAATCCTTCTCCTTTTTCTTTTCAAAAACTTTATTTTTTTATATCTCAATACTGAACATATATATACATTTACATTATACAAAACTCCAATGTTTCAACTGTTTTTATCTCATACAGTCATTTTCAAGGATCTGAAACAACTAAATTAAATACACATCAATAAATAAACTTCAATTACATAAAAACTTTCTCTTACATTAACATAAACATTAACAAACATACCAAACATATATAAATATATTTTACTTACATTTCTCTCTCACTGCTATATTTTATTATTCTTTCTTTTACATTATTTAGTTACTAACTAATCTGTCTTAAAATCATCCAAGAAACTTTCTATACAAATTTAAATACCAACTCCAATTTCCAAAAAACCTACCCCTTTTTTATTTAAAACCCATCATAAAACTACTTTCCTAAACTATATTAAAGATACTAATAAGAGTATAAAAATGGAATGTAATCAATTGTATGATATGTTAAATATTTGTTGTAAAGATGTGGTATTTAAATATGATGAACTATAGTATAAACAATGTAAAGGATTGAGTATGGGAAATAGTATGAGTGGATTGTTAGCTGCTATATTTATGGTTGATTATGAAGATAAATATTTTTGAATTACAAAATATAAGCCTGTTTTTTTGGGTTAGGTATGTTGATGATTATTTTTTTAGTGTTCAATGGCAATTATAGAAAATCTGAATGTTTTATAAGGTATATTAATTCAATTGATGATGACAATAGTTTTACTATGGAAAAAGAAAAAAATAATGTAATTACTTATATGGATGTTATAATAAAAAAAGTTATTAGAAATTGTAAGGTTGCTATTGAAACTAGTGTATTCAGAAAATAAACTTTCTATGGTTTGTTAAGTAGTTGGGATTCAGATATTGAATATGAACATAAAATTAATATTATTAATAATAGGATAAACAGAGCAATTAATTTATGTTCTGAAGAAAAATTGTTTATAAAAGAAATTAGTAATATAAAACAGGAAGGTATAAAAAATAATTATCCAGTTAAAATTATTGATAAATTATGTGATAAAAAATATATTAAAAGAATAATAAAGAAGAGAAACAATGGGAAAGATGTAAATAATTTTATATATAATAGTTATAATGTTTCTAGAGATACTTTTATGAAGATTAAAAAGATTATAAAAAAGTATAAATAATAAATACAAAGGGGAAAGTAAGTTAATTATTAAACCAGTATATAAAAAGAAATTGAATTTAGGGAATTTAATTAATGATACAAAAAATATAGAAACTGACAAAATGAATGGAATTTATTTAATTGAATGTTTAAATTGTAAGAGGGAGGAGGTAAAGGTTTCATATATTGGTACAACTAAGAATACATTAAAAACTAGACTTAGACAACATTTATATGACAAAAATTCAAATATTTACATTCATTGTAAAGGTTTAGGTCATAAAGAATTTAATATTAAAATGTTGGAAAGGGTTAAAAATTACAGGGAAAGGATGGTAAAATAATTTTTTTTATATAAAAAAATATAATCCTACTCTAAATAGAATTAATGGAGTAGATAAGGAATCTAAATTAATGGGTTTAGGTAAATAGATAGAAGTTTTTTTGTATAAAAGAGAGAGAGATAGGAGAAAAAAATATGTTTATATTTGTTTTATATTCATTTAAAGATATAGTTTAGGAATGTAGTTTTATGATGGGTTTTAAATAAAAAAGGGGTAGGTTTTTTGGAAATTAGAGTTGGTATTTAAATTTGTATAGAAAGTTTCTTGGATAATTTTAAGACAGATTAGTAACTAAATAATGTAAAAGAAAGAATAATAAAATATAGCAGTGGGAGAGAAATGTAAGTAAAATATATTTATATATGTTTGGTATGTTTGTTAATGTTTATGTTAATGTAAGAGAAAGTTTTTATGTAATTGAAGTTTATTTATTGATGTGTATTTAATTTTGTTGTTGCAGATCCTTGAAAATGACTGTATCAGATAAAAACAGTTGAAACGTTGGAGTTTTGTATAATATAAATGTATATATATATGTTCAGTATTGAGATATAAAAAAATAAAGTTTTTGAAAAGAAAAAGGAGAAGGATTTTTTATTTGTTGATATTATTGTAGAACATATATATTTTAAAAGAAAAAGTGGATGTACCTTTGCTGTGTTATTATATATGATTTATATATAAGCATTCTTTATTTAAAACAACTAAAACATCACGATTATCAATTTCTATCTTACATAACCTGTTAAGAGCATAGCAAACTCTATACAGAAGTGCCGCCCCCTGCAAACCTTAATAATCAATGAATGTAAGATTTGTGCATAAAATCCTTTACTCTTCCAATATCATCAGATTAATTTTTAGCTTGTTGCTTTTATCAGTGAGGAGTCTTGGATTTCAAAGCACATTTACATCTTAGGATCTAATGCAACTTTCCAGCATACAACCTTTACCTATACCCTCTGGCATCTACCTTTAAACCATTAAGCATCACATGATCACTATCTCTTATACTAGCACATATTTGTTTATAAACAAGGCTTAATGATCTAACACTAATCCTGCCTAATAGGATGGGGTGGCTATGGTTGTTAAAAAGCCAAAGACACCAAAATGTATGGGTGCTGAACTGAGTTCAGACCCATATGACTATATAAGCTATTGAGCTTAGATTGAAAACATTTTTGTGTTTTTTAATTTCATTTTCATAGTTTTGTAGTCAAGTAGAGATAAAAGGTAGGTACTGGAAGGTTGCATTAGATCCTAAGATCTAGGTGCAGTGCTCTCAGATCCAAAGCTCCTCACTGACGATGGCCACAAGCCAGAAATTAGTCTGGGGATATTGGATGAGTAGGCCTTTTTTAGGGATTTTATGCACAAGCCTTCTGGCATTCATTGATTACTCTGGTTGGCACAGGGTGGCAATACTGTATGGAGAGTTTTGCATCTACCTTTACCTATTTAGTTAATTATAAAGCTAATGAGACCAACATGAAAACACAATAATGCTTTTAATCCAAGATTATTTTTTTGTTTTTTTAAAAACTACATTCACAATTATCCTATGGGTAGGATTGGTGTAAAACCACTAAAACCTTACATGATCACAAATTCTGATGCTTACACTGTGGAGTGTATAGAGAGTTTGCTATTGTTTTAATAACTGGTGTAATATAGAAATTGGTAATCATGTGATGTTTTAATGCTTTTATCAATTCTGTCCATAGAATGATGGTAACCATGGTTTTAAAAAAATCAGACACCAAAATGTATAGATATTGCACTAAGTTCAGATCCATATGAATACATAAGTGCTTTATAGTTAACTAAATAGGTAAAAGCTCACTGCCGAAGGATTTCATTAGACCTTAAAGTTTAGGTGCAGTGCTCTCAGATCCAAAGCTCTTAGGTGCAATGCTCTTAGATTCGAAGCTCATCACAGATGAAAACAACAAGATAGAAACTAATCTGAGGAAATGAGTAGGCATTAGGTAGATATTTTATGCACAAACCTTCTAGCATTCATTGATCATAGCTTTATAGTTAAATAAATATGTAAAGGTAGTTTCTAGAGGGCTGCATCCGATCTTAATATCTAAGTGCAATGCTTTCAGATTCAAAGCTCATCACTGATGAAAGTAACAAGATAAAAACTAATCTGGGGTTTTTAGGTGAGTAGGCACTAGGCAGGTATTTTATGCACAAACCTTCTTGCATCCATTGATTACAAAGACTTGCACTGGGTTGCATTATTGTATAGAGAGTTTGTTAATGTCTTAATTAACATCTTGAGCAAGTATAGGAATTGGTGATCATGTGATATTTTGGTGGTTTTATACCAATCCTATCCACAATGAATTTGATTTAGATCTATATGACCATACAAAAAATGAGTTTTGGATTGAAAACACTACTGTGTTTTCATCCTGAATTCATAGCTTTATAGCTAACTAAATAGGTAAAAGATGGTTGCTGGAGGATTGCATTAGATCCTAAGATCTATGTGCAGTGTTGTCAGATCCAAAAAATCATCTCTGATGAAAGCAACAAGCTAGAAACTAGTTTAGGGATATTGATGAGTAGGCACTATGTAGGTATTATATGCACAAACTTTCTTACAGCCATTGATTACTAAGGCTTATACTGGGTGGCATTACTGTATAGAGAGTTGCTACTGTTATAATTATTTAGTGATCTCTCTTCTTTTAAAAATATTCTTTTTTTGTGGTAAACGTCATTCTTTTAATAATAGGTTGAAGAAAATATATACATATAGTATATTGTAATTCCTTAAATTTGGCATTTAGAAAAAAAAAGAAACAAGTTAAATTTTAATTTCATATGTACTTGCACTGACAATTCTAGGGAGAGGAAACTGTCATTTAAACTTTTATAAATATTCTATTTAACGTGTTTACACAAGTCAAACAGAGCTATAAAGATTAAATTTAATTTAATTAAGCAAAGTCTTACCATATTCTTTATTTGTTGTCTCTTGAAAGGAAACAGATGATAAAATAGTATTGTTGATTTTTTGTTTTATAATTTCTTTATTCGTAAAAGTTTTATCGTAAGTAATGAATATTTTATTTTTAGAGGAGTCCACATTAACAGAATAAATTCCAAAAGAGCTTAACATATTTGTCTTAAAATCCTCTATCCTCATCACATCTTGAAGTTCTGCTTCAAACACTTGAAGATTATCATTTAGTCTTTTAATGACTGCTTCGTATCCCATCTCACTAATGGCATTAACTATTTCATCACGACAATTTACAGCTAAATTATTATATGTGACTAAAGCTTCTTTAGTATCTAAAAAAACCTGTAAAAAAGTATTATTAAAAGTCATAAAGATTTCGAATTTTCATTACATCAAGTAATTACAAATACAAATATGATTATATAAATACACCACACATTGACTATTATTTATCACAACTACCTCAAAGCAATAAATAATTATTAATTATTTAAGAATAAACAATTTAAAAATATTTTAACAACCATAACGATTGTTTTTTTTAATTCTATAGCTTCGTTAAATGGACACTCTATAGCAATATTATCCAAAAGTGAAATAAACATTACATAAAAAATTATAAAGCAAAAGTATTCTTCTGCAAATACAGATAGGCTCTTTACATAAGTTAAAAATCATTATCATCATAACCAGCCACTTATATCAAACATCACCATTCTTATTCTAATAAAAAAATATAAAAAGAAGTTAAAGATAAGTTTTAATATTTAAATATAATTATATGAATCAACTCATAAAACATAAATGCATTTGCATGCATGCTGGATCCTTTGGTTTACTTGTTTGATATCCTTGGCATGGTCATTATGGACTTTCAACTTTTTCTGAAGTGAGGTTTACATTTTGAAACATCTCAATATATTGACTAAGTGAAACGCACTATTGTATTTCATCCACAACCATATTTTATAAATAAAAGCAGTCAGAGTAGTTTTGATATAATCTTTATAAAGAGAATATTTTCTCCCATAAAAATCATATTTATGCTCATTATAAAAATATTGTTTTTTGGTAATATGTTATCAATCATTCACTTGGCACGTCTTAATGAAAAAAATTGCATTATATGCATTAAGATGATAAAATAATATTAATTGGTTTTATAGTAAACTTCAATTTATATTTTAGAATTTTATAAAGCATCTGTAAATGTTTTTTTTCAGTGCTCTTTATCTTACATTGTTGGGGAATCCATGTCTCACTTTCATATAATTTATTAGATAACACAATAACACTATTAATGCAATAAACATCACATGATCATCATTTTTTATGCTTGCTCATAACTGTTACTGAAACAGTTTTGTAGTTAAGTAGAGATAAAAGGTGGCTGCTGGAGGATTGCATTGGATCCTAAGATCTAGGTGCAGTGCTCTCCAATCCAAAGCTATTTACTGATGAAGGCCACAAGCCAGAAACTAGTCTGGGGATATTGGATGAGTAGAGGGCACTAGATGGGGATTTTATGCACAAGCCTTCTGGCATCCATTGATTACTCTGCTTTGCACTGAGTGGAAATACATATAGTTTTGCCTGTTTTAGTAACTATTAATGCAGTTGCAATTATTATATTATTATAATCAAAATCTGTAATTTTTTATTTTGCTAAATGCAACAACAATATTTGTTTGACAGCACAACATTTGAGTTTGTTTTTTGTACTTAAACTGATATCAAGATATTTTAATTGATTCACATTCTCAAGATAATAACTATTCAGGATAAAACTTGTAGACATTTTTTTTTACTTTACTGGCTGATCATGAATTTGAATTTTTTGAACATTATTTATTAAACAAAAGTTATATATTCCAAATTGCATTCAAAACATTCTGAGATTATTTTTTAAATTGGCAAAAATAATAGTCATTATCCTACTATAAATTTAGAAGCCTGCCCCCACAAATGGAACTCTTGTTTTTGCTTTTAACGAATTCAAATTACCACCACATCTTTATCATCATATTTTTAGTGATTGTCTTGTGACGCTCTAATAATAATATCTTTCAAAGATTACTATTAGGAAAATCAAAAACAAAGAACTAAAACACTTTCAGTCTTTAATACAGGTTTCAATTTTTAATGCTTCAAATTTTTCACCAGCAGTAATAAACCTTCACCTCATTCCAGCATACTAAAACTGTATAATATAAAAAAACTTTAAAAAAACAAATTGCTTATTTTAAAACATTATTACAACCTTATCACTTATTTAAATTAAATATATTGAAAACACAAAAAAAAACACACACGAGCGCACGCATACACACACATCACTACTAGTTGTGACATTTTTTCTTTATATCTTGGCAACAAAAATTATGTCTGTAGTAACTTCTTGGGTCTCTAAAACCACTTTGCATCTCTGATAATCGTTCATCTATGATAAGAAACAGTCTATCAAATAATTTTTTCAAACTACATTTATTATTGTAATCTTTTCTGAAATATTTACTTTTATAAATTGAAACAATAAAAGTGTAGATCCATATAAAAAAATTTCAATAATATTGAAGTTAATATATTCACTAGACATATATATCATTAGGATTTGCATTCTTTTGTTTTTGTCCAAATAAAACGATTAAATAACATTTTATTTTATTACCAATAAAAATATTTTCACTTATAATTTATCAACAATTTTATATAAAAGAATTCAACCATGGATTTAATCAAGATGACATTTATAGTTAATGTATTATCTTAAATGCATCAATTTTTTTTTAAGTGACTATGATTATCAAGTGGTAGTACAATATATTCTTTGCACATTTGCCAACTAATCATTTCAAAGTCTTCTTGTCCATATTTTCTTATTTGCTTATAAAGTTTCATATACAATCTATTACTTTTTAAAGTATGTTACATATTTTCTTTTAATCAAGACATTAATAAAACAAATCCTTATTAGAAAACCATTAAAATGTTCTTCCTTTTTGTGAAAATGGAAAATAAATGTATTCATATTTAATATATTCTTTATGAGAATTCTTTATCTCAACAACAAAAAAATTTTGAAAATCAAATTGGCCATCTTAATATCTAAAATTGCTGAAAATTTATACAAAATGGCAACTACTTAAAACATTAAATTTGGTAATAATATAGCTGGAATAGATCCCTTTTTTAAAAATTTAACATTTTGAATTTTGGAGCATGTTAGTCTATGATCTTCACCTGTACGTAATATTTATGTGGTGTTATTTTCACTATACCATTCTCATACAAGGTAGGAACTGATTTCTATTCACTGTTAATGCCTTATAGAAGGGTGTAATCACAATCAAATGACCAAAAACATGTAAAAAGATTTATAATCCCCAAGATAAACATTTCATGGTAAACCAGCACTCATCAGTCAGCCCAGATCTCAATCTCTTAAACATATCTTTAACACTGTTTAATATATATAGATAGCCAATTATTACAGTTTAATTGATGTGTCAAACTTACTTCCCTTACAACTTTGACACAAACAACTTAAGGGAAATATATTAATAAACCACTTAATGAAAATATATTAATAACTTTTATAAGTCATTCATTGGACAAGAGATCCATTTGGTAAATAATATTTCTGCAGTGTAATTTAAACTATATCATTTTCAAGACAGGGACTAGTTTTTATTTACTTTTAGATTTTGTGGAGGTGTGTAATATGATCAAAGTAATGTTAAAAAGATGCTCGATCCCCAAGATGCATATTTTGCACACAATCACAAACTTTTAAACATATCTTTATCATTGTCCAGTACATATTGTAACCTTTAGTTTGCTCAATAAAACTAAATCTCCAGCTATCTAATTGTTTAGTATTAAAAAAAACTTTTTAAAATAAATTAATTTCTGTAGTAACCCAATTTATTAGGGCATGTTAATACATCATCATTTTATAAGAACTTTGTAAGTTTTTATTGCCTTAAAAGTTATTTTAATATCTTGTTGCAATGCTTTAAACTAATATGTAGTTGTAGATAACTTTAAATTACTTAATTAAGAATATCCTTACTTTAAACATTGATGAGTTAATATTGAAAAAATATTAAGAGTTAAAACTATTTTAATATAGATATTAATGTGTAAAAATTAATGTTAGAGTTAAATTTTAAAGCTAAATATAAATTCTTAATGCTCATTGTTAATAATTAAATTTTTTTTTTCCATATGTCATAGCATCGGCTGGGAAGTGAACCCGCAACAACCGTCTGCAACCAACTGCTTGCTTGCAAGGCTGCTGCGCTGACCTCTCGGCTAACAACGCTTGACAATAATGCATTTTATTTAAGTTTTTGCAAATAAAATGTATATTTTTTTTTAATGCCAATTATAATAAAGATTAATTTAGTTTAAGTAAGTTTTAAACTAGTTAATTAAATAAGATAAAGAATTAATTTATTAGTAAAAGCTATTAGTTTCAAATAAAGAAAGCAGTAATAAATGTGTGTGCTTAATTATAAATTTTATTATAACTTCCTTGTTGTAATATTAAAGGTTTTTTTTTTTTTAAAAAAAAAGGTTTTGGAAAAATGTTCTGGCAGCTTGTTTAAAAGAAGTCAAGCCTTGGTGGCCGAGTGGTTAGCACAATTGCCTTACAAGTAGTTGTCCTGAGTTCACTTCCCAGCCGGACACTTTGACATATGAAAAAAAAAAATGTTTAAAAGAAAAATGTAAATTAATATTCTATGTATTAGACTAGAAATTATCCATTTAATGATTAATATTTCTGTAATTTTTACTACACCACTTTCATGCAAAATAGAGACTGATTTTTATCCATTTTTAACACCTTGTGGATGAGTGTAATCATAAACATATGACCAAAGATAAGTGAAAAACATGTATGATCCCGAAGATGCACCTGAATCACTATTCATCAGTTGACAAAGATTACAATCTCTTACACATATCTATTTCATTGTTCAGTATGTATAAAAACAATCATTTACTATAGTTTAATTGTTAAGTGTTAAACTACTGCCATCACAACGTTGACATAAACCACTCGATTGTAGTATATTACTAATTTTTATTATTCATTAGACTACAGATTATTAATTTAATGAATAATATTTCTGTCATGTAATTTTCCCTACAACATTCTCATGCAAGGTAAGAATTAGTTTCTATATACTTTTAACAACTGTTGTGAGGGCAATAAGTGTGACTCTTATCAATTAAATTGTAGTAATTGGCTATCTATATGTATTGAACAATAATAAAAATATATGATAAAGATAGGTGTAAGAGATTGTGATCTGGGCCAACTATTAAGTGTTGGTTCAGCCCAAAATGTTTATCTTAGGATTTTCATATGACTTTGGTCATAACGTTTATGACTACACTCTTCTAGAAGCAAAGTGTTAAAAATGAATAAAAACCAGTCCCTACCTAGCATAAAAGTGATATAGTGAAAATTACAGAACAGAAATATTATTCATTAAGTAGATAATCTCCAGTTTAATGAGTGATTAATAAATATTATTAGGTAATAAACTTCTGTCAAATGTTGTGAGGGCAGTAAGTTTGACACTTATCAATTACACTGTAATAATTTGAACATATTGCTAGAAGAGATAATAGATGGACAATTGAAATTTTAAACTGGATTCCAAGAGATTGTAAAAGACCCAGAAAGAGACCACATGTAAGATGGATGGATGAAATAGAAAGTGTGCAGGGGTGATGTGGAGAAGAGAAGCTAAAGATCGGAAAAGATGGATTGAACTTGGAGAGACCTTCATCCTGCAGTGGATTGATAATGGTTGATGATGATGATGCATTTGTTATCTATATACATTCTGAATAATGATAAAGATATGTGAAAGGAACAGCGGTCTGGGCCAACTGATGAATGCTGCTTCGGTATGAAATGTGTATTTTGGGAATCATAGCTTTTCACATATTTTTGGTCATATGTTTATTATTATCTCTCCCCAACCCATCACCACCACTCGGCATTAAAAAAAAACCAGTCCCTCCCTACTTTGGTAAAAGTAGTATAGTGAAAATTACACTACAGAAATATTACTTATTAAATATTTAAGAAAAGATTTAAAAATGTATATATATCTGCTATTTATTTTTGGATTTATAAAATTTTTAATAAAGATATTTTTCATATTAACTGAATTTAAATGATTAACAAAAGTTTAAGATACTAAAAAAAATATTCTAATTAAAACATTATTTTTTGATTTTGTATTTTCATTTGTAATATATATCCCTGCTTTGAAAAAACTAAACCTTTGTGAAAAGATTTTGATTAAAGTTTCGATATCCGGTCAAAAGAAAAAAAATTGCTCTATTTCTTTTGTCTTAATATGAAAGAGAAATCTATAAAAAGAAAAAAAAAAGATTAAAAGAATTTGTTAATTAAAAACAGAATAAAGATAATAAGAAATAATAATATAGAAGTAGAAGATCATTATATTCTGATTTTGATCAGACTGCTAATAAACTGTTGGAAGTCTAAATAAGTAGTCAAAGACAATTTGGGTAAACAGAAGTTTATCCATACGTAACGGTTAAAACATATATAGAATGGTCTACATATGTAACGCACGCAGTAATAGAAACACTTAAAAGCCATCAAAAAAACAAACATAAATATCCAGAAAATAAATACAGCTAAAATGGAAGAGAAACCATAGTATCATTTGCAACTGGATATTTGGAATGATATTAAATTATTTAATGTTTGAATTTAATCATTTTTATTTTAAAGACATATCAAATTATGCTATTTGCTTAAAATGGAGAATTTTATATCAAAATTGAAAAACATTTTGACCGTTAACAGTGTTAAGAAATTTAAAAAAAAAAGAAATAAATAATTCAATATTTCTTTAGTAAAATTAATAACTATACGGTTTTGTGCAGTGGTGGAATAAAAGACTCAAAAACTAAAGGTTGCTGGGAGTTTATAGCTAGAATTTTTAAGCCTATACATAATTAAAAAAAAAAAAATTAGAACAAATATTTAAAAATTTTTTTTAAATATGCATATAAAAACAAAATAGTTCTAAGACACAGACATTGTCTTGGTTTGCATCATGCTAAATAGAGCTCAATTACATCACTTATGATTGTCACACAATTTATGCTAAGATTCTTGTAATGTTTGTGCATGTAAAATGTGTGCAAATAAAGATTGTTTATTTTTGTAAATATGTACAGATTGTTTCTGTTATAGTCCTCCTTTCTCTCAAAAGTGGATGATTCCAGATTCTGCCTTTATCTGATCGGATCAAGCATTATTTGCTGCTGGCCAATAGGCTGGTGTACAGCTAAACACTAGCCAATGATTAGTACAGGCCAATAAGCAAGGATGCTCACTGAATCCGAATGTTTTCAGTAAGGTCAGGGATCTGGCTATAAATAGTCAGCCATTTGTAAGAACAGGGGAAGAATGTCTGTCTGACCTACAAAGACTGTACACGTTCCAGGGAAGCTCTGCTAACCCTAACAGCAGTAAGCATTTCCACGATAGCACTATGCTATTTGTCCATGCAGCTAGGCAAGTTCATGAGGAGCCAGACCCTGCTAAGGTACTGTTGACTCAAGGCAAGCTGTCTTGTACAGCCAAAAGGGGTCATACTCCCTATCTATGAGGCAAGCAATCAGGTTTAGCTAGAAGCAGTAGGACCATAAGATGCAGAGTCCGGAGTTTGTTAATCTATAATATTCAGTATTTTATATATTCTCTTGTATTATATATATTTGTAGATATAATAAAGATTATTTAAAAACTACCCTGATTACAATTGTCTGATTCAAGCTATTACTTAGTCTTTTCTTTCATATACCTTGAGTTGTTGTATATACAATTATTTCCATCATCTTATGAGTGAATGTTGAATGTACAAAAAATTTTAAACTTTATTTAAACTTTTCAAATACAAACAACTTGTTAGTAATAACACACAATTAGACAACACAGGTTAGTAATTACACAATGTTTTGAGTAGTATTATTCTCCATTCTTCTTCAGGTGCTGCTGGACTAATATGCACAGTGACAGTATTCACATAGAAGTTGAACTTGTATCTTTAGATTCTTGAATATCCAATTTAAAGCAAATGCTCTAACAAACTGAGCTATTATGTCAAATGTAACAGACAGAAATTTGGTATATTTATATATGAGGGTTGGTTCAAATCCTCCTGAGTCTTTCAATTTTTTCCCTTAAGTCCTATTGCCACACTGGCTTAACTTGTAGGATTTTTTACCATTATCATATGAGCAGCTTCCTGGAATTTTCTTTTATTCATTTTTTTCTCTTTATCCAATACTTTTGTATTTTCTCAATTAAGCATATGGTCATTTGTAGCTATAATAGATACATCTGTTTCTTTCTCTTTTAACCATTAGCTTGGGTTCTTTCAATTCCTGTTCAACAGGGTGACTAGTGTCACCAACATATTTACTTCCACATTTACATGGTATTTCATAGTTGCAGTTTTTGTTCTTCACCATCTCCAGTTTAGGCTTAGTAGAAGTAAGTATTCCTTGAAATGTAATATGGCTTTGGAAAGCTGTTCTAATGTTATATTGACTGCAGATTTTCTTTAAATTTGTTGCTATTCCTGGAGTGTATGGATACACTACAGTACCAATAATTTTTTTTCCTTGTTGTGTCTCTTTGTGTTGTCTATTAAAGGTTTTCTTGATGACCACTCATGTATAATCATTCTTCATAAGTGTTTGCTCTATGTAAATTTTTTCTTTTTCCAAATCACTGGTTTCTGAACAAACCTCCTTTGCTCTGATCCATAGTGGTAGTACAATTCCATGTTTAGTGCTTCTGGCATGAATGAATGTATATTCCAAGTACTTACCAGTGTGTGTTGGTTTCCTACACATTGTTGTTTTTACTCAGCCCTGAAGCAGTCTCATCACAAGAATGTCCAGGAATGCCAAATTTTGTTCTTATTCTGATTCCATTGTGAATTTAATTAAAGATGTGATGTTAATATGCATCCAGAATAACTGTAATTGCACTTCACCATGCAGCCATACTACAAATGTATCATCAACATATCGAAGCCACACTTTGGCTATATAATATGATAAAGGTTATATGATGATAATAGTCTACAAACTAGGACAATGCTACATATTAATAGTATAATGGAATTATTAACATTCTGCATAGCAACAACATATTTTCAGTAAAACTCAGAATTCTTCCAACAAAATCAAGAAATGGCCATGGGGTCTCCATTGTCACCTTTACTGAACAACATTTACATGGAAGAACTTGAAACCACAGCCATAAATACTACTTTATGTCCATCCAAAGTGTGGCCTCAGTATGTTGATGGTATATTTGTGGTATGGCCACATGGTGGAGTGCAATTACAGTCATTCTGGATCCATATTAACAGCATATCTCTAATTAAATACACAATGGAATCAGAACAAGAACAAAAATTGGCATTCCTGGCTGTTTTTGTGATGACCAGTATAGTGGCAATTCTTAATATATACGTAAATCTTTTTTTTTGTTAATGGATTGCCATTATCCCTTACTGGAATTGTATACTACCATTTTTTTAAAAAAAAGAAAGAAACACAATCTCTTTCTTATTGTTTGTCATAAACATATATATGTATAATGGAGGAATTGGATTCCTGGATGTTCTTGTGATGACCAGTATAGTGGCAATTCTTAATATATACGTAAATCTTTTTTTTTGTTAATGGATTGCCATTATCCCTTACTGGAATTGTATACTACCATTTTTTTAAAAAAAGAAAGAAACACAATCTCTTTCTTATTGTTTGTCATAAACATATATATGTATACTGGAGGAATTGGAAGTGTGAAATAATCAAATTTCATTTATTTCTATTTACCCGCTACTAAATACGGGAATATTTCAGATTTATTAAAACTCTTTTAATAAATTTCCTCCTTCCAATTCTCTCCCGTATTGATTTCACTAATTTTCTCAATATATATATATATTAGAAAGAGAGAGAAAGCGGAACATGCAATTGGTTATTTTTTTTGGGAAATAATTCAATGTTTCTTTTAATTTATACTTAGAAATATAAAAGAAAATGATATACGGGGAGATATATATTAAAATGTTCAATTTATGCATTTTATAAGAAAGGTCCAATCCTTTTTTTTTTACTTTCTTAAAGTCAAACTGGGTTTTACCAATATATATCTATTTGTCTAAAACAGATATAGCTTAAGTGTTTATAATTTGAGTAAATATAAGAGAGGGCACAGTACAGTCATATATGTGTAAATTAAAAATATTAAATCTTCATTAACTCTTAGGGTGAACTAGTTAAATAGTGTTTAATTAATATACCTATCTTTTTATATATTTTAATGTTAGAAAAGGTGCAAAGTAATTATTTCTAATAGTAGATATTCTCTCAGTCTCAGAAAGATTTTGAAGTCATATTAGTTATACGTATATTTTACCTAAGGTTTTTTAAAGTTTAACGGTCAACTGACTGCATTTTCTCTTATCTTGTGCTACTCAGTGGTTTGTTTGAGGGGTCTTGGCACATATCCATAGCTCCTGTCATCTTTCATTCATAGGCTAACACCACTCCGAGATTGCCACTAATGATAAAGTGGATCTCGACCCTTCTTCGAATATTACTACTAGACACAAGCACATATATCCCATCCTGAACTCGGATCACGCTGAGCCGAATGAGTTCCATTTCTCTAACCCTTGTGTTAGACCCGGGGTGCTATCCAGACTTCAAGTTAGCCATATGCATAAAAAACTTTGTGCCTTCAAGACTTGCTTTTAATCTCATACAATTAAATCACCAAAAACCACAGTAATGTTTAATTTCATTATAGATAAAACCTTAACTTTGTAATATGCTCAAAATATTGCTGAGTAAGTCTGAGAAGTGTCCACGGGGGTCTTTACTTTGTTGCTTAAATGTAGGCTATATTTGAACATGGTCTTAATCTATTTGACTAGTTTTTTTTAATCAATTGCCATTTTTTAAAATTTTACCCTAGAGTTATGTTTTTCCTGTATCCCTCCTTTAAAGTATCCAGTTATTGACCAATATATTGTTCTGTAATTATCGTACTACTGTTTAATTATATTAAGTGGATCTTTCTAATGCATATCAATACATATTCATGTCTGTAAATGCAAGAAGATAACTTGCAACATTTTTTTTGTTAATTATTTCTTCAAATTGTCATTTCTTTTAATTGAATAATAAAATTTCATTCACTAATCTCATCAATATCTCCTCTGTGTTATTATATAGTGTAAACCCAATTTTTTCTTTGTTAAAATTTCTCTTTAGAATGTCAACTCTCCCTGACCACCGGGCATACATGAAGAAGAAATTCTAGTGAGATTTGGGAAGTAAGTTGCTTAGTGGTAATCTGGAGGAGTAGGTGAGGTTCAAACCCCCTCTACCTGCATTTCTAGATTAGGTTAAAGCAGTTCTATTTTTCATACCATTACACTATTTGCTGCCTTTATAAATTCTCTAGGTTCAAATAGCTTAGTGGTGTCCTGGTGTGGTAGATAAGTTTGTGAGGTTTTGTCTAGCATTATAATACATAACAACTATCTGATTAATATTCATAATTACAGTACAAAGTTATTATTCAGTTTTATTCTATAGAATTATTATACCCAACTACTATATGTATTTATTATACATTATTGTTGCACAAGTCTATATATAATTGATTGATCTCGAAATCTGCATTCCTTCTCCATTCCAGAAGTATGGTTCTTTAACTAACTTAGTCTTTGAGATAGGCAGGAGAGTTTCTGGTTCTTTTCGGATGCTGGTGGTCTTTTGTTGTACTTCTGCTGTGGTTTCAGGTCAGCTATTTCATTGTCAGGAGGGTCTATAACTATTGACAATTTTTTTTTCACATTTGTGGATTTCCAAATTGGTTGATGCTGTAGTTTCTGTTGCAGTGTTGCTATCAGTTTCTTCTTCACTATCTCCATTCTTTACAGTCGATGGATATCATCTTCTCAATCAGTGTTATGCTTCCAGAGTTTTACACCCTTTTCAGTTTCAATTTCTGTCAGTTGATTTACAATATTTCTCATGATGGTTGTTTTTTCTCAACTCTTTTTAAATTTATTCAGTGATTAAACATTGTCATCTATTTCAAATTTTTTTTTTTTACAATTACTGTCTCAGTAACTTTTCATCAGGTAGGTAACAAGATTGACAAATTATTTCTTAGTTTTCTTTGAAACAACAGTTCAGCTGGGGTTTTACCACTGACACTAGATGGCATACAGTGTTGATGTATGTCAAATAAGGCGTCACCTACTTTTTCACTTTTAATCTTACATAAGCCTTTTTATGTTTTGGACTATCTTCCCAGTGATTTTATTAGACATGAGGTGTGATATGTCAGTGATTTTATATATTTTATCCCTCATTCATTTATGAAATCTTCAAATTTCTCTGATCAGAAAGGGAGTACCATTATCTAATATGAGGATCTCTGATGTTCTGTGTGTAGCAAAGATCTCTTTTAAGTTTCTCAATAATTGCAGCACACTAAAATTTTTTACTCTGTATTCAGTCCAATAGCTATATGAATCCACCACTACTAACTAATAATATCCTCTCCATGAACCAGCATGGTCAATGTGGATTATTTCCCAGACCTTTTTCATAGTAAGTGATCAGCTGTGATTTGTCACTCCTCCCATCTTTTAATATACATCTTAAGGTTATTATTAATTCCTGACCACTATTATAGCTGGTGCCAGAACTTAATCTCTAACTATTCCTGGTTGATCTTCATGTAATAATCTAAGTACACTTTCATGAGCATATCTATGTATTAATATTTTCTCATCCATCAAAATATTTATTTATGGACAGTCTCTTGCATACTTTCCACAGCCTTTTATTTAAGTAGAAAGGACATCTAGCAGGCTATTCACTCCCTATCCAATTTTTTAGGATTTTAATTCTGATGTTGTTTACCTATTGACAGTTTTGGATACCAGCTGATCAATGCAATTTACATGGGTTTCTTTACTAGATAATTCAGCATTATCTGGGTATCTAGATAATGTGTCTGCATGAGAACATTTTTACACTTTTCATATGTGAGATTGTAGTCATATCCTGATAAGAATTCTAGCCAATGAATCATTTAAGG
Source organism: Epiperipatus broadwayi (assembly GCA_028023455.1). NCBI lineage: Eukaryota > Metazoa > Onychophora > Udeonychophora > Euonychophora > Peripatidae > Epiperipatus > Epiperipatus broadwayi. The sequence goes on along the minus strand of JAQFVV010006358.1, from coordinate 601,511 downwards.
GTTTAAGTGATCAAGGGTTGTTCAATCCTTTACCAGTATTCCCAGTAGGGGTTTGTGGTTGGTAATGGTCTTAAACTTTCATCCATAGAAGTATTGATGGAACTTTTTTATCCTAAATATTATAGCCAGCACTTCTTTATACAGTGTTCAGGCATAAGGTTTTGATGGATAACACATTACAGCTCCAAGTCCATATTCTGATGTGTCCAATGTTAGCATGACTTCTTGCTTGTTATTTTAATGGATGAAGAGTTCTTTAGATGTTAGTAAGGCTTTGGCTTCTTCAAACACTTTTTCTTGATAGAATCCCTAGTTTCATACTTAATTTTTCTTTAACATTTTACTTAACATACTTTTGATTTCATAAATCTTCTGAACTATTGCTTTTGTTTTTGGGAATTTGTTTTTATTTCTATGATTTCACTTCAATTACTATTTTATTTTCTGATTTATCTTTAAATAGTTTTTGTTTATTTCATTTTAATCACATTTTTTGAGATTTACATTATTTCTTCTACTGGCTTGCTATCAGTTAAATACAAAGTTTGTAATAAATATAGTTTTACTTCTCAAAATTATGTAACAAAAATACTTATTTATAATTGTTAATAAAAAGAAGATATATATAATATTAAAATTTATCAGCTAAATGTTTTTGAGGATCCATACTTCATATTCATAGTCTTCATAAAATGTATAGTAAAATATATGCAAATATTAAATAAGCTAGTATTACGTAGTCCATTTCTTCAAGATTTCGAAACAAGTGTCTTTCCTATTAATAGCATTAACCAATAAATTCAACATAGCATTTAGAACTCCACCTAATTCTAATAGATTGATTAACAACTCTAAAGACCACATTGATCGATCGTTCACTCCACATGTGGTGTACTCCATTGCCTGCCCTCACTATATATTATGGTGAAATGAAAGCTGCAATCAACACTAGACTGGCTCAACAATCTGGTCATAACTTCACACCTGCCAATCCCATAATATTGTGCTCAGAATCAAATGATCACAAAAGAAAAATAAAAGAGGTATTTTACATTAATGGAAACCTCCATGCTATTAATAGGAAAGACCTTGCTTCGAAATCTCGAAGAAATGGACTACATAATACTAGCTTATTTGAATATTTGCATATATTTTACTATACATTTTATGAAGGCTATAAATATGAGACATGGATCCTCGAAAATGTTTAGCTGATAAATTTTAGTATTATTTATATCTTCTTTTTATTAACAATTATAAATAAGCGTTTTTTGATACAAAATTTGTGTTATTTTTAATAGAAATAAGAGTGTTCTTAGATATGACCTCTACCTTCTATCTAGGAGATTAGTAAGTTTGTGATTTTTTAAATTTTTTTTACTGATAGTTTTTCATATAAACAAGAATGTAATCTATTTGATTATCAAAAACTTTATCAGATGTTGTTCAAGAATATAACCACTGTATCAGCTGTTGAAACAGTGTATTGCAATAGAAAAGTCAATGAATTAAGGCAAAAATAACTTATTTTGTATACTTTTTCCAAAGTGTGTTTATCCGATGAGATGACTTTTTTCTTTCCAATTTTGGAATTGCAACAATTGATCAAAAAAGTATATTCTTTATTTTAAAATTTTGTCCATTTCTGCATAACCTGTAAAAGAATTTTCCAACTGCTTTGATGTTTTCTTGAATTATTAGAATATAAATTTGTATTACAACAATATTTCTAAATTTTCCATAAAAATGAATACCAATTATTAATTTATAGGATTACATACAATGATGATCTTTGTAACATCCATTGTATCATCTCAATTATGAGAGGTAGACAACATGTTTACTTAATCAAAAAAATCTTCCAATACAATCTATATTAAATTGCCAATTTTAGGAATGCAACATATAAGTTAATTCTTTCCAATCATCACCATATTCTACAATTTCTAGGTTCCAACAGCGATTTTTATAAGCTTTATATTATTTTTCTCACACAGTCCATCAAAAATTAGATAAGTTTATATTAAGTGCCTTCTGATCAGAAGGATCATCTCTCAGCATTATACTAACATCCTGTTTAATATAATATATGGTTGCTTTCTTTCATGTAATTTAAAGTGATGTTTGACATAAGAACAATCAGCCATCACCAACATTATCTTGCATTATTTACACTCACTAGAGATAATGATATGATATTAAAAAAATAAACCAAACAAATATAAAGAAACAATATAAAATAGAAAAAAAATATTAAAATAAGATTTTAAAAAGATATAGTTTGTCTGAAAAAAGAACAAGAAACTTTGGTATATTTTTAGTCTTATTGACCACTCAAAATAGATATACTAACAAAAGTATTTATTTACTTTAAACATTATAGTTATTCATCATATTTTTAGTCTTATTGACCACTCAAAATAGATATACTAACAAAAGTGTTTATTTACTTTAAACATTATAGTTATTCATCATCTAGATAATTGTTAAATAGTATTGGGAATATTCAAACTTATTCATACCTTTCCAAATGCATTTCATTGCTAATTACATATAGATTAATTTAGAATGCAATGTTTTAAATGGTATTTTCCCTCTTTCATTTGTTGTTGGTTGATCAATGACAGTCTAACATGGATATTGAACTGGTGATTTTTATATTTAAAAATACTGAATTTAAAATAATGCTATAATCAACTAGGCTATTCTATGAATGGTAATAATTAATAGAAATTTTATATATTTATCTATGAGGGTCTTTCTTATTTCTTCTTTATTTTCATTAAATGACAAAGTTAATAAATGGGTTCCAAACATTATGGATTATCACAATAGAATAACTTATTGAATTATCATTTGAGTTGCTTTTTTAAATTTTCTTTACACTTCCCCCTCTTTGTTTAATAATCACATGATCACCATCTCTATACTAGCACATAATTCTTGTAAACTACTGTATGGAGAGTTTTGCCTTTGTTTAATAATCTTAGTTTTTTCCCAAATTCGATTTATGCCAGATAAATACTAGATAACCTGTAAGCTGAAAAAAAAGGAGAAAAACATAATTCTAAATGTTAGTCTTCTAAATTATCCTGAGTGTTATTTATTACTACCAGACAATGTATTTGGAAAATTATAAATGTTTTCAATTATTTTAAAAAACATTTACCAATTTCACTAGAAGATGGGAACAGACTAACTTATAATCATATACAACTAATAAAAGTTAAAAAAAAAAGCCCATGAGTATTATATTTTCTATTAGTGCAGACATTAAAAGCATTTTTAATCATTTACAGGTCAGTTGATTAGAGCGTTGCCTTAAAATTTGATATTCAAGAATTTAAAAGTGAAAGTTTGACTCTTATGCGATCACTATCACTGTTTAGGCTGACAAAATCTAAAAAACCACTCGAAATATTGTGTAATTTCTAACTTGTGTTGTCTTTATATGTTATTATTTAATAATTGTTTGTATTTGGAAAAGTTAAATAAAATTTAAGATATATATTGTATCTATTTATAAACTGCACATCTAGTTTAAAATAAATTTCTTATTTTAAGTTTAAAGTAATCACAGTTGTTTACAAAATAAAATAGTTGTAAATTTTTAATTAAAAAATTGCACAAAAATCTTCTGACAAGTTAATATTTATAAAAAAAATTAAAAAAAAAATCGATACCATTTAAAAATTAAATCACATTTTTGAAATTAAAAAAAAAAAAAAATTTAACAAATTATTTATTTTTACAACGAGTAATTTAAATTTCTATACAGTAATTGCTATTTTAACAAGGTCAATATGTTGAAATATTTTGCTCTGTAATTAATTTACTATTATTTTTTTTTTAAAAGTACATTTTTTAAACCAAAATTTCATTTTCAAATCTTTTTATTCAAAGTGTTTCTGATTATCTTTTGAATTCTTTAACGTAAATATTTTAATTATTGTACTAAACCTGAAAAGTTTAACGCAATAAATTTTTATAATTTAATTTTGTTTTTATGCATTTTTTAATACTCTTTTTCATATTGTAAATATATATTCATAGAAAATTTAAACTAATTTATTTATTCCATTTTATTTAATTTTTTAGCTCTCAGCTTTTGTTTTACCCCCAAGTAGTAGTAACAAAAGCACTTATTCGCTTGTGTACTTATTGAATTAGATTAAATCTTTATTAAAGCAAAAATGAAAAAAAAAATGTTTGCTTTTAATTATTATTTTTTTCCTTTTATCAAAACATTTTTATTAATATACATTTTTTATTATTAAAAAAAGTAAGATTAGCTCAATACTCTAATACCATCTATAATCAGCTTAAATAATCAAGGATTACCAGATGATAGTACGTTTAAATTCTTAATCTCAGATATCTTTAGTAATGAAATTTTAAAATTCAATGCTAGAAGTAATGCAATTACGAATCTAAAAATCACTTTAAACTCTATTCTACTATTAAAACGAAAAGCCTGAAATTCAAAGCTTTTTGTTTTATCATATATTGTGCAAGTTAAAAACTTAAATGATTTGTTATTATTAACAATGTAACTCAGTGATAAGAATTTAAGAGGTTCTGAATTGATTTCCAGCTGAGGAAAATAGAAAACTCTTAGTTTGATCATTTAATAATATAATTCAATGCTTAAATATCATTTTGATCCTCCAAGCGGATTATGTAATAATAATCATTGCAAATACACTACATTATTTAATTTTTTTCTTTCTATCTTTTTAGATTAGAATTCTTAATTAATTTTTTTATCTATACAAAAGCAAACTTCAAGGCTTGTTTTTCTTTGATACTATATCTGATTTACAATACTGATATAATACCTTTATTACTTCTCCTGATTGACAAAGATTTTTTTTATATTCTAGAAAAATGGACCAGCAATTTTGTAGAGTGAAGATGCTTTGTATAAATCACCAAAGTTCTTTTCCTGATTTAGATTTAAAGTAACATTTACATTAAATTGTAAAAAAAGTAAATGTTTAGATCAAAACAGGCAAAACTCACTATATCTATTGCCACACACAGCAAGCTAGAGTAATCAATGGATTCCAGAAGGCTTGTGCATAAAATCCCCATCTAGTGCCTACCCATCCAATATCCCCAGACTAGTTTCTAACTTATGGCCTTCATTAGTAAGGAGCCTTGGATCTGAGAGCACTGCATCTAGATCTCAGAATCTAATGCAACCCTCCAGCAACCACCTTTTATCTCCACTTAACTACAAACTATGAGTCTTAAACCGAAAACACCATAATGTTTTCAATCCAAGCCCATTAGCTTATATAGTCATATGGCATCCATTGATTACTCTAACTTGCTGTGTGGCAATATATATAGTGAGTTTTGCCTGTTTTAACAACAGTTATACACAAGCATAAGAGGAGGTGGTCGTGTGATGTTTATTGAAGAACCAAAGACACCAAAATGGTTTAAGACTCATAGTTTTGTAGTTAAGTGGAGATAAAAGGTGGTTGCTGGAGGGTTGCATTAGATCCTTAGATCTAGATGCAGTGCTCTCAGATCCAAGGCTACTATATCTGATTTACAATACTGATGTAATGTTTTATTACTTCCCCTGTTTGACAGATTTTTTGATATTCTAGCAGAATGGAACAGCAATTTTGTAGAGTGAAGATGCTTTGTATAAATCACCTAAGTTCTTTTCCTGATTTAGATTTAAAGTAACATTTACATTAAATTGTAAAAAAGTAAATGTTTAGATCTAATATTATGTGTGTGTATATAAATTTCAAAATTGGATATTATAGGTAAATATATATTTAAGATAGTATAAAGAATTAAACAAAATAGGATAATTATTATGTATGATATCATATGATGAAATACGGTATTGTATAAAAAGTGATGTTAATCAGTTAAAATAATGACAAAGTTTTATGATTCAAACATCTACAATATAGACGATCAAATTCTAAGTTTATACACTTTTTTTTTCCAGTTCTGGACATCATCAACTCTGAACTTTTTTTTTTTTTACTAATAGATGTAGATGACCTGTAGTAAACTCGGTGGCTATTTTTAAATACTGGTACATTAAAAAAATCAACAGTAAGTAAAAAGATATTTCGGAAATTATTTTAAGCTTTTTAACTAGTGGTTATTTGAAATTATAATCTGCTTTGCCTTAATAGTTCATGTAAATTCTTAAATATGGTAGATAATATAAAATTTCAAAATCAATTTCACGCAAAGTCTAATAAAGATAATTTTTTTCATATGATTTCTTTGCCGTATGCATAGCTATATATTTTTAAAATGTGTTTACTTATAATAATTATTTTTTTATTATGACTGTGCAAAAAAAAAAGTTTATCCAATTGAAATTATTTTAACATTAAAAATAAGAAATATAAAACATTTGTATATGAATATTCTAATAAACACAGCACTAAAGTCTATGTAGATGAAAGAAAGCAGACGAACTTCTAAGGAATGAGAAAATATAAATGTGTACAGTCTCTTTTCAATGAAAAAAACCAAGCCTTATTTAAAATTGAGGCTTAGAATAAAGAAGTAGTGTATTGTTTTATTCTCAATTTTTCTAACAATGAAATTGAGATGTATACATTTATATTTTAACAGCTCATAGAAGTTGACCTGCTGATTTTCCATTTATATATACAGTATATGTTGTGTATATGATAATTATTAAAACAGCTATGGTCAACCAATATGGCCATTCATATTCAGTATATTGATATCTATACTTAGCTAGAAATTGAAGCAAAGAAGGTAAATCATAAACTCTCAACGTCAAAAGTTGATTAGACTGCCGAATATGGTCTTTTCCTTATACAGATATCTGGGACTAATTTAAATCATCGCAGAAGGAACTATAAAAATTTAAATTGTGGGCGGGAGATGAGATGATTTTACAAAGAAAGTTCTTAAGTTATTTATTTATCAAGCGCTGTTTTTATTTTTAATAGTGTTTAGGGACTCACCCCTGCACATTCCCTAATGACAGTTATAAAAAATGTTTATAAAAAGTTGAAAATAACCTACAGTGATATATGAAGAGGCCCTGGACACATTATGAGGATTATTATGCATACATGTTAATTATAAAAATATAAAACGTTCAAAATAAATATAAATCTTTGATGAGTTCTTAGCTTAAGGCAAATTGAGGAAGCAACCTAACACAAATATATAAAAAAAAGCAACAACCTTGAAATGTAAATAAAATAGTAATATATTTTTCGTTAAAATTTGTTTAAAGTTGTGCACAGTTGAAGTTAGTTTACAGAATTTTAGTTAGTTAAAAAATAGTTTAATTAATTTTAATGAATAACTCGCACGTTCCGCTCCAAGTAACATATTAATGCATGATATCTAAAATGCTAATCAGCAGTTTACCTTATAAAAGTATAATCATTTGAAGCAACTTCAAGATTAAAAAAAACGTCTGTTTACTAGCAGATAAAGATCTTAAATTTTCAAAGGTGATGTTTATAATATAAATGTTATTTTTTCACAACTGCAATTTAAGTTTACGCAAGATAACTTATATTATGAATATACTTTATGTTAATATATATATGTTTGTATGTTATTAATATAAATAAATTTGCATTAAGAAGATAATTATAAATTTATTAAACGCACACCGATTACGTAAGTAATATTTACTGAGGCTATAACCTCGATAATATGCGTATAAAATGCGATAGTAGGGACCTACCTGTAGAGGTCCCTACTATCGCATTATATACGCATATTAACGAGGTTATAGCCTCAGTAAATATTATTAAGAAGATAATAAAACGTCAAGCGTTGTTAGCCGAGAGGTCATCGCAACTGCCTCGCGTACCGGCCGATGCTATGACATATGAAAAAAAAAAAAAATCAGAAATGAAAGCGAGGGGGCGTAATATATAGACACCAAACTATGCGAGATATTTAAATGATGGAGGAAGAAAAAATTAGAAAAAAGAATATTTTTATTTAGAGAGTTAACCATCTTCTGGGACTTCAATGTAGCAATCTGTCACAATACAAATGTGATACTGAGCACATTGTTCCAGAAATATTGATAACTATATCACTCTGAGGTCTCTAAAATATTATAGAAATTGATTGGGTACTAGATCTAATATAACAATTCAAGAGATTTGGTTTGAGTTCAAAATCTTTTTTTTAAATTTCAGATTATTAACTTGATTAATATGAAAGGAATAAAAACTGGCTTCAATGTATATAAATACATTAGCATCAGACTTGAATCTTGGTCTTCATTGTTGAATGCAAAATCCAATCATTGGTCAGGATTGTGATATTAAAAAATATACAATGTGATGTCTATTGATTACTCAAGATTGAAGCAGATGTCTCTAAAATAGAATGAAGAAAACTGCTCTTGGATTTTCTAATAATACAATTTTATTGGATATATCAATTATCATAATATCATATCATCATCATTTTGTGTAAACAGTCTCTATAAATATTATTAGTGTTTAAAATATTATCATCTCAGAATCAGCATGAATTTTTAAAAATCATAAAAATTTATTTTCCTACACTTTATCAAAATTTTATTATACTATATATGATTAATTATGTGATTTTTCCTAGCAACTGAAATAATACTTTTGCTGTTGTAATCAATTACTACTAAAATCAACACTATTATATGACTTCTACACAACATAGATAATAGTAATAAGACATTAATAAATTCCGCACATTTCAGAGCAGTCATGAGAATGACAGAAGCATGAGATAAAAATCCCTATATTGCTTCCCAATAGAAGGAAGAAAAACAAAATCTAAATTTGGCCAATTGAATAATATTCTTGAAGTAAGTTTATCACATTGGTGGTCAAATATCCTTTGACTTTTCGAGAAACTGACGAGTTTGCTATAAAACCAGATTAATAATTAATGCATATGGACTAAGTTACCTGTTCAATAAATATTTTAATTTATGACAGATATTTTTATCTTTACAATGATTAGTCATATAATATAAAAAAACACAATTAATTTTATTTTAAAATATAACAATTTGGATAACAAATAACTATTTGGATAATAAAAACATATCTTTAAAATTTAATGTCCAGAATTTTAGTATTTGAAAAAGATACAAGTCAGTGGTATATTGTGTATTTGATTATTGAGGTGTAACTTCATATTCCATTTCAATTATCATATTATCCTAATGTTTAAGAACATGAGATGGTTTTTTGTAATGGCATGATAATTCTAATTCATATCATTTGGTCTAAGTATATACTTTTGATTACTTATATGGTAATGAATGGATCTGTTCTTCATAATTGGTTTACTTTTTGTTTTATTTCTAGTCTGATAATCAGATTGGCTAAAAAATGTTTTGTTTATATAAATATATTTTCAACTTTAGATAATTGGCTGAAATTTAAACAAACATTAAACATTGGACCTAAAATTATAAAAATCATGAATCCATGGTACAAAGTCAAACAAAAATTGTGACTCAAAAGTTCACCTATCAATCACAAAATTAAGAATTATATATATGTATTACAATTTAAATTATAAGATTTAACAAATACTAGATTTATTAAAACAAATTGAATAGATAAAAAAAGATAAAAGTTTTGAAATATTTCATTGTAAGGAAATACTTCTCCAACAGCTTTCCATTCCACATTAATTTGAGCAGTTCTTTATTGCGGTTTCTATCTATCATCTAAAGGTAGGTGGATAATCATTTATCAAACAATATGAGATTATTGTTAGATTAACTATGGACACTACTTAAAATAAAAATCATAAACTTGATTGAAACTTAAAAACTATTTTAAATTTTTATCTGGCTGTAATTAAGTCATTTATTATGCTTGAGAACCAATTAACTCCTGTTTGTTTGATGATAAATGAAGAGATGGAGGGAGTCAAATATTTGGCTTGCTTGGAATGCTAGCACCAGCTCTGGATATAATAATAATCATTTAGATATGATAGGATTTCTGTGTCTATTCTAAATATTTGAGAGAATATAAATAAAAATTTGTTGTTGACTTTCAGTGTTTTTAAAAGTTGTTCCTTAATTTCCATTTAAACAATCGTTTACTGATGCAGAATTGTATAATCAATCATAAACATCAGATATTGGTAGACATCCACTCCATACATGGCTTGATGAATGATAAAATGGCAAAGTGGGATCTCAAGTTTTATAGATTGCAACTTCAGCTTTGTCACTTCCAATGGGTCAAATATTTCATGAACTTCTGAGTAATAATCTATTCGATTATTTTTATTTAACCACAACTGATTCAATGAATTAATATTGGATAAATAGAATTGTAGAGATTTGTCATTACTCAGTCACAGCATGATACAGTAGCGTTTCAGAATCATTAAATATTGTTTTCAAATGGGAAAAAAGATAGTGACTAATATACAGTGTAAGAATATAAATAATTAATATACTGTATTCTTAAAAGATGGAGTATAAACAATTACAATAAAAAGTTAAAAGAAAACAAAAAAACAACATAAAACATAATTCGTAAATTAATAATTTAATAAAAAAATTAGACAAGGTAGTAAATAAAAAAAAGAATATTACAAAAAGTCATAAATGCAGGTAAATGTGTGCGTGAATGTAAAGGTTAAATACATAAAATATATATTTTCGCCTCATAATCTAATAAAAAAAATTGATAATATTATAATTAAATTAGTCAATCAATATTTTAAATAATCCACAACGACTTATATATAATTTAAAAATCTTTTTTTTTTTAAATTTGATTTTGTAGTTATAAGAATAAATCTCCCCTTCAGAACATTAACGATTTTGTCTACATCAGTGAACTTTCTCATATTTGTTCAGTTTAATACTTTACTGCCGATATTTGCTTAATGAAATTTATTTTGCTAATAATTTCAGTTTATGATATTGCCATATGGCACACATCATAACAGTTTTTAATTTGACATTACCTTGAGAAATAAATGTAAATAAAACTTTATTGTTATTTAAAATTTTAATTTTGTACTATTTCCAATATTATTAATCGTATTAATAATTTAGAAATTAGTGATCAAGTAAATTAGTCGAAAAAACAACAACAAAACTTTATAGTTTTATAGTGATGATTTAGAATGAGATTTGATCGTGTATTTAAAATATTTTTTTCATTAGTTCTTGTACTATAATTCCAAATGCTTCAGATTGGCCCATACATATAGATAGGGTGAAAAAGACAGAGTAGATCTATTCTATTTTTTAAAAAGACTTTATCTTGTGTTTGGAAATTGAGGTACTTGTTCCATCTTTAAAGCGCATGTGCCATGGTTTAAACTACGTTATTATTTATAACACAATTTATAAATTCCAAATTTGTTATATTTACTCATTTGACAACAATATCTTTAGATAAAGTATATTGATGATTATCATAATCATTTATTAGGCTAAATAAATTATAATATTATTTTTAGCTAAGATATAAACTTTAAAAGATATTGTTAGAGCATGTAATCATTCCATCAGATGGTTCAACATAATACCTAGAAAATGACTGAAGATAAAACTAATCTTTAAGAAATAAAATCAATGAATTTTAAAAATAATTAATTTAACAATAAAATATTCATAATATCAGTCTGTTTATAAATATTTTTTAAATTAATTTATCTACTGCACAATTTATATTTTTATGCATACTTACAAAATTAAAAAACAACAACAAGTAATATATGGAACCAATAGTATTAAATAAAAGTAATAAAATGATTTATATTTTATCAAACAAAAATTAATGCATAACAAATATATTTGGAGTATAAAGTCAATTCAAATTCATAATAAATGAAATTTCATAAAGCATTTAGTATATAGCAATATTTAAATTTTTCCGAGCAAGAAGCAATCCATGGCTTTAAATGAATACAATGCATAATAAAGGAATAATTGATTGCTATCATAAAGTTTGTTATTTATTCAATAGTATAGTAAATGCTAAAACTTGTACAGACTTGTTACTGTAGACTGATTCCTTTTTGGAATTTCATTTATTGAGAAATTGCTTTGATCTCATTCCTACACCTACTTGTTGTGTTGATTAACTGAACACAGCTTTTGCTTTAGATTACTTTTGTATAGCAAAATATAAATTATTTTACTGCTTTTATTTAATACCATTGTTGTTGCATACTAATTTCTTTGTAGAATATTATGAGTTAGCATACAAATATAAACTTTTAATGTTTATTTTAATTAAAAATAGCAATCATAAACTGTGTAGCAAATGTATTAACTAAAAAATATTTACAAACATTTAATCTCTTTGTTAATTTATTCAAAATCTGTAGATTTTACGTTTTCTCAATTTTCTTTTTGATGATTAGTATGTACTAAGAAGTTTTATTTGTTCAATAGATCATTTGTTATAACAGTACTCTTTAAATATAATTAAAGTTGATAACTTTATATCATTAATTTATCTTTAACCTTTTTTTCTTCAAGATGTAATACTTAGAGATACTTTAAGGTCTCCGAAGAGAGATTTTAATGTAACTCTATGGTTCTTTTCATTACTCTAATTGTGCAGTTTACTGACATAAAATTCATAGTGTTCTCTTAATACTTATTAATGCAGCATAAAAATGCTATAGTAAATTTCGAGAAAGAGGTATTATTGTTTGATAATAAAGAGTTGGAGGGTGGAGAAGATTTCAGCCTGTTCATTAAAGTTTGAAGATTTGATAACTTAATATAAAGGCCCAAAATATCTCTTAAAACCCGTTTTCAGAATTTTGACTAATCATAGATTTTAAATTAAATTTGCATTAAATCGGTAAATCTTACCCTTACTGGCATCATATCACTCTTTTTGGCATTTTGTTATCATTAAAAAGATGTATGTATTTTCTCTCTATGATAAAATTTGAATTTTTTTATGAATTTTTTTCTAAAATGGAATTTTTAATTATTTTTTTTTCTCATTTTTTTAAATTTAGTAATTGTAAATTTTTTTTTACTGCTGAAATGGATTCTCTCACTTCTTGTTTTAGTGCTGATTTGGATACAATGTTTCCAAGGTTTCACTTTCTCGCAGCTCATCCGATGAGAATTCTAGTGATAGTTCAGATCCTAGAAGCTGCAGTGTCCAAAAAAAGGGTTTGTGGAGTCATTTGTAAGGAGGATGAGCATGGCAACCAAATATATTTTAGGGCCTTCTTCACAACCAGACTCAGATTTGATTCTGGACAATAATGTGAGTCATGCATGCCAGGGCTAAATTTTTCCATCACCCATGAGTATTCAATTAGTGTTTTTTATTACTTATTTTTTTTATAAGAAAATATATTATATATATATGGAAAGCAATAAATATTATGTAGAATGGAAAGCATTCCAAAGTGGGTCAATATTTCAACCCATGAGCTGAATGTATATTGATTCAAATTTGTAGTACACCATGTGTGACTAGATTCAATTTCATTTGGTCTAAAAAAAGATACTTCAACAATTGGGACTTGCTAAAGTTATGACCTGAGATTGATTTATTGGAATTTTAAGCAATTTACATTTCAAACTCTAACCATTTACTCAAGGTCTGAAATTCATAATATTTTTCAGTAATTTTACCATCAATTTCTCATGTATTTCTATATAATATATATTTTTGATTACCTTTTTATTTCATTGTATTTACATTTATTTTATTTTTAATATTTTAAATACAAGTATATTTTATATACCTGGAGTCTAGATGTAATATAAGGGATTTGAACACAAATTTTCAAGTACCCTCAACCATCTTCTCTATCTCATACACCAGTTGGTTCAGATCATCATTTGCCACACACATGTATAATCAGTGCTCATAATAAATTTATTTATTTTGATATTTATTGATTTATTTAGTTTTTATTCATTTTATCTTAGAGAAATTTTTGTCTGATAATTATTTTTTGAAAACAATACATATTTTAAATCGCCCTCCTTTCTCCATTTTCAATAATATAATAATTAATTATATTTTTAAATACATTATAATTTACTAAAGTTCTCTTTAATAACTGAAACATAGGATTATTATATATCGGTGTCTATATATGTAATATATAGGGTATATGAGCACAGATTTTCACATGACCCACCACTCTCCACACTATCTCATAACACTGATACACTTGAACACATATATGTTGAAAAGATAAATAATCACCAATATACGTATTTCATGCTAAACCAGCAATCATCAGTTGGTCCAGATTTCCATCTCTACACATATATGCTATAAGTGCTCAGATATATATTAAGATAGCCAAACCTCATACTTTAATGGACAGGCTTCAATATACTCCTCACTCCAACTCTTCAACCGTCCATCTACCCCGAGGCTGAGATTCTTGTCACACCCATGTTGACCTAAAGTCAATCTGACCCCTCATGTACAGGACATAATCCATTTAATACATACACACAGGCTTATTATATACTTGTGTCTATATATGTAATATATAGGGTATATGAGCACAGATTTTCATATGACCCACCAGTGTCCACACTATCTCATAACACTGATACACTTGAACACATATATGTTGAAAAGATAAATAATCACCAATATATATATTTCATGCTAAACCAGCAATCATCAGTTGGTCCAGATTACCATTTCTACACATATATGCTATAAGTGCTCAGATATATATTAAGATAGTGTTATGAGATAGTGTGGAGAGTGGTGGGTCATGTGAAAATCTGTGCTCATATACCCTATATATTAAAGTTATCTTTGCATAATATTTTATAAATTGTTCTTATTGTTATTCCCCCCCCCCCCACTAAAACGAAACATATTTCTAACATATCCTGCTTGTAGTAGATACCCTGCACGAAGGGACAAAGCTGTTTATGAAAATGTCATTTTAACATTTAATTTTTAAAATTTAGAATTTGTGAACCAATGAAAAATAAACATGTTTAAATGTGTTAAAAATCTGTTTTTTCTTAAATTTTTTTTTGAGGTAATGATTATTTTATCAGCTTTATTACATTCTTTTATATTTGGTCTTTCTAACAATGTATATATTTTTATATTTACTGTATTCAAACAGAAGATATAAATTATATTTGTTGTAATTTTTTGTCTTTTAAATACAAAATGCCGACAAGGTGAGAAAAAGATAAACTGAGCACTGATTATATATATATGGAAGATGGTGATCTGTACCAACTGATGAGTGCTGTTTTAGCATAAAATACATATATTGGAGATCATTTATCTTTTCCACATAAACATAGTTATGTGTGCCAGTTGTATAGGATTGAGTGGTTAGGTGCAGGGAGCTTGAAAATGTAAATTATAATCCCTTCTAATACATTAAATTCAGTATAGACAATATAGTTGTATTTGAATAATAATAATAATAATAATAATAATAATAATAATAATAATAATAATAATAATAATAATAATAATAATAATAATAATAATAATAATAATAATAATAATAATAATAATAATAATAATAATATCCTCATCATCATCATCATTATTATATCAATTTCTAGTATAATAAATCAAACATTTTTTGTTCATATGTTCAATAGAAAATAGATCCAAAACTTTTAGCTTTTGAGTATGTCACTCTCATCACTAAATTAGACAACACAGGGGTTTTTGTCTGATCAGATACATAACTAAGATTTAAACTCAAAGAAATATCATCTGAAAAAAGATGACAGACATATTTATAATGTTATATTTTATTTAAAACTAAAACACTATAAAACACATGTAAAATGCAAAAAAATGAAATAATTACAAAAATGTATGAAAGAGTTTCAACACTTTCTTTTGTCTAGGTTTCATTCTTGCAAGGTTATCTATTATTTCATTATACTAATAAATAAGTAGTGAGATTTGATTTTTATCACACAAGAGAACTAAGGAGTTGAAAAATTGTTGAATTTTGGAGAATGTGCTCAATGAATTGGTAGCTATTTCTCTCCATCTAGATGTAAAAAAAAACCATTAATTATGAATTCTCTCTTCTCTTCTTTCTTTATTTTTACTTTATATATATTGTAATACAATATTTTTAATGAATATTTAGATGAAAATTTTGAATGTATGGAGTAATCCCAGAACAACTGCTCCAGGCCAAGAGTCAATGTAAACTGAATGACTGATGCATTCCAAAGAAGGATCCTTTTGCATGCATCAACCTGCCAATTTATTTTCACTTTTGACTTTGGGCAGTTGTTTTAGGTTAAATGCTTTCTAATTAAGTTGATTTAAATAGATTACTCCACACATTCAAGATTATATCTATATAAAAAATGATTTATTTGAAAACTTTTAGATTATTTGAAGAAATGTTTAAATTAAGTTAAATAGTCACAGTATCAAAGGTTTCTATTGCTTTTTTATTCTCTCTGACAATTTTTGTCAAGTCACAAGTTTTGAAATCAAAATTAAATTTGTTTATAATCTTTGATTATATATTTTCTTTTCATTCACAGAAAGTATAAAATTTAGTCTCTGCGATGATAATTTCACATTATTTTTCATTTTTATTTAACATTGCAAGGAAATTTAATAAATTACAGACTAATAGCTTTGAAAATAAATATGTATTAAAGTGATAGAAATTTTTTAAATGTATATTTAATTAATTTGTATGTCATCATACAATGTTTTTCATTAACACTTGAAATCCTGCAAAGTCTTATTTATTTGAGATTATAGTGTTTCATTTTTATATATTAATAAATAATAAATTATTATTATAAATCTTTTTCATAAATAGAAATTCATTTTAAGAAATTTAAAAAGAAAAATACTGCAAAACAATAATAACATTTAAAATTTTCCCAAACATCCAGTTATTCTTTTTATTTAATCTAATCCCAAGCTTTAAATATTGTGTCTAAATCAAAATGCAAAAAAATGATTTACAAATTCCATATACAGTTTATCTACAATCTTAATTAGAATGATGTGCACGTGTATATATATATAAAAGATTGTAGTGTTAGCACTTTGTGTCTACTATATTTACAAACTGGGGTAGAATATCATCAAGATAAAGCTTAAAAAAACCATTTTATGATCTATCTAATATTGCTTGGCCAATAAATATGTACTATTTTTACATAGAGATTCAGCCCTTCCTTATCTGGCAATTGACAAATCTGTCAAAAAGGCTATTAAAAATGGGTTTAACCTTTCCTTATTTATACATATATATTATAAGATAAATATTCTTCACATGTATTCTAAAATGAAATTCGTTGTCTAATATATATATTGTATTTGACAGCCAACCCGAATATATGTCATTTGAGTGCACCACCAGGTTTATTTTGAGCCTAATAAGGAAGGCATAGAAAATATTAGGCATCTGTTAAATTAATGTAAATGTTTATAAGGATAAAGGGCACAAATAATAAAGTTGTTTGAGAATAAATATAAACAAAGTAATTATACAGAAAATAGGTTCTTGGTTTTTATGCTGGGGTTGGAAAAAGATAAGGGGGGTTTAGATATAAAGACCATAAAGTGAACAAAAATAATAATATTGTGGAAATTGAATGGAGCAGGATAGAGAACAATATGGGAAAAACTTGGGTTGGGAATGAAAAAAGAAGGTAAGGTGGTTAACAGGTTTCTCAAGCCATAGTGGCTGAGAGATTTCTGACTCCAAGAAATAAGAAGCCATAGTGCATCACATTGCATTTAGTAAATTTATTTGGGGTGACCTGACATTAACTAATGTTACTGAGCTGTTTCATAACATAAGAATAAATTACTGCTACTAGATCAGGGAGAGACAGAGATTTCTATTCTAATAGCCAAATTAAACTAATAATAATGATGTTTATTAATAAATGAATAAAAAATGTGAATAATAAGAATAAATAAACTTTATTCATGAATGATTTAAATGGCATACTATGACTTAATAGAAAGTCTTGATAGATAATTTATCATTTCCACCTTGACTTAATTATACAATGCTGAAATAGTCTTACAGAAATAGTTCTTATGAGACATATGTGTATAAAGGTCAGTGACAGCTGCTTTACAAGCAATTGTCCTGGGTTAGCAGTTTCACTTCCCAGCTGATGCTATAACACATGGGAGGGGGGGGGGACTTTATTAAAACATTATATCATATCAAATAAAATCTTTATGGATTTTATTAACTCTCAGCTTAAATATATACATGTTCTATTAACACTCATGAGAGTGACAATATTCATACCACATGAAAAGTATACCAAAAATAATAAGAGACATAAATGATAAATATAAGATCAGCCATGTAAAATAATAAAGTCCATGATTCAAATGGTAGGTAACCCAGGTTAAAAGGAAAATATCTAAATATGAGCTTGGCCAAAACATCATTGACAGAGTCTGTGATGGATTCACCAATATTTTTTTCATGCAAAAGTAAATAAACCACAATTCAAGCAATAGATGATCAAGGTTACAAGATATAACAAAATATAATCAGTCTCATAGAAATGGACTAGCACAGGCTAAGTAAAAAAGCCCTATATATAACCAAATAACATGTAGTCTTTATATGGAATGATTGTATATCCAGACACACAAGCATATAATCATATTTGTTTATAAATTATAATAAAATATAACACACAAGACATGCTATACTGTTAGAAAATCTAAGTTTAATTCTAAAACATTATTAAATCCACAACTTCAAAAACATATTAATAATTGATTTTAATACTTGAAGACTTATTTCATTTGTTAAAAAACATTCAGATTTCCAATACTTGAAAAAAGGGGGAAAAGAAAATATCTGATAACTTTTTAGTGACAAAAACTAATTTTAAAACAAAGATTTTTTTTTCCATATGTCAAAGCGTTGACCGGGAAGCGAACCCAGGCCAGCTTCTTGGAAAGCAGCTATGCTAACCACTAGGTCACCAACACTTGACAAAAAAAAACTGCCAAAACTTTAAAGGAATTGGGGATATTTCATCCTTACATATAAAGTATATTTCATCCTTACTTATTTCATTCTTACACATAAAGTATAATAAAAATAAAGCATCCACAAAATGAAATTAATAATACTGATAATAAATTATATATTGATAAAATTAAACTATACACTTCATGATACTTGGAAGATTAACATGGAAAAAAGTGTACATCAGGTTGACTCCATATCTCAAAAAAATTTTAGAGCAGTTTTGCAAGAACTATTTTTTTGGACTAATGGAAGCTAGTGGAATACAAGTAAATGGAGATTATTTAAGACATCTAGATTTTTCAAATGATGTAATTGTTTTTGCAAATAATCCTTTAAAGATTCAGGAAATTTTGCAAGAGTTTTTTTTTTTCATAGAGTTATCAGATAAAAGTAAGAAAATAGGAATAAAGGTAAATATTAAAAAAAATTAAAGTAATGTTAAATGGATTTTTTCAAAAGATAAAAATAAAGATAGCTAATGATGAATTAGATGGAAACATAATGGATAAAATTAATTATGGAATTAAACATGGTAGTAATAACTTAAGATGAAATATGTTTATGTATTGAAAAGAAAGGTTTTTAATAAATAATGTTCTACCAGTTCTTACTTATGGATATGAGATTTGGACACTTGACACAAGAGTAATATAGGCTTCAGACCATTCAAGGAAGTATAAGGAGATGCATGTTAGAAGTAACAAGAGGAGATCAAAAATAAAATACATGGATAAGAAAACAAACAGGTATTACTAATTTCATTGAGAGAATTAAGAGACTGGATTTGCAATGAACTATTGCTAGAAGAGAAAATAACAGACAGACAGTTGAAATCTTAAACTGAATTCCAAGATGTGAGATGGATGGATGAAATAAGAAAGTGTATATGGTGATGTGAAAAAAAAAAAGCTAGAGAATAGAGAAGATGCATTGAACATGGGCAGATCTTCATTCTTAGTGGATTGATTAGAATAAAAAATGATATATATATATATGGTGGAGCTGTAAAATATACTATATTTGTTTCAAGCTCCCTAGGTTCAAAATATGCAGTATATATATATAACACATTTTGTTGATAAATGTTGCTTAGAATAGAATATATATTATTTATTGAATTGCAAATGTTTTCAACATGCACATGGATACTTTTTTATATGTATAGTATGTATATAAAGAAAGATTATATTATAAAACAAAATCTTAAAAATAATAGTAATATAACTATTAATAATAAATTGATTGGATCTATTTAAGTATATTTTACTGAGTGTGGGTTCACTCAAACATTCAACGAAGCAAACAGACTATGAAAAATAAAACAATATTTTTATTTTAAAAAACAACAACAAAATATCAGACTTTCATCTACTATTAAATATGCTCTGGATAATATTCTTTTTTTTTTTCAATAATATTTTAATTTTATTTAATAATCAAGAAATTGGGATCTGTCTAATTATTTTGACATTTTAAAATCAGTTTCAACTTTTAGTTTGCTTTAAAATTTTGTTAAACATTTTGTATTACTCTCTGAAAGTATTTTATTGTGTAAAATACAGCATATCAAATTTAGAAAAAATAATAAAAAATAATAAAATATATGTGTTTCAATATAAACCAAAAATTTTTATTCAGAGAAGGAAAAATGGTTGTCATATATTGTAAAATTTGTGAATTTTAATGGTCTTTTTGTTGCACTCTTTATTTATAAATAACTTTATTGAAAAACCATATGTAATAATGATACAATTGTAAATCAAAAATAATAGTTATCCATGTTACTCAGGCAACCAGATGTTCTGATGTGGTCACTGGTGTTGTTTAATCCAGCTTAATCAGGCTCTACGTGTTGTCAAATAAGAATCTGGATGAGATGATTCTGTCCTTATGGTGAAATTCCTTCAGCTTGGAAATGAATGTGTCTTCAGGCTTGGGATGAGGAATGGTAAACTTGTTGCAACATCTGGCCATCCAGATGCCATAAATGATAAAGGTTGAGAGTCTTGTGGTGACATAATCCCTGGACAGGAAGCAGCTCTTGATATTTAAGATTTTGTTCAGGGAAATGTGGCAGTAGTGAGTAATGAAAGTTCTGATGTTGTCATATTCTGGGCAATCATTTATCATGTGATCAAAGGTTTCACAGGTTTTATGGCAGTTGTGGCACATAGGATCTATATTCTTGAGGAATCTCCTGTAGTGCAGGAACCAGTTCATCTGGAGTGAATTCAGGTTGATTTTCACTAGAAAGTCCAGGAACCTTGGCTCTAGCTTGAGATGCCTGAAAAACCTGGTGACCACCTGATTGTTACCACTGAGGTAAGGAATGGTAGAGTTTTGTGTGGGAAATAGCAGACTATGAGCATCCCAAATGGAGATTTTTTTGTCTGAATACTAGGGTAGAGTGGCCATTGTGAGCGAAAAGGTAGCAAGTATCTGATTTAGCCAGCTTATCTTTGAAGGTGGAGGTCTGTCTGATGGAATGACTGGTTGTTCTGTTACAATCTGGGGAAATTTCTTTTGGAGGATGTGGATCAGAGAGTGGCACTTTTGGTAATATATAGAAAAAGTTGTGTGCAATGACATACCATTATTTTTACTATGTCGCTGCATGCGTTCAATTCCTATGGCCGCTGTTTTACCATTCCATAAAAGCCATGCACAGATTCGGTAGATTTTTGTGTTGAAAGTCTTTGTCATGTTAATTATGGGTAGATAGTAGCTAATCTTTGCCATTACCTTGATAATGAGGAGAGAGATTTTCCCTTGCAGTGATAAATAAACCTTGGCAAGGTTTTTAACTGTGTTGGTGGCAGCTTCAATGATGGAATTCTGTATTTGTATCGACATGGCTTGTTGTGACTTGTATATGGGGAACCCCAAAAAGTTTTGCACTTCACACACTTTTAATTTGATTCATTGGATAGTGTAGAAGAAGTCATATAATTAGATACAGCATAGTTTGAGGCTCCATTTCACATTCTATTAATTATAACAGGTTTGTAAATAAACAGTGGTTATAAAATATTTTTAATCATATGACTATTAAAGTTAATAATATTTACAATAATCTTATTATCTTAAAAATTTGGCTCCTTAGATCCAATATTTTCTAAAATTTCCATTAAGTTAACATTCCATCATCCAAAATATCAATGATTTATTTATTATTCATATACAAATATCTCAAATCAAATAAAAACATTCACTTTTTATCAACTAGATTATTAATCAGAGAGGACATTATTTGAAAATTTATTATAAGTCTCTAAAAATATATTTTGTAAATGTTTACTATGGTATACACATTTGGAGTTCATAACTATCAAATGATGTTGTATATATAATAATATTTTTTTAAGAGTTATGATACTGTTGTTTATTTACATGATTATTAAAAGCAATAGATATTATTTATATTAATTTTGTTAATATATATTATTAGTAATTCATAATATACCATATTTAAAGATAAAAGGTAGTGCAAAATATAATTTAAGCAACCCATTGCAGGGCAAAGATTTTTCCAGCACCATCCACAGAGAAATACTGAAGGAAAATACATTATTAATATAATAATCTATCAAGGAAAAAATGTTTCACAATTTTCTCGTTTTATCTTCTAATTAGTAATAAATAACTAATTATCAAACATAATGAGAAAAAGGTTAAAAAACATTGTACTGGAACTTGAAATTAAAAACTGATGCAAATTTAAATTTGAGAAAAAAACATCAATCAGTGAACATCTATAGAAAGATGATTATTTATAGAATAAAAATATAATAAAGCTGATTAATATAGTTGATCAATGAAATATCAGATTATATCACAAATCAGAAGATTTTCACGGATGCTGATATAAAGATTATTACATTGGGGGAGAGGGAGTGGATTTTTACATATATTTTAAATTAAATATTTATTTATATCAAAATGAACCAAATTAAATGATGAAAATTCTACGGAAGTGAAAAAGAAAGACAATTGATATTTAAATTAATAATAGAAGAGAATAAATATATAAAACTTAAAATTGCAAAAATTTTCATTTGGCTTTTAGTAGCATCTATTATAAATTAGATGTATAGAAAGATGATCAGGGTCGGAAACCTAGGGCATATATGCCAAATGTGGAACACAGGACAATTGTCAATGGTATTCTGATTGAATTGAAATAGTAAAAAAATATATTTTAATCACAATGTACGCATTGGCACCCTCAGCTACATTTTGCATATGTGACTCACATGTAAATGGAAACCATGATTCAATTTAATTTACTAATTATTTTGTATAATAAACATTCACTTGATCTTTGCTATTTTCAATAAAGATAAAAGCTAAGTGGGATTATTGCTGCCTGGATTTTTTTTTGATGGCCAATTGATCTTTGATATTGTTATGTCTAGCTATTCTAAAAGTACCACAAGTACAAACAATACTAACAGTTAATATTTAGATAATTCTTTCCTTACATCCTTAATAGCATTTAATTAATTACATATACAATTATTAATATAAGGCCGAAAGCATACACAAATAATAATTTAGATCAATAGGACCTATAAGAGTTCTAGCTGACTGTTCTCACATTCAGAGGGTCAGCTCTCTGCACTTGAAGCCATTGTGCCATAAGAAACAATTTGCTCCAACATATATGTCCATGTGCACAAATGAAGGTCCAAGAATTGTGTCCTCTTGTTCATCCCATTAATACTAAGGCATTCATTGTTTTAAATCCCTGCAATTGATTGGCTAATATTCTGTCCATCCACTCATATGATTCTTCATTTTAATCTCCATACAAGAATTTATATCTTAATCTTTTTGACTTTAATTAATGAGTTATTTTTATAGCTTATCATTCATCTTACAAAGAAAATCTAACTTGAATTCCTTTAATGGTTTTATTTCATTAACGATGTATTCTATTATTTAATTAATCTATTATTCATTTTAGGAAATAATTTTTTCTAATCATAAAGTCATAAATCTTTTACTTACTAATTTTAAAAGAGTCAGTCTTTTAAAATTCTTTAATTTATTTAACTTATAACTTTGTCTCTCTATACGTTTATACATATATATATATATGTGTGTGTGCATTTAAGCATACACATACATATTATTACTTCCTCCAAGTTCAGAGATCCAGTTTTAATTTCTGAACTTAATATGAGTTATTAAGATACATGGGGTTTTTAATCTTTCTTTTATCATGCTGCTGTGAATTATGTTCCAACATACTAGGTACATTCTCAGGAAATGTAATTGTTTGAAAATCACAATCATTATTTTTATTTTTTCTCAGGTCTATGTTAATATCTGGCCATCAGATATGATGAAGCACTAGATCTTTTGCTCTGCCAATGTTTCACTGACTATTATGCAGCCACTTTACTTTAAGCTGCTTACCCTTGACTGGAATCAGTGTACAATTGCCTTTCATAATGCAGCCTTTGTGTACCAACAGTTGCTTCTGAAGGTTCCATAATTCTTCGTGAAGAAAACTGGGGTGTTCCTTCAGCCAGTCTTCTCAAATCTACTGCATAATCCATTGATAGCCATTGTCTTTGGCTGTCCAATGAGCTACAATTGTATGTTTTACTCTTGATTTCATTATGTCTTTGTACTTTGTTTCTTTATGTTTTTGGTCATCATGGCCCTTCTCTGACCTGATTTTGTTAATTACTGGCTGCTGGAAAAGTTTTTTCTTTTTGTGTATATCTATTTTACCTAAATACTCAGCATTCATGAATCTTCATTCATTACAAAATCTCTTTTTATTTAAATGGTGCATCAGCATATGCCCAAATTTTATTTAGAGCTGATAAACCATTACTCTGTTTCTCTCTCTCTATATATATATAAAGAACACACATATCTATAAAATATGCATATTAAAAAATCAACAATAATAATTAACAAAATAATAGAATAAATGCAGTTCTGAAAAAGACAATAAGGTAACAAATCAAATAAATCAAGAGGAAGTATTTACGTAATTGGTCGACTGCAAAAGATGAAAAAATGCTTATTAAGAGATGATTTATGGCAGTGTTCCCAAAGGAAGATTCATGTTTAAAAGTTATAAATTTAAATTTTTTTTATTTAATATTTTTTTTAAAGCATGAATAAAATATAGATATTGTGTTAATGGATACAGAGGTACTACTATAATTAGAATGAGGAAAAAAAATACTAGATTGTATCTTCATAAACATACAATGTTACTCTGAATATAAGAGCATTTATACTGTTTACTAACTATGACTCCAACTGCTTCACTGCTTCTTTATTATTCTTTTATAATATTTCATTTACTTACAGGTGGAAATAATTCAGAAATGTGAACATGAGGTGTTGTAACTATATTGTTTCATTAAAATTTTGACCATCTCAATGTTCTTCATTTAAATAAATTTATATTAATTTTTCATGTATAAAAAGCAAGAAAATCCTTCAATTATAATCTCATCTTTCATTTTTAATGTAATGTTTTTAGTGACATGAATGGTAGTTTTGTTTATATGTATCTATAATTTTAATCATATATTATACTAATCTTAAATATTGTTATCACTGAAAAGCTTAATTAATTAAAAAACACTTACTTTAATTGTACACACACCATTAATAAGATGTACTTTTTCTTGAATTGTTTTGACACAAGATTGACAAGTCATGCCATCTATGTTTAATACAAGTAATACTATGTCTTCCATGCTAAAAAACAAAAACAAACAAAAAACAACAACATATATTTTTAAAAGTCTTACAAAAAGGTTTTAGAAAATGATTAAATAGGTTTTTTGTAAGAACAATATAAAATACCGTATTATTTGATTACATAAAATTAAAATAAATCTTTAAAAACTTATTTTAAAAATATTTGGATAGTGATTGTAATAAAATAAGAAACTGATTTTATATAATAATACATAACATGACAACATTAGTGTTTTCAATAAACATAATTATATAAAAAAAATAAAAAATCGTCCAACAATAAAGAATATATATCAAGCTCTCAACAAGAAATGGAAAACAACAGAAAAAGAAAATGTAGTCTTTCTAAGACAACATCACAAAGTTCACTTTATTTCCAAAAAAAAAATAGTAATCATAGGACACTAATAAAATTATATTTTTTATAAGACACCAAATAAACTTATGATACTTTTAAGACATTAAAAACAATGGCCCACCTCAAATGCCTAACAAAGATATTGATTTTCTAAAATATTAGGTTGAATTAAATTATCATTAATGAATTTGTGCAATGAAAGAAAAATTTAAATAGAATTAGTTTGCTGAAAAATGTCAATAAACAGATTATATCAAAATTAACAAAGATTAAACATAGAAAGAAGTTATATACAAAAAAAAAAAGAATTACAAAATCATCAATGTAAAAACCTTTGAGATGATACACTATGTGAAAATACCTTCAATAATGGAAGATAAAAATCATTTTAATGATAAGATTATTTATAAAAAGTGTGATTCCTAAAATTGATTTTTTTAGAAAATTAAAGAATCAATAAAGTATTCAACATATTATAACTTTATTTTTTTTTATTGCACTGTCAAATCCATATAATATTAAATCATCTAAGCTCTTTACTACTGTTTTACAATGTTTTGATTATAACCCACAACCGTTTCGATTGCCCCAGTAATCTTCTTCATAAATTTTCAATTTCTGAAGAAGATTACTGGGGCAATTGAAACTATCATGGGTTGCAATAAAAGCATTGTAAAACAGTAATAAAGATCATAGATTATTTAATATTACATGGATTTGGCAATGTAATAAGAAAAATAAAGTATTTAACATATATTATTTAATCTTAATAATTAGTCAAAGATTGAAAAAAAAACAGTTATATTTTTATATCATTCAAGTAAAATTAATTTAAAAATCATACAGCACAGATTACAGTTTTATACTAGAAGTCAAAGATTAGCTGAGCAAGTTGCATTCAAGAAAAGTGAATATTTATTCTACATTCAGGTAAAATTAATTTAAAAATTATACAGCACAGATTACAGTTTTATACTAAAAGTGAAAGATTAGCTGTGCAAGTTGCATTCAAGAAAAGTGAAAGATTTAGAGACAACTTTGGTAATTATACATTTAACAATAAAATTAAGCCAGAGAATATCAGATTAAAACAAGCCTTTCACTTTTATATTATTTTTTCTTGATTTTCTTGATTATGATAAAGTATGAAATGCCTTTAGAAAAATTAAGATACCAGAATATTTCATTATACTCATGATATATTACTATATAAAAGTAGAAGCTATTTAGAAAAGCAAAGAAATAATGCTTTTATCATTATAATACTTATCCAACTTATATATCAAAGAGTCAGAATGGGGAAAGTGAAACAGACATAAGGACTGGAAAAAATATCATAAACTTTATATATATATATATATATATGTGTGTGTGTGTGTGTGTGTGTGTGTACTGATGACATAACAATTATAACTGAAAATAAAGAAACTTCACTTTCATTATTAAAGAATAAAATAAAAGATATAATTTCAAATTTGGTAATAGAAGTATAGAAGTATTTGGCAGCTTTTGCCTTCTTGTATCATTCATCATTAATAAACTATGTAACGGTCAAAGGTTTCATCATATGATGACAAAAGTAATGAAAACCTTAGAAAAAATTTTTAAATGTAGGAATTTATCTTTAAACGTGAAGATCAGAATGGTTCAATGTATGGTTTTATGTATGATATTTTATGAATTTAAAAGTAAAATACTGGAAAAAAGGTTAGAAAAGTGTTTATTGCTTTTGAATTTTGGTGATGGTGAATGTCATGGGCTATCAGAAAATCAAGCAAATGGATATTTCATGAGATTAGATTGACAATATTACTTGAAGCATAAACAATGTTCTTATTTTGCATATATCATTTGATTGTTTAATTTTTTAAAATGGTATATAATGTTTGGAAAGTGATAAAAAAAGAAAAAGTAGAAATAAGTTGGATTCTATCATCACAATAATAAACAAGTCTTTGAAAAACATTAAAACTCAAATGATTAGTCATTTCATCATCAACATCATAACAACAACAACAATAACAATAACAACAACAATAATAATAATCATCATCAAAAAATAAAAAAAAACCCTTGATATTGCTAGTTGGAAAAATAAGTCTTCCAAATTAAAAAAAACTTTGAAATCCTAGCATTTTTCAGATAAGCTTAAAATATACTCAAATAATCAACAATAACTAACTATCCTAAATATCTTTTCTGTAACAAGTGTGAATCCAAAAGACTTATTTTTATCAAAAAATGATTTTTTAAAATTGTTTTAATAAACCAAAATGATTGCCTCATAACCACATTACCATGGAACAAATTCTATGCCTTTGAACTCCAATAAAATAACATAAAAACAAATACCCTGAACATATATTTTAAAACAATACTCAAATTGATACAATTTTAAAAACTTTTTCTGTCAAAATCCAAACTAACTGAGGATATTTTCAGCAAACAAACAAAAAAAAATTTAACATATTTGAAATCAAAAAAAGATGGTTACTGCCATGTCAGGTGATGACAACTAAAACATTAATCTCTACAAAAACTTTTGCAAACTTTAAACAATAAAAAAGATTTAAACTTATCTAGCAACAAAGTGATATCAAGATTTAGAAAAATAAACAAACCAACAAGACATAAATGAACTGGACATAAAGACACAAGAAACCACCCCCACCTGAAAAATGGAATATGGAAACATTAGAAATTATCAGCACCACTTAATAACACTATACTGAGGAAACTATTCAACTCATTTAAAAGATCCCCTCCTCTGGTCCATTACATCAGCTGCCACAGACACAAATTTCACATTATACCATTGACCGAGATCATTATTATATGAAGTAATAACCACAAAAGACTGTAGGACCCTTTTATATATAGCAAAACCTTTCAACATGAGATATCTAGCAATCAAATTTTTTGAAATGAACCAATTTCAAACTCAGATAGAGGCATTGGGTAATTATATGTTAGTCACTATAGATCAAGATTGCCCAAAAATACATTGCAAGAGTTCAGAACTGAAAAAAGGTTATAATCATTTGATAGGTTATAATGTTCAATGCAATATAAAAAGACACACGCACACCAGTCTATAGTAATAACTTTAACTTTAAATTAAAATTACATTGCATTACATGCCAATGTTAATCCAGAAATCATATCAACACAAATTATAGACCAGAAAGCCACCCTCTGTTTATATATGAGAACTAAGATCAAAATATTATACCTGTGGCCAGCATGGCCATCTTTCTATACATTGCATCATAAAACAAATTATTAAAGCACAACTTGCAACTAATCAATCCTGATCAATGCATACAAAAAATAAAAAAAATTCTCACACCATCAACAATGATCCAAATAACAACTAGGAATCTTGCAATCACCTCTAGCCAAAGAAAGCTAAATCTACCCCTAGATTAAAACATAAACATTCCCCCAGAAGACTAAAAAACCTCACAAAAGTTGCCCATTGTCCAACCAGCACTGACATCATAACAAAGCCAAACCAAGACATCCCTAATGAAACAAACCAGCATATTAAACTAAATTCCCAACAGAGAATAATAAAAAAATATCCAAGCATATCACAGATGTAACTGCTCTATGCCTCAAAACCATAAAACCACCAGAAACAGAAGCAAAAAAGTGACCAAGTCAATAAAAAAACAGCAATTAAAAAAGGCTAAGACAGAGGGGAACAGTACTCTAGAAGATCTTGGCCTCATGAATTTCATCTACATTTCAACCATTGCCAAAGATACATTTAAATATGTTCATCAGATACAGACAACATTTTTCTGAAAGGCATCATCAGGGCATATCATAGAGCCACAATCCCTACAGTTAAAAGTACTTTCCAATTCACACACAGTCCAAAATAATATACATCAACTGCCCTAGTTATGTTACATTTAAAAATTACCAATAAATCCCCATTACAACCAAGTGGAAAGATATACTTGTATGAACTCAATTCAACAGAGCAACCATGAAAAACATCAATCATACCACAGTACAGACTATATCAAAAAATCTTGATAAAAGAAAAAAAATTCTGTATAATACTAAACATGTAAATTAATGAATAACTTTTCATTTAAATTCATGGACACATACACATTTGCATAAATCTATATAATAAAAATATTACTCTGAGAGCTATAAATATCTAATAGAAAGTCTCTTATGAAAATTGTAACTCCCCTTTACTAAAATAGTTACCCAAAGTAACTAATTTATAGAAAAGCAATGATAAGCATATAAACATACGTATATAAATAGCCATCAATGTATAATTCATTTAGTTCAATAGTTCCTTTTTGAAACATCATTATCATCATCAGCATCATAATTCTACAGCAAGCAGTTCACTTGCAAGGAACAAAAATAACTAGCTCCAGTTTCTTTATCTTCACAATATTCAAAAATTAACATACCAGTGTGAAATCTTATCTATGTATAGTGTTTTTGTTTCCAATCAGCTGATAAATTTTTTTTTCTATTTTAGACTGACTTTTTCATTAAAAAATCTTAACAAAAATTGATTTATTTAATTGTTATTTCAAAAACAATATGACATCAAAGC
Organism: Epiperipatus broadwayi; assembly: GCA_028023455.1. Lineage (NCBI taxonomy): Eukaryota > Metazoa > Onychophora > Udeonychophora > Euonychophora > Peripatidae > Epiperipatus > Epiperipatus broadwayi. The sequence continues at coordinate 570,813 of JAQFVV010006358.1, read as the reverse complement.
CATCATATGACCAGGCATTTCTCATCAGTATCACCAGGCATTTTCTATCAGTATCACCAATTTTCAAGATCATAGTAAAAAAAACTCAGAAAACACAGGCCAAAATGATACACAACAATGATATCACCTTCTCACTCCAAAATTCAAATCCCAAGCAAACTTACAGTAGCAAATAACAAATCCCCAGCAGCAGAAATGATGACCTTTAATTGCTCTAATCAGCAGCTTTTCTATTCAAAGATCAAATCTCAGTTGCAACAATGTAAAAATCCACACCAGCAAAAATGATAATATTCCAATTGCTCCAGTCACCAGTTCCTCAGTTCAAAATCGAATCTAAAGCAAATATATTTAAATGTCATTGGTAACAATTTATAAATCTTCAATAGCAATAATAACTATTTCAATTCTTCCCAAGGCAATTCCATGTTTTTAAAAACCTCACCTAGTGATATATAAAAAAATAAAACTCAATGTATAAGAGGCTCAACCCTTTTCCTATCGTCTGGACAACAGAGATTCTAGCCACTATAAATAATAGATTTAATAGCATCTTACCCAAGATGTTACAATCTACAAGAAAAAATTACCCTGGTCCCTAGAGTTGGCAACCATCAATTCCAACCTATTGTACAACTTTACCCAGAAACTTCTCAATGACAACATAATGCATGCACTAACCACCCAAATCCAAAGTACATAGCTATCCAATTTTATCACTTTACTCAAAGGGAACACTTTTAAGATAAGACTGACATACTTGACAATTATGCATTAATATCAGTTGATTCAAATTGCCACAACTGTATTACTGGGATGTTAAATCCCACCTATTTCAGATACATTCCACAATATTTCCAGTGAATGATGCAGCCTTTTGATAAAGTCACTTCTTAATCAATTTTTCTTAAACCACGCCATAGTCATATCCAGTAACAGCTATGAATTTGAAATTTTTATTGCATCCAGATATTGATTAAATACACTCCCTACACAAATACTTGACCAGGAAGTGATATTATGCCTATACATCTGTGGTTTAAAACCCAGTGCAGCCAGGAAGATCATTTTACATCTCAGTGCTCCAATGCACTGGCCCCATCTTCATTAGCAATCACACCCCAGACAGATTTTTAAGCAACTAACCATCAAAAAACCTCTCATCACTCCTTGAACAATTCCAACAACAATGGCAAATCTGACCCCCAACACTCTCACAACTTTATATTCATCTTTGAATTCAGAATACATACTAGTGAATCTTATCCTCAAATCCAAACAAAAATCTCAGACCACCTTTTAATACATGTTGTCAGCTTCACACTCAGACTCTAACCAACCTGATATGTTTCCTCTGACACCATTACCCAATCTTTTCTGAAATATTTCTGCAACTAAACATGGTACAATACCAACATATTATAAAAACTTCAATGCAAATCATGAAAATAATTCCCCCATGCCCACTATCAACACTCACTTCTTATCTCCCGATGAAACCAAAAAAAAAAAATCTGGATGACCTAAAGAAATCACAGTTGAAAAAAATAATAAATCACCAATATTGACTACATATTACTGGTTATTAAACTAGCTGACAATCTCCACATGCCAATGAAGTTAATACAAGCTCAGTGTACTAACATACTAACCCCATAAATTCACCTTCCATACTGAAAACAACACCACCACATCATAATCTTCTTTCTTCTAATTCACCTAACCAAATATTTCCAGTTATACCTGATACAGATAGTCCACATCTACTCTTTACCCACTCCCCTTCTCTAAACTTCCTTAAACTCCAAGAAGGTAAAACTGACATCACTTAATGTCTGTTGAATCAATTCATCAACAAAGTTATACTAACTGCAAAGGTGGATTACCATCATCCAACCATACATTCTAGGATTGCTGGAAGCAAAAATGTACAGAGGATTTCAGATTGATCCCATTTCTCACCTTTACACACATGGTTTCTGTGTTTGCTCCAAGAATACTTCATCACCATCTACAGGCATTGGCCTGCTAATCATACTGAAATGCCCATTCACATTCTTCAAAACATTATACATTGATCCTCTTCTCCTAATTACCAATTTTCACCACCATAGAGCAAAATTAAGTATAGTCTTTGTCTATATTGACTTTGGTTCTACAACAATCACATATATCACTTAAACTATCAACTCACAACTTATACACAGCCCCACCTAACTATACTAGTGGGTGACTTCAATTTAGATTACTCAACCTTTACTAAAAATGGATTCATCTCCTAAACTTCCCCCTCATAAGTGCTTAGGATTTCGTACCACCAATTCAATTGCTTTTCATAACAATAAACATGCCACTCTCATTGATCTATGCTTATACTTTTCCATGTTGCATCACATAGTTGAACTTAACTTCAATCCTATACAATTCTTTAATCATTCAATCCAAACATTCATATTTAATCTCAATAAACTCCATGCAATATATGTATAATTATATAAAACAACATGATTCACTCTTCAGCCACTACTGAGTTCATTTTTTTGAAACTTACATTATGTTAAACAAACATAGCAAATGACCATAGACCCAATTCAAGAATACATTTTTTCATCCTCACATCATGCAATTCCTCTCCACCTTCTTGCATTCTACCTTTGACTAATGATTTACACAAGAGAATTGTCACTACCAAACCTACATACCAAATTTACCAGAAGTTACACAGTCTCACTCAAACCTATCACATATTTATAACCAGTTGAAAAACTACCTTGCAACCACAAAAAGGATCTGCCTAACCAATGGCATACATGGACCAAAGCATATATACATTAAGCATTGGGCCATTTATACACAATAAAGGATCCCACATGACTTCAAATTGACAATAGTACATGTATCGGACAAAACATGATTTACCCTTTATACCTACACCCCAAAATAAATGTCAAAACCAGAATACATTCAAACCATCCACACACATTTTTGGACCATCGGAAACTACCATGCCTTTTAAGACAAGCCAGTTCACTGCCAAAGTTGCCACTATCTACATTTTGTCATCCATGGCCTTATTGCAGCTCATTGAAGTTCTGCCTTTATCTTTAGTCACCTTAGCCATTTCACCAAACTGCATGTAAAGAATATGATGTCAAAGGTCTACACTCCATCACATTAATGACTTTTGCTAAAAACCTGATTCCATATCCAGCCTATCCAATCAGCCCTCTAGTTTGACAAAAAGACTCATTCACCACACAGGCAGCATTTATTTTTACCATAACCTCTAATTGAGTTGAAGAGGGAAAAAGGTTTCATTTATACAAGCAGCATTCAGTTTCATCCCTATCAAAATATTCATTCAGCTGTTTGCTAATACCACACTCTCACCCACTCTCCTATACCTAATCATCAGCCTGCCACTGAGTTATGCAGTCCACATTGTCCTCAATGGCAGAATTGCTCCATACTTGATCCCTACCCAGCCCATTTTACAGGGTTCACTGTTCAGCTTATTACTTTTTATGAAGTACATAAACTCACTTTTACAGTAAATACAGAGTAAAATAATTGGAATTAAAATACCATGCACGCAGCAGTACATTCCTTGCACAGCTACATGGATGACACTACCAACTTCCTGCCCTCTGAGAAACACCTGCCCATATGGAAAAGCATTCTCAGTGATTATATATCTGCCTACAAGCTTCAATCTCAATAAAACTGCTGCATAGTTTTATTTACTTAAAACCTACTCCCACTTCAATACTAGGTTTACCATTCGACAAAAGACTCTCACTTGATAAGAGGCAGGCAGGATAGTTCACTCAAAATCACCAAATCACCTTCTAAGGCATACCTCTTCCTCCATTCCAAAATTGATCTATTCAATACTCTTATTATTACTAATATTGGAACCAGAAGATGGTATTGATTTCTGTTAAACAGCTCAACCAGCAGCCCAGTAAATTTTCACTCTCTCCAGTGCCTGTTCAAAGTCACCCCTACTGAAATCACCTCTCAACCCCTTTACTCACAGTTTTTATTTTCTCAACAATAACAAAAATCAACCAGATCAGCTTCTCCAATAATTCAAATGTGTCTACTGCTAAATCTATAACCTATTTCATTCATGCCTCAGCAATAATTCACTCAGCTCCCATGCTCAGTACCAATAACAATTATTCTCCCAGTTTAAAAAATGATTTCTGAAGCATAGGTTTTTGACTTCCTGGTCCACCAATATTTCTACTATTCCCACATCTGGTTTCTCTGCTATTGTTACCTCTACAAAAAAATCAGTACATTTTGTGAACTATGCCACACAACCAAAGAAATTCAATACCACTTCTGTAATGACTGCCAAGTATTAAACTCCCCATGACAAATTATGTTAAACATATTATATTAAACACATACTGGTGGTGATAACCCATTTCTTTACAACCTATAACTCAGCTCTTCCAAAGATCACAAATCCTCCCAATGAATGCAGTCACCTTTATACTAATTGTCTTCTGGTGCACCTGTTACATCATGTTTGATAACAATACTAGGAGCCATCCATATACATTTTACCAATAAATTATTATAGTTAAAAATTAAGATTGCAACATAGCTCCACATGGACATTTTTACATGGCCACTCCTTAAAGAACAGTACAATTTATAAACTAAGCCTGTCAGTATCTTTCACTTCAGAATGAGTATATGCTTGACTTTATCACTAACCATCATCAAACCTCATCCAATCTATAATTCTACTGTCCACAATGAGGGTTTTTTTGTCCCTCAGCATTCTTACCACAACAGATCAGAACTGAAAAAAGCCTCCCAACCATACATATCAAAGTCAGAATAAATGAACTTTTATTACAACACATGAACTTAGGTCCCCCTTTCTCCCCCCATCCACAATACCTATTAACTCCATGTAAGATTTTAACCTAATATATTTCTTGTCTGTTCCATATGATATAAGTTACAAAAATTATCATTGATAAAAATCATGTATAATTACTAATGTAAATCTACACATTAAAAAATATTTCCACATAATTTTATTTCCTTTGATCGTACTATAATAATCTATGTTAACAAAACATACTCAGTAACCAATCACTTGTAAATACATTTCAACAATGCTGTTTTTCTAATTAATATCATGCTTGTTAAACCTGCCATGCCAATGTAATCCTGGCAAAACCATTGTAAAGACAAAAACATTGTAAAATTCATGCAATAAAGTATATTGTTGAAATATAACAACAACAACTATAATAATTATAATAGTAATAATAATAATATTTTTTTTGAATTTAAATGGACTCAATTATTTATTAATTATAATGGTAATTAATAAAAAAAAGTATTTTTGAGGTGATTTTTTAATAATAATAATAATAATAATAATAATAATAATAATAATAATGATGATGATAATGATGATGATGATGATGATAATAGTAATTTATTGATTATATTGTTATTGTTTTGAGACCAAATATGTTAGGGTTTTTCTGAGATAGCTACTAAAGTTATGAGAATTTTTAGATAGCGAATAAAGCTTTTTCATCAATAAGAAAAAAGATGGCAGTGTTGGTGCAAAATTTCTTTTCTCATTTAATTAGTTTAAAATAGATAATTCTTTATGCCCAAGCCTAAATTATAATTTTTAAAGCAATTAAATTAATGATTTCTATTTTATTATTTAAAGGCAGCATTTCACAAATTTTCTAAAGTTGGTAGAATTGCTTTGATCACCAGTTTTAGTATTTGAAGCCATTTCAAATAAAATTTTAATTTTTGGGGAAAAAATAAATAAATCACACTGCAACATGTGTCTTAGTGAAAGAGATTTAAAAGGGCACTGTGAAACAAGAAAATGGTAGTTGCCATTCTAAAACATAAAATACCACAGAAAATTTACATTTTTTTAATTAATTTACAAATTTAATTTTTTTTTTTTGGACAATGTTTAAGTGAGGTGGCAAATTGCATACATTGATTCCATTATACATATAAGAAATTATCAAAATATAAATGTGTAACTTATATCTATAATTTTGATATACATTATCTGTTTTTTCTATATTTATATTTCAGAGGTGGCCACACATAAGGTCAATGAGAGCTGCATTCTGATTTTTCATATATTGTAAAGAGCCACACCATATTATTGAAGTACACAAAAATAAATACATATTGTAAAATTTTCTTTAACTTAATTAATATGATGACATATTCTACACATTTTAAATGCTGTATAAAGTATATATAAAAATATAATTAAGAGAAATAAATAAAATACAAAATAATTATTTCAAAATTTTAATAATAAAAATAAAATATAATAATAAAAATTCATTAATAAAAAGTATAACATTTAATGAAAACCTTTGATCAAATCTTTGAAATGTGGCATATAATTTGTTAAAGCTGTTTGCAGAAATTTTGTGAGATGCTGATTGGTCAATAGTGAACAATATTTCGACTTCATAAATTTCAGTATGGAGTACAACAATTCACAGCAATATGCTGTATCAAAAAATGAAATTAGATGACAATCAGCTTTCTTTAATTATGGACATTTTGATTTTGGCACAAGTTTCCAAAATTCAAATAGAGAAGCATTTGCAATGCCTAATCTTTTATCTCCAATAATTCCAATTCTCCAGTCACTTTTTTGACAAGTATTATTTCAGAAATTTGAAATTCATCTTCAATAATATAATTAATAAATGGGTCTACAAAATATGCAAATATAGATTTAATAAAACTTTTAAAATCTTCAAGCCTACATTTAAAATCTGCTTACAATACTTCCAATCTTTCTTTATATTCATCTAATTTTTCTTTTTTGCTATTAATTATATTTGTTTTTATTTATGGAAAATACTTAAGTATTTTGGACATAAGATCGTACACAAAAAGCTGAAATTTGGCTGCAAAACTAATACTTTGTGACAAATTACAAATTATTTCCCCCTTGTAATGCCAAATTAAGTGTTTGCAAATGTTCCATAAGGTCTGTAAAAAATATGAAGTCAGAAAGCCAAGTTTCATTTTCTAATTCTGCATATTGTTTTTCCTTTTTCTTTTACAAATGTTATGATAGGATTTAGGAGTTTCACAAAACAGTTCAAAACATTTTATGTTGACAGCCATCTTATAACAGACCATGAGGGGAGATTACTGGGTTATTAATCTGTTTTGTCATTTAACTCTTCTAAAAAGTTTTTAAATTGCTGTGGGTTTTGGCTTTGTTCTAATTAAATTCACAATCTGCAAAACAATCTTTCACACATTTGCATATTTTAAGTATGTTTGAAATGAATTATGCACTTCCAAAAAGGTACAACATGTGGAATTTTAGAATCATTGTTTTTTTCCCTATCATTGCAAAGTTTCTGTCAGTTGCAACACTTACAAGTTTATCATGCAGCAATTCAAACTGGTTTATTACATCATCAAGCACATTTTTGATATGATACTGTGAGTTGTTTTAATAAGAGCTAGTAGGTTTAACATTTCTTCCTTCACATTTATATCTGCAGATTCATAGCAGATAAAAATGGCCAATTAAGGTTTATAGGCTCATCAACAGCTAAACTGAATGCTGTATAATTTTTCAAATCATACACCAAACTATTTTCAACATTTTTACTAATTTTACTAATAAGGTATTCAATTGTATGGTGACATATGAACATGTGTGATCAATTTATGCATTTTGTATTACCTGGATCCAAATTTTAACCACTTCTTCCAAATTTCTTTTAATAAATTCTCCTTCTTCATATAAACATTTGGCATGAACAAAATATTCCAAGCAATCAAAAAATTAGCTTTGTTAACTCTGCAACTTATTGCAATGACTTAAGTTTCTCTGTCTGCAATTTGTTTGGATGTTGAGTTAAAACGTGGGGCTGACTTACTTCATAATGTTGACTTAAACTGCTTACTTTGTAGTTTCAAAGTGTAACTTTACAAATAAGATACAACTTTCCATTATTGTTAATGAAAGCAAATTTTTCTACCCATTTTTTTAAAAAGCTTCTATATTTTTGTTCAGATTTTCGTTTTTTGATATTTTCTAAGATCATATTAATAAAAAAATTAATTAATTTTTTTGCCAAAGTCTGAAATTCAAGCAAAATAAATAATTAATTAAAATTAAAATGATAAAATATTAATTTTTGTTTTAAAAGATTCGTAAATGGCATAACAAATTATCGAAGAAACAGGGTTTCTTAAAATAAAATAAGAATAAAAACAATTTAGAATAATTAAAAGCAATTTTGGACTATATATTTTTGATTGATATTTTCCAGATAATTTTTAAACGTCTGTTTTATTATTATTATTTACTATCCAAAATAAAACCACTACAATCAAATCAAGCAAATGCTTTCTAATTTTGCTTTCAAGAGTTTTTTTTTTATATAACTGTTTAAAAAACCCCATGAAACTCTAAGTGTACTAATTCTAAACAAAATCATTTTCCAAACCTGTGTACATGTCTTTAGAAAGCTTGTGCTGACGCCACGAAAAAATTACATCATAAACAAGTTTAAATTATTTAATAAAACAGTCTACTTACTAGAATTTTTGAAAAAATATGAAATAGGACATTTAGCTCACACTGAAATATTCAACCACAAATATGCCCAAATTATAAATATACACATGTGATCACTCCATAAGCGCATGTAGTAATTTTTATGATTTGGTAATGCACACTTTATTAATATATTGTAAAATAGTATGTACATGTATATCATCTGATGTAATTTCTAATAAAATAAATAATAAAAATGTTTGATAAATTTTTTTATCATATTACAAATTTTTGTGCAATTAAAAAAAGTTTGTAAAATAATAAAAACAAAATAGGATTTCAATAAGAAAGAACGCATTTGTCCACCAGTAAATGAAAAAAAATATTAAACAGATATTAATCATCTTATCAAATATACTTTATATGTGCTATAACTAAATACAAAATTAATCCACTTCAAATCACACTATTTAGTTAAGATGTTAATTAATAGTCAAATTTTGAATTATTAACTATGACAATATAAAGCTCAGAGAATTGGTTTGATCTAAGATATGCCAAATAGCACAATCTTTTCATGTTATATTTTTTTTTATATAATTATTTTTATTTTTTTTGTGAATTAATATTTCCTGTATTTTATAGTTAATATAATTCTATTAATTATGTAATAAACAATGATTTTATATTTTGTATATGTATTTTCTTTATAAATAATAAAAAAAGTATATTTACTATTTTTTAATTTTAAAATGCAGAATTATATTATTTTATTTTTCATTTTATACATTGCTCTCTCTTTTGACAGCCGATAACATTATTGTTACTTTCAAAAAAGCATAGCATAGTTTTATATTACATCTTCTAAACAGTTATAAATAAAGAAAAATGCATCCCCAAGATACATTTTAAAATGTACAATGTCTTGCCACTTGCTCCAAAAATGTATGCTATATTATTTGAAATATATATATAATCTGTGCACGAATAAAAAAGAGTTAAATATAAACTAAAATAATTGACATCCCTTAATACATAATAAAAAATACTAAATCTTTAATATAATATTAACATTTAGGTTAAAAATGTAATAATTTTAAAAATAAAAATAAATTATTAGTTTGTTTCTCTCTCTCTCTCTCTCTTTTTTTCTTCATGTATCAAATGCATTGACCGGGAAGTGAACCGGGGCAGCTTCTTGGAAGGCAGCTATGCTAACTGCTAGGCCACCAATGCTTAATTAGTTCATGGTTAAATTGTTTAAAAACTACAATTATGTATAGCAGCATTAATAAAATGTGAACTCATCCCAATTTTTCTATGCTTACTCTCAAATAATGGTCTTATTAAAAAAAGATTCATCTTCTAGTAAAACTGACTACTGAAATAACAATATAAGTAAATAAATATCAATGGCATAAGCAATTTCATTGGAAATCTAAACCAGTGAATCCAGTCATTTCCAATAAAAACGAGATCTCATCTTATGAGGAGATCCATTTAAGAGGGAAAACAGGTAACTTTAAGCTATTCATACAAAATCAGACAACTATCACACATTTAACGGCAGCACCTATATTATCCACAATAGTGAAGCACACTCAAACCTGGAACAGGAAGCTGCTAGCTACAGACATCACCATATCTGCAACTGAGGCAAGCCATCTGTAGGCTGGAAATGTCAGAATCCTAAAAGGGAAACCACAGTATTTTCTCCTAATGACTAGATTTGCAAAGTTTGCCAACCATAATTAAAGCAAATAATTGTATATAAACATTCGTTAATGTGTTGTGTGTGTATATATGTATATATGTATATATTATACTGTAAATACATATAATAAATATCTTTTATATTTATTTACAGAATTGTGTGTTGTTCTTAATTGATTAGGAATATTATTCCTGAATATTTAACTGTATAAACCCAATATAAAACAATGCTTATAAATCGAATTTATATTATTTTATGATTTTAATAAATATAGTTTTATGATTTAATTAATGCATATTTTTGGCTACATTAAGAGAGAATTTGTATTTACCATTATATCAAAACCTCTTTAACTGTTTTTTCTTGATAATTTTTATAACTTCTTTTATTTTGAATTCCAAATGTTTATAATTTATATTTGCAAATGATTGATTTTTTTAAATCTTTAAATGTTGTAATCTTTTATTATTTTCTATTTGTGTTTTTAATATATAGTAAATAATTACAAAAAAAAAAAGCAAATTTCAAGAGGTATTGCTATATATACCTTTCTTAATAAAGGAAATATGTTTAATCTATTGATAAAAAATATACTTCATTTTTAAAATTATAAAATAATTAAAAAGTAATCAAATGCTCATTTATCAATGTTATTTACTCTTACAAATTTCAAGCATTTTTGCCTGAGGAAAAATAATTTTTTTTATTGGTAAGAGAATATTAAATAAAAATTAGTTAAATAACAATTATATTTTTAAGTCATGTTTAATTTATTTTTTGGTGTACTATAATACTTATATATAGTGAAAGTTTATTTTTTAATTATCTGCTGAATAAAATTTGTATTTTTTTGTGTAGATTGTTTTCATTCTTGATAAAAACCTTTGCCTTCAATATGTCAGAAATCCTATTACAAATTATTGTACAAGAATTTTAAATAAAAATTAGCAAATAAATATTTTTTATAATATAATTTAATATTTTGATTATTTATTAAGCCACAATAAGTCTAATTAGAAATAAAAAGGCTTTTAAGCTTTTTCACATGCATTTTAAATGTTTGTATAATAGCCAAACAGTGCAATTTTTTACTATAGAGGGAACTATCAAGTCTCAACACAAGATAGGGACTTTATAAAATGAAGAGTGGCTATTTTATCTTTTTCACTTTGGGTTATCGTCAATTAACCCCTGCACACCACCTGATGTCGCTGTTGGTAGTCAAAAACCAAGAGATAATGTTACCAGACTGATTTACAATTTACTTTTTTTTACACTACTACATGTCTGCACATGGTGCTGAAATTTTCAGGGAGGGGAATCCAATGTCTTTGCCAATCCAAAGAATCATCTGTCACATGCGAGACAATTTTTAAGACATTATCCATCTCAGAACATAATGCTAAAATTGGCAGGGAAGGGGATCCGATGGTTTTGATGATCCAAAGGATCATCCATCACAACATACACAACATTTTTAAAAACAAATTTTTTTAATAAAATTTAATATTTCCTTCTTTCAATTAATGTCTGATGAAAAAAAAAAATTTCAATACTATTTTAAAACAATTTATGAAACACAATTTGATTTGAAAATTCCCCTGTGATCAAGCCAAGCTTATGCTTTGAAAGTGTCATAGCTATCCCTGCACAAAATAAGTTTTATGCGTGATTTGTATGTAATGCTGGAATGAAATTCATTTAACCTTAAAAATATGTGTATGGAAGTGAGTCTTTTGTCTTACAATGAATACTATCTAAAACTATGTTAGATAATATAAAAATAAGTACTTTGAATGTGCATGCAAAGACTTAGGACAACTTGAATTTTACACACTCTCACATCATACTGTAGCGATCTGTGAAGTGTGCAATAGTATTGCAAAGCACAAAAGCTGCTTAGTGGCCAATATGAACAGAACTGTTCTATAGGCCATGTGACTAGTATATTTCTGTGTTTTTGCATGGAAACAGTGACATCAGGTGGTTTTAGAGGCTAATCAATGACAACTGCAATTTGTTATTATATGCCATTTAAGATTATCTACCATTATATAATAAATAAACCTGGTAAATTATTTTTCCTCTTTGAGATGAATATCCCCATGTATCTTATAAGGATACTATTATCTTTTGGATATGTGTTCTAAAATGTTAATAGTGAATAAAAAAGTTTATTACATAGTGAATAGTTGAATGTTAATTAAAATACTAGTATGAATGATGATCTTTATGGTGAATCCTTGCATAAAAGTTCCTCATATGAGAGAGACAGTTTATATCCATTTTTTATATCAAGATTAATTTTATTTTAAATAAGTATATATGTTATTATTCTTTAGATTTTTATTATTGTTATTTTTTTGTTTTTATTATTTCATTTATACATATTTTATCAATATATTTTTTGATATTATGTTTTAGATAAGATTTAATTATTTGTGACATTTTTAAAAATAATTATTTTCTTTCTAATAAATGATTATTGGAAAATAAATGTATCAATAGTTTCTTTATTTTTGATTAATATCTCGTAATGAATATTATAAATGCCTGATGTCAAATTTGTGAAACATCAATATTACTTGAAACAATTTTTATTTTGTTATTTAATATATTTTTTATGCACGTAGAGATAAAAATAGTTATAATTATAACAATTTTTTTTTTCTATTTTTATTTTGCATTCTATGCTTTAGTACAAATAATAAAAATGCATATATTCAAAAAAGGTATAAAACCATGATTTATAACAAAAAAAAAAAAATTGATAATACATATAAATCAAAAATTGCCAACAATATAAAAGAAAGTATTTTTAAAAGTATGTATATATTTTTAAAGCCAGTTATTAATTAAATTTTCAAAAGAGCATTTTTAATTTATATTAATCAATACAGCAAGTCATATATAACATGACATTGCTTTTAAAAAGCTTATATTTACAAATATGTAATATAGGAGGCGTTTGAGCTATTGGTACGCTCCCTATATTAATCTATATTCTATTGTATAAATAACAATGCATTATATTTTTTATAATATAATAATTATTAAATAGGGTTTATTAATTGTAGTTCACTGAAAGATCTTTCAGATGGTGGGTCAACTGCAGAGGAATGAGACAAAACTCTTCAACATCTCATGCAAATTACAGTCTATTACTTTCTGTGCTTCAACTTCTTTTGAACTCATAAGCAATAAATCATTTAATTATTTATTTGATTAAATATGTTTATCCTATCTATTTATTTGATTTGGAAAAAGATAACCAGTTTAATGAAGTTAAGATTGCTTTTTAAAATCTCAAATATGAGTGAAAACACTGTAGGTCTTTCTAAGATACCTAGATAAATTTTAATATGCTATGATACTTCAAACTTATGCATTTTTTAAACTATAAGCATTCATAAAATTGGCTACACAATCTTAACAATGTTTCTATTGTTTCAAATTATTGGCTTCTACAGCAAAAATAGTTACAAGAATTTTATTTACTAGGATACTTTTATAATCTGTTGCAAGAATGACTATTATAAAAACAGAAAACAAAATTGGAAGCAGCACACGATACCAGTTTTCATATAAAATGTCTAAAAATTTCAACCAACAATAATAACATTTCTTTTATACAATTACCTAGTATAAAATAAATGATTACTAGAAATTCTGTATGATTTCAGGGAATTAAAAACCAGAATACCTTATATTACTTTTTACAAAAGTATCTAAAATTAGCATATTCATAGTTTACAGCTTCTCAGTGATAGTATGAAAGAAAGCATTATTACTGGTAGTGGAAATTATGAGTCATGTGAAACAAACTGGTGACAAACAGGAATATGTTTTAATTCTATCTTCCATTTTTATAACTGATTTTTACAATTTATAAATGACTTCATGAAATATGCATCAATATATGATATAGGTTGGATGGCAGAGTTTTTAACTTGAACTAATTAAAAGAAAGAAAATCATTACTTTGTCACCTAGATCTACATTATGGGCTAAGTTAAGTTACTACCAATATTTCAAATGATGAGTTACAGAATATTATTAATGTTTAAATTTAACATATAAAGACTCAATTAGGAATAAGAAAAATCTCCAATAACTTTTATTTTAATGATTATAAGTTTGAAAAATTGACACTTGAATATTGAGATATAGCACAGACTATAGTGAGCAGAAATTTCAAAACATAAACTAACATTAAAAAGAATATCTTTGAGATTTAAAAGAAAGGTTTTTAATAAATATATTTAGTTAAACATTCATGTACATAAATTTATTTAAAAATATGAATTCAACTTAGTAATTACAGAACATATAGAAAAATTTGAAAAAATATGTTATAGAATGGCAGAAAAAAAAATCAAAAACAAAATATCAAAAAACAAATAGTTCAAAATCTAAGAATTATATTAAAAGAGAATATTTTATCAATGTGATATAATTTCTTCAATAAATTAGTTGTAAAGAAAGTGTTATTTTTCCAAATTTTCCTATTGACATAATATTAAAGCTCTGAAAATATTTCTTTTAGACATCCTTTATAAGATTTTAAAATATGACAGCAAGAAGACAAATCAATATATTCTTTTAAATATGATAACACAAAATATCTTACTTAACAAATATATTTTTGCTGGATCGGGCATCTGATAAAAATCATTAATAATAGACTTTTTGAAAAGTTTCAATTAGACAAGATGTTAATGTCTTTAAGGGGAAAAAACTTGCAGCAGAAAAAGATATCACAAGTTATCAAATCAACAGAGAGATGAAAAGATCTGTAGGTGACACATATGTTGGATATTTGTGATTTTAAAGATTTACACAATTATTTAAAATTCACCCATAACTTTTTTATTATTTAACTTTTTTATTTTATTTTGCATGGTTAAAATAGTCATTCTTGTTTACAAATAGTTGCTAAGATACCAACTATTGCACACATTAGTCAATGAAAAATGGTAATAAATCAACAAATATTATATAGAATAGCAATTTTGATATAATTATAAATATATGTGTTCAATATTTATTTAAGCATAATGGTACATTTTATAATAGTAGAAATTATTTTAAAATTTGATTTCCGAAAGAACTAACATATAAGAAAAAAATAAAGAAATATGTGGTAAAATGAAATAAAAAAAAGTAATTAAAATATTGTTTCTTATAATATGAAGCACACGAATAAGAACCAATCTATTATGTGAACTATTTTTTAATTTTTAATATATATAATTGACTACAGTATTTATTTTAGCACTGAGAAAAACACTCGGCTAAATAAAGCTTGCAATTTAGGTGCCTCACACTCAAAGACTTCCACATTTTATCAAAATTAATGAATTAGAATATAAAATTCTGGAATATATTTTTAAAACTATATTATTCTTATGGGAAATTTATGCTAGAAATACAATCTGAAAAATAAAATTTTGAAAATGGCTGCATTTTTATAATTGCACAATAATATTTTGTTTATTCATTGATAAATATTTGAAAACCAGGCACTCTTCACAAATCTGGAGCTTAATTGTAACTATAGGGAGATTTGAACTCAGACTTTCAAGCACCCATCAACTATCAACACTATCTCATACAACTGATATACATGACCACACACATGTAGAAAAGATAAGTAATCAACAATATATGCATTTCATGCTAAACCAGCACTCATCAATTGGTCCAGATTATTATCTCACCCACACACACATATATATATCATTTTAAAGTTTGCTATTACTGAGATATAGACTTTTAAACAGAGGGCGTTACTGGTTTATAATTACTGTGAATGAAAGTAAAATTGTGATCGAGAGAGTGAGTTATTTGAAAGATTGAAAATTTTTGTGTTTAACTGTCTGAAAGATTTTCGTTCGCCATTTTAGGGTTAGAATTTATTTTTTTTAAAAAAAGTTGTTCCTGTTGAATGTGTGATAGGATAAGGATATTTATAAAAAAGTTGTATCTAAGTTTAATTTGTTTTAGTTAAGTTTGTTACTGAAGGTTTTTTGAATTTAAAATAGGTATTTGTTTTGAGAAAAAAGGCAACATTTGTTTGGGAGACCTAACATTAGAAGACACGTGGGTATAGTTTTGATCAGGTTTGGGAAAAGTAAAAAAGTTTTTATTTTTCTGTATAAGTGTGTTTGAAGACTAGGTGAGGTATTATAAAGAGATATTTATAAAAAATTGTATGTAAGTTTAATTCGTTTTAGTTAAATTGGTTACTGAGAGTTTTTTAAATTTTAAAATAGGCATTTATTTTGAGATAAAAGGCCTAATATTAGTAAACACGTGGTTGTAGTTTGATCAAGCTTGGGAAAAAGTAAAAAAAGTTTCTTTATTTTTCAATATAAGGGTGTTTGAAGAATAGTAGAGGTATTATAAAGTCAAATATAGAATAGGTGACTTGAAAAATAAGAATATGGATTGCATTTGTGTGGCACAATGTATATACGATCGACAGAAAGAAGTTAGATGAGCAGTAGTAGAGTGTACAGTGGGTGCTGAGGTGTATCATTTGAAATGTTTGAATAAGAATAGGAAGGATGTAACAGGTTTCTAGATATGTAGTTAGTGTGTAAATGTGATTAAAGAGGTGAGAAAGTGGTTTTTAAGTGTAGGTAGTCTATAGAGAAAGTCAGAGGAGAGGGAGCAAAATGTAGTTAAGAAACATAGGACAGAGTATGGTTTTAGTGGAGTGTCAGGTAATATGGGTGAAGGAAGTAGTAATGCAATGGAGATGGTTAGCCAGAGAATAAGTAAGATAGAGGAAGAAATGAAGGATGTAGAAGTAAAGTTAAAATTGTTAGAGACAAAGTGTGAGGAGATAAAGGAATTATTGAGTAGAAATGATAAGGAAGAAATGGATAAGGAAATTCAGAAGGTGGTAGAAAAGGTTAAAGATGGAGTAGATGAAGTAGATTATGAGGCAGTATTGATAGGAGATTCACTAATAAGAGAATATGGGGATATAATTGCAAGGAAAAGAGAAGCAGGTATGTTAGAGTATGTTTGCCTGGAGCAAAAATTAGGGATGTGACAGATAAAGTAAGAAAGCAAGGTAGTAGAGATGTATATGTAATGGTAAGGACTGATAATTTGTTAGAGCTATCAGAGAAAGTAATGGATGAGTATGTAGAATTGATTAGGAATTTGAGAGAGATTAAAGGAAGAGTAGGAGTAGTGGGACTATTACCAAGATTTGATAAGAGGCATTTGTTAGATAGGGCATGTTCTATAAATGAGAGAGTGAAAAAATTGTGTGAGAGAAATAATGTTGTGTTTGTGGATGTATGGGATTGGTTTATTGGAAAGAGGGAGTTGTATAGTAAAGATGGTTTGCACTTAGGAAAACAAGGAAGTGAAGTTTTAGGGAGTCTGATATTTAAAGAATATAATTCAGGAAACCTTTAAAGGGAGGTGGGCTTTTAAATTGTAATATTATCAAAAAGAAGAAGAATGGAGGGGATATAAGAAATAAGCAAAAGATGGTTGGTTTAGATATAAGTGTAGATGTGGAGAGGGAATGGTTTTGTAAGATTAATGGTAAGAAAGTTTGTTATAAATGTAATGGAGGAGAAGGAAGAAAAATAATTTATAAAAGAGTAGTTAGGAAAGAAGAAATTGTTAAAATTGGGTTTTTGAATATGCAAGGTGGTAGGAGACCAGAAAAATGGCTGGAATTAAATAAAGCAATTGAAAATGAAGGGCTTGAGGTATTAGCAGTAGTGGAAACTCATCTAAGAGAAGAAGAAGAACCTATTTTGGAAGAATTAGTATGGCAGGGTATAACCAGAAAAGAAAAAAAAGGGGTGGTGGTATAGGTGTTATATCAAAAAAAATTTTAAATACTGTTAAATGTCAAGAACATTTGTGGTTTGAAATATAGTTGGGTAGACAAGAATGGATGGTAGTTGTAGTGTATATCGCCACTGGAGATAGTTAAACTGTAATGGAGTGGAACAATAGTATATATGAGTGCCTAGTTAAGGATATACAGAGCTTTAAAGAAAAGGGGAAGAGAATAATGGTTATAGGGGATACGAATGGGCATATTGAAGAAATTGATGATGTAGATAATAAGAATGGTCAGTTTTTGAAGGAATTTTGTCAAAGAGTAAATTTGAGCATTGGGAATTTATCAAATGTATATGATGGACATTACACATGGTAAAGAAATAATGTATTTCACACAATAAATTATGTATTGGGAGAGAAAGAGGGAATGAATAAAATACGAAAAATTAAGGTGTTTGATAATGAAGAGAGAATGTGTAATAGTGATCATAACTTTATTGTAATAGAAATGGTTAGTAATGTGATGGAGGATATAAATAAAGGTAGAAATAATAGTGAAAGATGTGGATGGAGAGTGAATGATAAGAATAAGTTGGAAGAGTATAAAATAAAAGTTGAAGAAACCATGGAGCAATTGGTTGGGGATGAGTATAAGGACTGGTGTGGTGAAGTAGAAAAAGTGGCAAATAGGGTTTTGGTCAAGAATATGAAGAAAAATAAAAGTAATAAAGAAATGAGAGTTAGTAAAAGTGTAAAAGAGAGGAAAAAGCATGCAGAGAATATTGAAAATGATATTAATGCTAAATGGAGAAAATACTTAGAAAAGAAGAAGCTAGCTAAAATGGATAATTATAGAGAGAGGATGAAGTTAAATAATAAATTGTTGGAGGATATTAATAAAAGTGAAAGAGATGGGAGTAAAAAATTTTGGAATTACATTAAAAGGAGAAATGTAGGGGAAAGAGAGATAGTATTAATAGATGATGAGGGAATAGAATGTAGCTCTAAAGGCAAGCTAGAGAAAATCTTAAATAGATATGTAATGGATGTAGAAAAGATGTTAGATGTGAAGGAATTAGTGATAGAAAACATGAAAGCAGTTAGTAGTGGGAATATTAGGTTCACAAAAATGAATTGAATGAGGCAGGAAAGAGATTGAAAAGTGGAAAGGCGAGAGGTTTAGATGGATGGGCAGCAGAGATGGTAATGAATTTAGGGCATAGAGCAAAAGAAAAGTTATTATCATGTTTTAATAAGATGGCACAGAAGACAGTTTTTCCAGGTAGTTGGAGTAATACAAGAATAAGATTATTATTTAAAGGAAAGGGTAAAGATCATAGAAAGTTAAATAATTATAGACCGATAGCGGTAATATCAGTTTTATATAAAGTTTTCGCATATATGGTAGCTGGAACAGTTGTAAAATGGATGGAAGAGAATAATGTAGTGGGGGAAATGCAAGGAGGTTTTAGGTCAGATAGGCATTTAAGAGATAGTTTGTTTGTAGTTACACAACTTATGGAGATGAGTAGGAATTCAGGTAGATCATTATATATGAGTTTTATAGATATAGAGAAAGCATGTGATAGAGTAAATAGAAATAAATTATGGGTAAGATTAGCCAATTTGGGAATGGATGAAGCTTTAGTAAATATTATTAAGAAATTATATGAAAATAATTATTATACTTACCAATTAGGGAATATAGAATCAGTTAAAGTTAAAAATGGGGTGGGATTAAGGCAAGGATGCCCTATGTCACCTATTTTGTTTTTGTTGTTTTTGAGTGAAATGGAGAAAGCAATAGAAAGACTAGGAAGAGGGGTAGAAATACCATTAATAGGTGGCAAGGGAGTATATACTTTGTCGGGTCTTTTTTTGTAGATGATATCTTTTTATGTGGAGAAAGAAGAGAAGATATGGATATTATGTTGAAGACATGTGCAAGGGTGGGTAAAGAGATGGGGATTAAATTTAGTGAAGAAAAATCAAATATAATGATGGTTAATACTGGGGAAAGAGAGGATGTAGTTTTTTTTATTGGGGAATATAAAGTTAAGTGTGGTGGATAGATATAGGTATTTGGGAATCATCTTATGTAATCAGGAAAATTGCTTGATTGAATGGGAGAAAAAATTGGTAAATGAAGCAAAGAAAAAAAAAAGGTTTGGTAAAGAAACTAACAGTATTTTCATATAATAAATATGATGTAGCTAGAATTGTATGGAAGGGAGTTGCAGTAGCAGGGTTAACATATGGTAATGATGCATTATGTGTAGTAAAAGGATTTTAGATTATTTAGAGAAAGTACAAAGAGAAGTAGGAAGACATGCATTAGATGCAGAGATGTGGACAGCAAAGGAGGCAATTCAAGGAGAAATGGGATAGTCAAGTTTCTATATGAGAGATGCAAAAAGTAAAATGAAAATGTTTGGTAGGTTGCAGTTTATGGATAGTAAAAGAATAGCCAAAATAGTGTTTAATTGGGTTATGAGTAAAGGGCAGGTAACAAGATGGGTGAGAAAGGTAATGCGGTATGCAAAAAGATTTGGATAAAGACATTATATCAGTATACTTGTATAAAAGGTGGGATGATTGTGTTAGGAGGATTGTTGAGTGTTATAGTGGTAAGGAACGGGATAAAAGAATAGAAGCATTAATAAAAAATGGGGAGTTTGAGAGATGGAGAAGTAGTATGGAGGGTAAGAAGAGTTTAAATATATATAGAAGTAAACGGGATATTGGAAGCGAGTTAATTTATGATAATAGTAAGGAAAGTAGTTTATTGTTTAAGGCTCGAATGGGATCTTTAGCAACAAGAGAATATACATGTAAATGGAAAACTATGGGTGATTTAGCGTGCAAATTGTGTAAGAAAGGTGTAGAAAATATTAGGCATCTGTTGATTGAATGTAAATGCTTGAAAGCAGAAAGGGTATA